>PVLC010000716.1:127683-146024 GCA_004027655.1 Graphiurus murinus
TTTTTTTTTTTTTTTTTTTTTTTTTTTTTTTTTTTTTTTTTTTTTTTTTTTTTTTTTTTTTTTTTTTTTTTTTTTTTTTTTTTTTTTTTTTTTTTTTTGACTGAGGATCGAACCCAGCGGGCATTCTATCTCTGAGCTGCACCTTCAGCCCTTTTTATTTTCATTTTTAATTTTTTTTCTTGTGGTACTGGGGTTTAAACCCAGTATAGCTCTACCTCTGAGCTACAATCCCAGCCCTTCTTATTTTTTGTTTCTAACAGGCTCTCACTAGATTACAGTGAGTCTTGCTACACTGCTGAGGCTGTCCTCGAACCTGTGCTTCTTCTGTCTCAGCCTCCCACATACTGAGATTACAAGTGTGCGCACCCCCATGCCTTGCTGGCTCTTATTTTTTTGTTTCGAAACAGGGTCTCACCAAATCATTGCGGGTTTCGCTAAGTAGCTGAGGCTTGTCTTGAACCTGTGATCCTCCTATCTCAGCTTCCCAAGTACTGAGATTACAGGCTGTGCCACCAGGCCTGATTTATTCTAAGGGTTTTGTATGTATCCAGTCATTTAATCCTCATTTAAGCAACCTAAAACTAGATGCTCTCATGGGCTCCATATTATAGATGGGGAAACTGAGGCATGAAAATGTTAAATAACTTATGCAAGACCATGTATCCGTGTGCACAAAAGTGAAGCAGTCTGACGCTAAGGTTTAGGTTTCTAAGTACCACGCTCAAAGGCCTCTCATCAGCTTTTGGAATAACAACCAACATTATAGCCAACCACAAAATCTAAGCATAGATTAATTGAAGGGATTTTAGGCCAAATCCAAGCAGCTGTGTTCATAAACATTATCTTGTGGGAGGAAGGCAAGGAAACTGGCTAATTTGTTTCGTGGTTAAAGGACTTGAGTAAATTTTATTTTACTATACCACAAGAAATTAGTCCTGCTATTTTCAGTTTCTAAACCCAACAATTTGTACTTGCCACCGCTTGTAACCTCGTTCAGGATTAACTAAGCTCAACAATTTTAAATCATTTTATATGAGCAACATTGCTCAATACACACAAGTGATAGTTCACAGCCGGAGAAAGCTATCCCTTGAAGTTACATATCTGATTTGGATAAAAGGAATGTTTTGCTAACCATGCGGCAGAGTTTGGAAATATTTTTATTATCATTTGTGAATCCCGGGTGACACCATGGTTTACACTCTGCACTAGCACTCAATGGGCCTGTTTCCTCATTTGTCAACGGGAGATAACACTTCCTACCTCATGGGCACGTGAGGACTGAACGAAACAGTAGATACAAAAGGCCAGCAAAGCACGTCAGCTACCCCAAAACGCCTGGCATTATGCCAGCTGATGTTGCTCCGATATGGTCTTTTACTGAAGTTACCAAAGTCCTGTGCTCCTCTAACCCTTTGTTCTGAGACTCAAAGAGGGGGGGAAATAATTCAATTACCCGTAGACATCACCCCAAGCCATATTCCAGGAGGCTTTCCACATCTTTCTTTAGTTATGGAACTGCACTTTCAAAAGTTGCCAGCGCATTTCGCAGGCAAGTCTGTCTCTGGAATTGTGTATAGCGGAGAAAGAGGAAGTGCTCACCAGGATTTTCATTTTCTTCCCTTTTCTTCTTTCAAAAGGGTCCATCAGAGTAAGAAATCAGAAGAGCCTTGTGATCTCTTATTGCCGGGTGGCTAATTTTTACTGCAAGCTACTCCCAAATATATTTTTACTTTTGATAAGCCATTTCATAAGAGGACCAATTTTGTCAATAACGCGCTTATTCCTCTCCTACAGTAAACTGTGAGTTCCAAGTCAGCGCAAGCCTTATCTGCTGACCCAAGGGGAAAGAAAGATGAGGAAATTTGCCCAATCTAGTGGAACAGGCCCTGGGCAGGCAGCGACGTCTGGATTCCAGTTTCGCCCTCGCTGATCAGCTTTAACGCACATGGGAGGGAAGGGGTTCACTTTGCTACCCAGCCCTGGGAAGGCAATGGGCACCGGGCCCTCTCCCCCATCAGCCCATCCTGCAAGTTTGCTCGCTTCCCATTCAATGGCCTTCCGATGCAAAGTGCCAGGGAGGCCGCGGGCTCTGTCGGGGTGGAACTCCCAGGGTAATCTCAGGAGCAGCGCAGGGAGTCGCCGGTGAACTGCAAAAACCGCACTCCACGCCCCCGCGCAGCCTCAGCCAGAGACCCCGATAGCGCTCGGAGGCCCCGCCCCACCACGCCCACTGGCTCCCACCTTGGCCTCTGATTGGAGGCTTGGAACGCCCGTCAGTGCCTGGGGGAGGGAGCCTGGACAGCCGTCTCCGCCCCGCGTCTCCCTAGCCCGCAGCCGCCGGGAAGCACCGGGCAAGCGAGCCCCGGCGCGGGCGGGCGGGCGCACAGCCCCGCATCGGAGAGATCTACGCCGGGGCCGAGCTGCAGGCGGTCCCCAGCGCGCGGCCGGCATGGCGGTGCCCAGGAGCCCCCCGCGGGCGCGGGCGAGGGTGCGGGAGCGACCTGGAGCCCCCGCCGCAGGTGGGCGCGGGCCGGGCGGGGCGGGACCGTCGGGGCGGGAAGGTCCCGATCTCTGGGAGCCGAGCGCGCCTGCACCGGGCCGGGGAGGGCTGCGGGGTGCGGCGCCCACCTGCAGGCTGCAGCCGCCGTCCGGGTGCGGCGGTGTGGGGATCGCCTGCCCAGAAAGAGAAAGCCAGGCTTTCTTTTTTCTTTTTTTTTCCGGATCGGGCCCTGGAGGAGCAGCCCCGGGGCGCGGGGACCCGCGGGGCGGGTGTCCTCTTTGAGAACCCGGGTTGTCATAGGAGGGAAGTTGCCGGGTTTCGCGCCTTGCTGGCAGAGGATGTGGCCCACACCTTCGCAGCAAAGGAACCTAGCTAAACAACACCGAAAAACTGCAACTTGAAAAAAACAAAGTCACCAAGGACCAGAGCAGAGGCAGAGCCCCACGTGGTGGTGCGCACGCGCCTGTAATCCCAGTACTTGGGAGGCTGAGGCAGGAGGATTGCAGGTGTGCTGTTAGCCTCTGCAATGTAGCTTGGCCCAGTTTCAAAATAAAAAATAAAATAGGGCTGGGATGGGTGGTGGCTCAGACATAGAACGCACCTGGGTTCAATCCCCGGTACAAAAAAAAAAAAAAAAAAAAAAAAAGCAGAGACAGGTTGTGCATGAAATCTTGTCTCTGGTCTGCGCCCTCTGGCTGGAACCCTTTCTGCTCTGAAGTCCATAGAGGTGAAGGGGTTTTCCTTCTGGTCCCTCATCTGTTCTCTCTATTAGATTCAGGACTCCGAAGGAGCAGAACATAGTTGCTTCTCAGTTTGGATGGTTCACATTTTCTGTATTTCTCTGACTGCCATGCCAGGAGTGTGAGTCCAATAGTGAATCCGGGAGGGTGCCGGTTCACAGTCTGGGTTTCAGGTACTGCAGTGATCATGGGAAGTTGGCCAGTGCTAGTATACGTATGGATTGCTGTTCTTAGTTCTAGCAGGAGCTTTTAATCCACACAGCAAGCGGTTGGGTGTAGTGGAGACAGCATCGTTTTGGGAGTAAGGGCGTGAGGTTTAGACATCAGTCTGGCCAAGAGTGTCTGGGTAGAGAAGTACAGGCGCTCAGGATGTGCAGGTCCTCTACAAAATGAGGCTGTTGGGGCAGCTGACCCAGAAGTCCCCTCCCGGTCCAGAATTCTGTGATTGATTGACCTCCCACTCTCAAAAGTTTGGAGAATGAACTCATTTTTTAAATCTTTCTGCGCCTTGGGTTATTATAGAATTAGCCAAATATTTCCTGTGGGTGTATTCATTTGAACTTTTTATTATGTTATTTTCTTCCCTTCTCCCGCCTTAGTTTGGCAGGAAAAGGAAGGTTGGAAGTGCAGGTAGTGGCACAGCTGGAAAAAGCTGGTTTGGGAAATGGAAAAGGTCCTACTCTGGGCCGAACGTAATTGCCAGAAAATTTTCCTTTCTCACGGCAAGTTCAAGGTGTGCTGGGCTGTAAACCTAGGGAGAGGATTCTTTCTTCTGCTCCAGGCTGTGGGGTCTGCAGTTGGTGTGCAGCTGAGGAACAATGGAATTCAAGGATCAGGTTATGGAACATTCTTTTTCTCCAAAACATAACCTCTGAGGACTTTAGGAGCATGGTTTGTCTTCTTTGCTGGTTATTTGGCAAACAAAATAAAACCCAACAGTTTTAAAATCAATTGCCCAGGCTAGGATGGGGGCAGCTCTTTTATCTACCCAAACAACTTTGGTGTGTGAGAGATACAGATTACTTTTTTAAGATAAGAGCAAGTAATACCAAGTAACACGTGACAATTAAAAAAAAATAGGTCAATAAAAGAAGGAACCCCACAGAGCAGGTAGGGATAGCAAGAGGTTTTTTTTGGTAGTCATTTTTACTATTTCTTGTTAAAAAAATGTTTCACTGGGCACGGTGGGATATGCCTGTAATCCCAGTACTTGGGAGGCTGAGATAGGAGGATCATAGGTTTGAGGCTCCTGGACATGCACAATATTACTAGGAAGATACTATCAGGATCAGAGTATTGGACAAGGATGAGGCATTGAAGGTCACTTAGTGCAATGCCCCAAAGCCCAGAGAAGACACCTCACCTGTCAGGAAGGCAGGCAGGGCGCCCAGGTGGGACTGTGGAGTAAGTGCACCATTCTGGGCACCTTTGGCAAGCCTCCGAGCTGCAGGAGGGACTGTGAGCCGTCCACACTGGTGCTCAGGCCTCCTTCCCCAGGTCACTAACTGTCTCCAGTGGTTCAGGCCCCGCCGTGTGGTCCTCACCACTCTTCGCCCATTTAGCAGGGATATTTATGTTTTCAACCATGTTCTAAGAAGCCACCAGACTCCTTGATTCTCCTTCGGGGCTGGGATTAGGGAACAGTAGCACCCAGTGTGAAGTGGGGCGCCCATCAGCCAGGTCTCCCCACTCCAACTATATTCAGAGCAGCTCTGTGTTTGTTCTGTGTTTCTGATCTAGGTGAGACTTTGGGGAAAAGGGTCCAGCACGTGTGAAGTTGTTCTCGGTCCATAGTAGGCTCTCAAATGTTACCTGCTGCTGCTGTTATAATTGTCATTACCTTATACTCTGCAACTGCTATTATATTCATTCCCCCTTTGGGGAGACTGAGTTATGCACAAACTTGTACAAGATCGCCTGCCTCCTGCCCAGGCTTTTCTGTCAATTCAAAGGTTTATTCCTCTAGACCATGGGTCTTGTTATACCGAAGCCCTTCAAGGATGACTGGCTTCCTGTGTGAAGCAGATGTTTCTGGCCCACCGTGAGCAATCTCCGGCCTGTTCCCGTGGCTAATCACAGGTAGTCGCTAGGCAGGCAGGTGAATTTTCCTGGCGAGCACTTCTGTGTTCCTAGGGAGAGTGGGGAGGTGGGGATGGTGACTGGCCCAGCGGCTGGCCCGAGGAAGGAGTGTGGGCATTAGCACTCACTCCACAACACGAGCTGCTGAAGATGTGCTGGGAATTGGGAGCTTATTCGAGAACAAGTACCTGCCAGGTCTTTGCTCTCAAGTAGCTCAATAGCAAGTCGGGTGTGTGGTGTGTGTGTGTGTGTGGTGTGTGTGTGTGTGTGTGTAGTGAAGGTGCTGGCACTGGTCACTGTGTATCAAGGAGGAATGAGATGCTGAGACTCTTCTGCAAGCTAGTTGTCACCTAAAGGGGAAAGTCTCCCTTCTTTAAAAAATGGTTTGAAGGACCACCAGGTATGCTGGCACATTCCTATAAGCCCAGGGCTTGGGAGGCTGAGATAGGAGGATCACGGGTTCGAGGCCAGCCTCAGCAACTTAGCAAGGCTCTCAGCAACTTAGGGAGATCCTGTTTCAAAATTTAAAAATAAGCTGGGTGTGGTGGCACATGCTTGTAATCCTAGTATTTGAGAGGCTGAGGCCGGAGGATCGCAGGTCTGTGGCCAGCCTCAGCAACCTCATGAGGTGCTCTGCAACTTAGCAAGACCCTGTTTCAAAATAAAAAATAAAATCGGGCTGGGGGTATAGCTTGGAGGTGGAATGCCCCTGAGTTTAATCCCCAGAACCACACTAAATAAATAAATAAATAAATAAATAAATAAATAAATATAAAGGTCTGGGGTATAGCTTGGAGGTAGAACACCCTGGGTTCAATCCCCAGTACCTCCATACACACACATAGTTTGAGGGATTATGGGGGGCACACTAACTAATCTGTCTCTTTCCAAAATCCTTAAAATCAAAGGGTCCATAGTTGATACTGTTTTACTACCTGTTTGCTCCACGTTTATACTTCTACTCCACCATTTCTGTGAGATGATTAAATACCAAATTAAATGTGTCTATTTTTGGTACCATGTGTTTTATCCAGGTAGGAATTCTTGACGTGGTACAGTTATTAACATGAAAATGACCTGTTATCTGACTCAGGACACGAGACAGCCTTAGGTTCACCGGGGAGGCCTTTTGTGGCTCCCTGGAGTACGGTGAGTGCCCTCTCAGGTCCCTGTCACAGTCATAGCAGGCATTTGAGTTCTCTTTATTGTGCTAAACACAGAGACACCGACCACAGAGACAGTCATCTGGTCTTTATAACCACCCCTCCGTGACACTCGGAGCCACCGTGGGATGTGCCCGAGGTTTCCAGCTTGTACATGGTGGCCAGGACTCAAACCCTGGCATGGGCCTTCGCTCATGACACGTTCTTCCCCAACCACCTGCCTGCCTCTGTCTCCTGAAACAGTTCTGGCTTCCACCTGAGAGCGCTCCCTAGTTGCCAAGGTTACTTCCTCGCATTTAAGCTGCTCTGAGTGAAGGTTGGGTTATCATTGTTATACTCTTCTTGGTTGTTGGAGATGACTCTCACAGGCCTGCAGTAAAGGAGAAGAGAGATTTTTATAAAAAAGTTTTCATAACTGGGTGTCATGGTGCAGGACTGTAATCTCAGTACTTGGAAAGCTGAAACAGGAGGATTGCAGATTCGAAGAGAGCTTCAGGAACAGAGTGAGACTCTCAGCAACCTAGTGAAGTCCTGTTTCAGAAAAATAAATGAGTAAGGGATGAGGGTTCAGAGGTAGAATGCCCCTGTGTTCAATCCCAAGAACCATGCATACGCCAAAAAAAGTTTTCATTACTGAACTAAAGCTTCTTATATATACATAGTTCCATAAGGAACTATGTTGTTATTAAAGTCTAACTTTCAGAGAAGTCAGTGGACTAGTAGACTTGATCACCAAATCCTTCCTTATTCTCTTGTCCTTCTGAATACTCTGTTGAATGTTATCCCTTAGACAATCTGTTTTTAAAATTGAGATTGTATGCACATTGATTTGATTTGCAATTAATTTAATGGAAGAACATTTAAATGCATCTTCACAATAAATCAACAGAGAAGTTTTTATATATGTTCTTGTTTTTCAATACCCTTTTGTTCTAGACATAGTCCATCTTTCTTTCTTCCTTTCCCATTTAATTGGAGCCAGAATAGACAGGTGGCATCATGTTTAAATTAAGAGGATGATAAAATGTTTATATTCATTTCTAGGAGACGAAGGAGTATTGTCTGTTAGTAATGTTGCTGGGATTCCTGGGAAATAAAAATACCTGAAACTGTAGCACATAACATGCTATGCTTGATAAATCTCTAAATTCCGAATTTCATCATAAAAATCTTTTGTTGTTGACTTAACCAGGTGACTGTGACCTTGAGTCTGTGCGGAATTGCTGGATGAGTAGATGTGGTAATTAAAAAAAATCTCTCGTTAGCTCTTTCTCCTCTTGCTCTGTTACTGGTTTTTAATGGATATTAGGGTTAGTCCAGCAGAGGGAGTGATAATGTAGTTAGAAGTCAGTTTCTTTCTTTCTTTCTTTTTTTTTTTTCTTTCGTTACTGCACATTTTAATCACATTTACTTCTATTCCAGAGAAGTCAGTTGATATTACAACAGTTAAATATATTACTCAATACAGTGAGTATTAGAACTGTTCAATATTCCAAACAAATACCACACAGACTACTTCACATAGTACTAGGTATGAGTTAATCAGTGTGTTATGAAAATGAGTGTTCTTTTTTTAATGTGCTTTTTATTGGTGCATTATCATCTCACATCATAATGAGAAGTCACTTTCTCAAGAGAGCCGTTCCCCAATTCAGAGAGAAGGGGAATCTCATGCAAAGTCCAGAGTTGACTGTTGAAAGAGGGAAGCATGCCACTCTCTCCTGGTTCCATTAGGGTGGAGACGAGTGAGCTCCTGTCTTCTCTGGGCTTGGGACAATCTCAGCAGGTGCAAACCAGGTCCCAGATAGCACTCCCCAGAGTGGAGGTGGTGGAGGAGCTGGTGGTGGAGACTCATTGGTGGGCAGGCTTTGAACAATTTGTGTTCGTCTTCTAAGCCAGCGCTTAGAGTATTGCCTGATCATTTTGCCTCCCAAGTTTCTTCTTGCTTGGTAACCAGAGAACCTATCCTCAGGTCTTAAAATAATGCCTGGCATATAGTGGGCATTTTTTGATCTGTGACAAGAAGACTTCAACTTGCCTCTGAGTTGTTTAAAATTAATGGCAGCCGGGTGGTGGTGGCATACGCTTGTCATCCTAGTACTTGGGAGGCTGAGACAGGAGGATCGCGGGTTTGTGGCCAGCCTCAGCTACTTAGTGAGGCCCTCTGCAACTTAGTGAGACCCTGTTTCAAAATAAAGAATAAAAAAATAGGGGTGGGGGTGTAGCTCGGAGGTAGAATGCCCCTGGCTTCAATCCCCAGTACCGCAAAAAAGAAAAAAAAAGAAAGGAAAACTGCGTCTGACTCAACCACTTGGAGGGTTGAAATGGGAGCAGAATGGCTGATAGCAAAGGGGAAGTGGAGGAGATGGCCAGCTAGCTCCAGCGTAGGCTGAGTGTAATCAGCCGCCATCTAGAATAAAGTGCTGGACGCTACCGATAGCAACAAGACCCACTCTTTGTCACCTTACTTGGCATTTGCAAAATGAACTTAAGAGTTCAGTTTGTAGTTAAGGAATAAGTGCACTGCTCAGCTTAAAATGGAAGTGTAGCAAGTGGACTTACTAATATAATGTTGAGTGCCTTAGTCTTGTACCTGAGACAGTGCAAAGCTTGGACGTTTGAATCCCTTCCTCTGAACTCTGGGGATAAAAATCACTTTAAGAAAGAATGCACTCGATCAGTTTTACCCATGGTATCTTCCTCTGTTTTGTCTTAGAAATGTTTGTTCAGTTTTGGATACTTAGCTGGTTGTCGTGATAGAGAGCTCGTACAGCCTCTGCTTGTCTTATTCTTCGTGTTTGCATATTCCGGTGTTATTTCCCATCTAGACCGTACTGATGCATTCTTTCAAATTTTGGAGCCTATAACATGTGGAAGTATAGCTTTCTCTCTCCTCTTTCCCATCTCCTCAACCTTTGTTTTCTTCTCCTTTCTTCTCTTCTTGTCTTAGAAACTTGTCACCTCCATGGAAGCCCTTGTGCAAAAGTCTCTTGAGCAGAACCGTGACTTCAGGTCACCAGGTTTAGTAGGTCTGTAGAACTAGCTTGGACTTCTAAGAGTTGGGCTCTTTTCTGATATTTGGCAAGATCTGATGCGGTGTCTCGCCATGCCCAGGACGTCTTTCCTTTGGTGCTGTCTTCGAGTAATGCTTGGAGTTGACCTTCAGTTATCTCACAACTATCCCTGGGGACCAGACCCTGCGCCCCTCCCGCATCCCACTGCATTGAAACCCTCCCTCCAGGTGTCACTTCACATTCTCACTTCCGGCTTCGTATTTATGTGGTGTCATTAAGGGAAGAGAGAACGCACTGGTGGTTCACTATTTCTGACATGCAATTAAAAGCAGGAAGGGAGCCGGGCATGGTGGTGCACGCTTGTAACCCCAGTACTTGGGAGGCTGAGACAGGAGGGTCTGGGTTCACAGCCAGCCTCAGCTACTTAGTGAGACCCTATTTCAAAAATAAAGAATAAAAATAGGACTGGGGATGTAGCTTGGAGGTAGAATACTCCTGGGTTCAATCCCTAGTACTGCAAAAAAAAAAAGGGGGGGGGCAGGAATGGCCCACCAAGATAGACGCTGTCAGGCAGGGTTGGGTCTGGGGGAACAGTAGGACAACCTCAGGTGAGTGAATAAGTTTGTTCTTCTCCCCTCGGAGTCTTGAGGGAGCTCCCAGGCGTGGGCAGGCTCCATGGTGTCAGGGACTCAAGCTCCTTCTACTGTTTCTCTCCACTGAATGTGGTTTCTATGCCCACAGTCACTTTCGGGTCCACGGTGGCTGCTGGAGCACCAGTCATCGTGCTCACATTCCAGCTAGCAGGGAGAAGGAGGAGGGGTGAGGATAAAAGTTGTGCATCTTGATAAAAGTTGTGCATCTTGCTTCTTGGCCAGAATTTACTCCCGCAGCTAGACCCGGCACCCTGGGAGGAAGGGGTGAGTCTTTATTCTGAGTAGCCTGATGCCCAGCTGGAATTCAGGGATCCATCTCCACAGAAGAAACAGGATGGACCCTGGTGCGAGCTGGTAGCCTCTGCCACAGAGACACAGGGACTGGATCCTGACTCCATGGGCTCACTCCATTCCTTCTGCAAATATTTACTAACTGTCTTCTCTGTGCCTAGGCACGGAGAAAGCAGAGAGAAAGCAGACACAGTCCCCATCCTTAAGACGTTTACTGTCTGCAGGGAGACAGACCCTAAGCAAACACAAACACGATTGTATAAACTGTGACAAGAGCTGAGAAAGGACACCGCGTGCTAGGAAAGAGGAAAGTAGGGATGTGTTCAAGCCAGGGGGTTGCGACTGGGGGCGGGCAGAGAAGTGACATTTGAGCTGGGAGCTGGAGCAGAAGGAAGAATGTTCCAGACACAGGGACGTGCGCAGGCCAAGCAGGGCCGGTGGCACTGAAGGCAGAGCAAGAGGAGGGATCTGGGGGTGCGTGACCAGCACCCCCACTACCGGGGACTGAGGGACCTTCTGGGATGTAAAACATCAGTGCTGGAGCCGGCAGAGTACCAGGCAAACCAGGAGGGGTGGGCCACCCTCCTTGAAGGCCACGGGAGTGACGGGGTTCCTTTCTTCATTATTCATTTTAGGAAAGTTCCTTTTTAGGCAGGCATAGCTCCCCACTGTAGACGAAACAATTAACACGTAAAGGTGGCCCCCTCACCTGCCCAAAAGGAAAGGGACACAAAACAAAAGCCACACTGACTCGCAGTTGGATTGCTTGGCTCCGGAGATTTTTCTTTTTCTGGCTTGACTTCTTCTTTTTTTTTTTTTTTTTTTTTTGCAGTACTGGAAATTGAACTCAGGGGCGTTCTACCTTCGAGCTATACCCTCAGCCCTATTTTTTATTCTTTATTTTGAAACTGGGTCTCACTAAGTTGCGGAGTGCCTCACTAGGTAGCTGAGGCTGGCTGCGAACCCGGATCCTTGCCTCCCAAATGCTGGGATTACAAGTGTGCGCCACCGCGCCTGGCTCTGGCTTGATTTCTTCTAATAGTAACTTTGGAAATTAATTGGCATCTGATGAGGTATTTGCGATAACAAAAATAGCCGGGACTCCATAGCACTGGGAATATATTGAAATTACCTAGGAACCTTTTTTTTAAAAAAGATACCTGGGCCCAACCCAACAAGTCAGAAAATTCACAGGGGGAGCCAGTGTGATTCTGCACCCCATAACCGTGTCTCTTAGAAGTCAGGGGGCATACAGATCACCCTGGGATTCTGATAGGACAAAGATCCGGCTCCAGTGGGGTCTGGATATCTGTGTCTGAGCAGCCCTGAGGTTTTGTTGAAGTTGCCGCTCTGTAGACTTTGAGTAACAGTGCTCTGTAGTGTTTGGTGCGTTCGTTTTTGAGGCCACTGGTATTTTTGTCGGAGAGCAGATCTGCGGGCGTGGGTAGAGAGAGATGGGTGCCTGAGAGGGGAGAGAGATAAAAGATGTGGGGAGGTGGCCAGGGAGGCTTTTGCCTGTGGTCCCAGTGGCAAGATCACTCTGAACCCCAGTAGGGGCAGATCTGAGTTCTCAGTTGGTCCCGAGGGTGTTTGGGGGTGTGAAGGGGGGGGCGGTGAGGGTTGGCTTGGGGCACTGACTAGCACTAGTATTCTCGGTTACAGAAGATCCTGAGGCTTCTGCCTGGGATGGTGTGAGCGATGCTATTGTTTCTTCCTCATGCCTTGCTAGGGGCCTCTCCGGGGCACTTCAGCGGATGCCGGGTCTTTGTCACAAATGAGAAACGCTGTGGGGAGATTTTTAAAATAGGAGATGACATATCCATTCAGTGCCTGTTTAAAAAGAAATTACCAGCCCACACTAGCTGGAGTAGAGAACAGAACTGGGGGGAGTGGGGAGGGAAGCCAATTAGAAGCATTAGTAACCATTAGCAACAGCACCCAAAGGATTCTGATTAATAGGAATATTACCACTGGGGTGAAAGTGAAGAGTGGCTTGCCTCAGAGTGTACCTGTAGTCTCATGTTCCCAAATGACTTGTGTTAGGATGCAGAAGTCTAATCTTGAAGGCCCGAGAGTTGGGTGAGACCACGCCACCAAAGTCCTGGCAGGTCACAGCAGTGAGCCCAGACCGGTCACAGGAACCCTTGCCTCAATAACCATCAGGCCCTGCGTGGGTCTGAATGCAGAGTGCGCACGCGTCATCTGGATAACCCTTGCCTCCTTCTCCTGTGCTGCACAGAGAGATGGGCACCGGACTCAGAGATGAACAAAATCCTTACTAAGCTCAGTGACAGATAGAATCCAGATGTCTTGGTTGTGTGGCCAGATGGGCTTGCCAGTGATGCCTAAGCCACCACTCACTCGGAAATGCCAGGCTGCCCTCCCAAGAAGAGAACAAGCCCGGGATATTTTTCTAAACCTGCCGATCACATCAGCCTCTCGACTTCAGGACGGAGTGACACGAGACAGGGAGGGGCTGCTGAGGCACTGCCGGACCTCTAGGAAAGTCCTTTCGCCAAGAACTTGAGGATCGTTGGGCGAAAGCTCTGTGCCCTCTCTCCCCTTAGGAAGATGGACTCCAGCCCAGGTCCAGAGTGGTTCATGTTGACAGCAGGTAGAGTGTGAGTCCAAGGCTTCTTGTGTTTCTGTTGGTTTGTGCCTACAAAAAAACAGTACAATACCAGGCTGCAGTAAATTGAATCTAGAATCTGGTCTGAGGTCTGAGTTTGTATGACGTATGATCTAAGAATGGTGTTCCCATTTTGAAATGATTGGGGGGGCGGAATCCAAAGAAGAATACCATTTCTTGACTAGAAAATAAATGAAATTCAACTTTCAGTGTCCACAAATAAAGTTTTATTGGAACACAGCCCCGTATTGTCCTGACTTTTCCCCCTCTGTAAGGGTAGAATGGTTGGAACAGAGGCCATGTGGCTGACAGAACCTAATACTTACTCTCTGACCCTTTACAGAAAACTTGCTAACCCCTGATCTAGCATGAAGATGGTGGTTACCTCGTTGTCTTGGGGGGGGTCACACCCAGGATTTTAGACTCCCACTTATTGGGACCTCACTTCCCAAGAATGGAAGGTGTTTACAGAAAAGTGACCAGGACAATGAAGAAATCTCCAACCAATATCCGGGTGGGATTGGTTGAAAAGAGGCTAACCTAGAAAAGAAATAGAAGCAGAACGCAGACGATGGAATTGACTCAAAGTTGATGTTCTCGCTTATTTTCATTCTTGGAAGAGAATTATCGGTGGGAAAGCAGTAAAGTAGTTAGCTCAAAGGGCACGTGGAGTTCAAGTTCAGATTTCTACCTGTTGTCTCTAGGCTTCAGCTTGATCAACTCAAGAAAAGAAGCATCTATATAACAGCTCATCAGATCCCATGAATTGAGAACCAGCATTCTCCTGGTTCCCTGTCTGGAATGTGACCCTTTCCTCCGACACCGAAGCTGAGCCAGTGGGGCGCCTTGCCCTCGAATCTCCAGAACTGTGATGAAAAAGTTCGTAAAGTTTAAAAAACTTCAAAGATTGAGCATTTGCCTTAGAGGTGTTGGCAGACCCAGAGGGGAAACAGGCACGGATACATGGAATAGGCCCATGGTGCGGATGAAGCTCTCGGGGTACACTGGGAAGGGGTCTGTTCTGCACAAGGGGCTGGTTGGAATCCAGCCTTGGAGAACCAGCCCCATCACCCCAAATCAGTCTGCCGTGCTGTGAAAGATATAAAAAGTTGTCCTCTGAGAGGGGCATCAGTCTTGTTCTCCATGACCCCAGGCAGTAGTGACTCAAGTTGTACTCCACAGGTCTGATTGCAGCAGTCTCTTGCATAGAACCTTCAGGGCCTCTCCTTGCTCTTCAGTTACCTGTCAGCATCTTGACCAGGATTTCTAGGCCCTCTGATGAGGCCTTGCAGGCCAGCAGCCCCAGCCTCCCCTCACTTTCCGTGCTGCACGCTTCTGTCTATTTTGGGTCTCAGCCTCACATCCTAGGGAATCCTTCGCTGACCGGGTCTGGGTCAGGTGCCTGTGTTATTCTGCTTGTCCAGAAGCACTCCTTTCCTCTGGAGGTCAGCTCAGTGGTGAGGCTCCATTCCCACGACCAAGGTCCATCTGTGAGTCCATGCCAGAAAGTCCAGTCTGTTGCATTCATAACTGTAGCATCCACCTCCAGCACAGCGCCTGGCCTGCAGGAGGGGCCTGGTCTCTGTTCACAGAGTAAGGGTGGATTTTGATCAGTAGAGAAACTTTCTGAAAAAGGAAGTGGACTCCCACGAAAGGGAGTGAGTTCTCAGCCGGCAGGTGCCTCCGCACTGCCTGGGTGACAGATGGGACTCAGCCAAATAGTTGATGTTTGGAATGCGCTTTTTCGTTTAATCTCATTCCAACCCTGTTTTATCACCAGATGTTGGCTGTTGGAGTGATTTCTTGGGGTCATCAAGGCTACGTGATTTATCCCTGGTCCTAAATCTAGAAAATGGCAAAATGAAAAGAGACTTTTTTTTAAATTCCCCACACGCTGGGCATGGTGGTGCATGCCTGTAATCTCAGTACGTGGGAGGCTGAGACAGGAGGATCCAGATTTGCAGCCAGCCTCATCTACTTAGTGAGGCCCTCTGCAACTTAGTGAGACCCTGTTTCAAAGTCAAAGAATAAAAATAGAGCTGGCAGTGTGGCTCAGAGGTAGAATGCCCCTGGGTTCAATTCCCAGTACCGCCAAAAACAAAAACAAAAACAAAAAATTCTCCACACAAGTAGAAAATTAAACTTACCTTTAAAATGATGGGTTGCCTTTAACACTCCTATGGGATGTGCCCAGTAAGATGAAGGCAACTGTGGATTAAAAGCACGCTCACCCAACCTCCTCTCGTGGGCAAGGGGCAGTTTCCTGGCCTGTGAGGGGTGTGTTCAGTGGAGCAGGAGCCCTGGGCGGGCCAGGCCCTGTCTGTGGAGACTGTGCCAACAACCGGCGCTGACTGCAGGACAGGCTGCGGTGGAATGCCTTGCTGGTCACGATATTCGAGATAAAAATCTTCCCCTTGATGGTTCTCTTCCGTAGTGATACTGATCTTTAGCTGTTGGTTTTAATACTTTACTAAGCGGAAGGACTGTTCTTTCTTAATTGAGCAGAATTAATACCTGAAATACAGAAATATAGAAAGTCTTTGACCTCACCATTTCAGAGATTAAGAGGGTGTTTTTTTTTTTTTTTTTTTTTTTTTTTTTTTTTTTTTTTTTTTTTTTTTTTTTTTTTTTTTTTTTTTTTTTTTTTTTTTTTTTTTTTTTTTTTCTTTGTCTTTTCTCTTTGTGGTGCTGGGGTTGATTCCAGGGGCATTCCAGCTCTTAAGCTATACCCCCAGCCTTATTTTATTTTGTTTTGTGAAACAGGATCTAAGTTATCATGTGCTGGCCTCAAATGTGTGATCCTCATATCTCAGCCTCCCAAGTACTGGGATTACAGATGTGTGCCACCTCACCTGCAAGACGGTGGTTTTTTTTTTTTTTTTTCAGTTGAGTGTGATGGCCCATGTCTGTAATCCCAATTCTTGGGAGGCTGCAGCAGGAGGATCCCAGGTTGAAGGCCAGCCTCAGCAACTTAGCAAGACCCTGTTTTTTTGTTTTTGTTTTAAATAGAGCTGTAGCTTGGAAGTAAAATGTCTTGGGTTCATGGTACCACAAACACACACACACACACAAAAGGTGTTTTTTTCCCAATCATAATGTATCATTGAGCAGGTAGAAATATTATTAAATTTAGTATTTTTTCCTCAGATTTTTAATTTTTTTTTTTCAGTACTGGGGATTGAACTCAGGGGCATTCTACCTCCGAGCTATACCCTCAGCCCTATTTTTTATTCTTTATTTTGAAACCGAGTCTCACTAAGTTGCGGAGTGCCTCACTAGGAAGCTGAGGCTGGCCTCGAACCCGGATCCTCCGGTCTCAGCCTCCCAAATGCTGGGATTACAAGCGTGCGCCACCATGCCCGGCTAGATTTTTAATTTTTAAGATATTTGTTGGTTTTTTGTTCATTTATTGTACTGGAGATTGAACCCAGGGGCATTCTACCTCCAAGCTACACTACCAGCTTTTTAAGTTTTTTGGGTTTTGGGACTAGGGTCTTACTAAGTTGTTTAGGGTTTCACTAAGTTGCTGAGGATGGCATCGAACCTGCGATCCTCCTGTCTCAGCCTCCCAAGAACTAGGATTACAAGCCTGCACCACCATGCCTGGCTCTTAAATTCTTTAAACAGGGATTTTACCGTATGCATTTTTTCTACACTCTGCTGCCTGTAACATCTAAAGTAAATTGCCCCCCCCCCCCCCCCTTCTAGTTCAGGGTTGATATTCGGGCCCACTCAGCAGCCCTGCCTAGGAGAAGGCCGTTGACTGGGTCGCCGACGGCATCCACATACGCAGGGAGAAGGCGTGTGGTCCTGGTGTGTACTGGTGTTGCGTCATGAGTTGGACTGGGAAAGGAAGTCGATGGGGTTGGAAACTGTGAGGCAGCCCATGGGGAAGTAGGGAGCAGAGAATCAGCAGTCCTGGGGCTGCAGCAGCAGTGGGAGTTATCCTGGCAAGACGGCATTTGTAACATGGGACGTAAGCCATCAGGAGCCCCGTGCTCCGGGCAGACCTGCAGTCTATACAATCTCTTGGGGCTTTGGCTCTTACTGAAGAGTTTAGTTTTGTTTTGGGGGTTTGGTGCTTTTTTTTTTTTCTTTTTTGGTTTCCTGTTTAAATGTTTGAATCACTACAGCTTTGATGTATTGTGAGAATGGAAAAAAAAATTAAGTAGAATTTTACCACAAAAAAAAACAGTGCCTACTTATAGTTCTAGTAAGTGGTCTTTTCTGCCATTTATGGTTGCAGTGATCACAGGTCAGATTTTAGTTGTTTTAGTTTCAGAGATTCGCACTTGGTTTTAGGAGATCCTGGTATAATTCCTCAAGGACATCTTAACTGTGGAAGTATTATTTCTTCTGATTGTGTGGGTTGGCATCTCGACATGGTTTCACACTGGTGGTTGGGGGATGCAGAGATCTGGCCAATAAGCGTTCCTATATAATGGAAATGCAGCTGGGCATGGTAATCCCAGTAATCCCAGCTGAGCAATGTAATCCCAGTCCTTGAGAGGTTGAGACAGGAGGATCGCAGGTTCAAGGCCCACTTCAGCAACGTAGCAAGATCCTCAACCCAGTGAGAAGCTGTTTGAAAACAAAAACTAAAAAAAAAAAAAAAAAAAGACTGGGGGTGTAGCTCAGAGGTAGGACGCCTTGGGTTCAATCCCTAGTACCAAAAAAAAAAAAAAAAAAAAAAATGCATCCATTGTATTTTTAGACTCATTTATATGTAGATTCGTTTCAGTGAACACCCAAGCACTTGAGTCCAAAGGATTAAAAAGGAATTTCATTTTTTGTGTCTCTTGACAGGCACAATAGAGGATCAGATCTATAATCCCTGGCAACCGCTCTCTCTTCTGCCTCCTCTTGCAACCTACACGCCCTAGAGATTCTTCTTTGCCAAACCCGTCCCCACCCACGCTACCCTTTGTTCTTTTCATGACGTAGGATATAGGATGGCTGAACTGTGGAGGCGGAGCCTTCCCTCTTCGATAGTTCACCAGGACACCCTCAGGCAGGTGCCCACCTCCCCTGGGGCAGACAGGGTGCAGGGAGTTAGGCTGGCGACTGCAGAATTTGCTATGGCAGGAAGAGGGACTCTGTGACCCTTCTCACATCCCACTGTTAGCCTCTGTCCTCTGTATTTGGAGAAATGAGACTTGACTCAGGTCTCCTAGCTTGTCATCATGCTGCTGTTTTACAAGGGGTCTCATTGGAGTGCCTTCTTCTCTTTTGAGCTACCAACTGGAGAAAAAGTCTTTACTTTTTGGTT
>PVLC010000716.1:146124-183981 GCA_004027655.1 Graphiurus murinus
GGGGATTGAACTCAGGGGCATTCTACCTCCGAGCTATACCCCCAGCCCTATTTTTTATTCTTTATTTTGAAACCGAGTCTCACTAAGTTGCGGAGTGCCTCACTAGGTAGCTGAGGCTGGCCGCGAACCCGGATCCTCCGGTCTCAGCCTCCCGAATGCTGGGATTACAAGCGTGCGCCACCACGCCCGGCTCTTTTTGGTTCTTTTTAAGGAGTCATAATTCTGCTTGCTGTAGCAACGTAGATATGAAGATCGACTCTGCTCCGTAATTCACAGATAGAACTGCCAAGTGGGGAGGCAGGCAGGCATCCTGCCTTTGAATTCTAGCTCTACCATTAGGCACCTTTAATCTCTTTCTTCCCAATATTTCTCTCATCTGTAAAATAAAGGTGACTAGAGGAATAACAAATAGCATTTACTGAGTGTTCCGGTGTGAGAGACATTATGCTAAGCACTTTTCCACAAGGGGTGTGGTGGCGCATGCTTGTAATCCCAGCATTTGGGAGGCTGAGACTGGAGGATCTGGGTTCGTGGCCAGCCTCAGCTGCTTAGTGAGGCCCTCCACAACTTAGTGAGACCCTGTTTCAAAATAAAGAATAAAAAAACTAGGGCTGGGGGTGTAGCTCGGAGGTAGAATGCCCCCAGGTCCCATCCCCAGTATCACAAAAAAAAAACAAACATGAGGGGTGGGGCTGCCGTCCCCCCCCCCTTTGAGACTCAGTGATGGTAAGGTAACGAGAGTGCACGTGCACCAGGCGCTCACTGTGTACCAGACTCTGTTGTGTTCTGTCTTCATTCCTGGATTTAGAGACTGAAGCCCTTCATCCCACGTCACACACTCTCAGACCTCAGGGCCTCCTCACCGTCTGTTGCACAGCAGGGCTCTCAGGAGTAAATGAGATAATCCCTCATGAAAACACGTAGCACAGGGGCCGGCACATAGCAGCAGCCTAAACTGTAGCTATGCTGCTAGTTATTAGGGAAGCCGTGCTTAGTCCTGCTAAGACATTGCTCTTCCTCTCCTTTGACTTAGAAGCCCCACTCCTGGTACCATTACAGCTCGTACAGATCCTGTGTACCAGGCCTGTTGTGTTGCTCTGTCTTCATTCTTGCATGAGTCCTGCAAAGTCTGCTCCTACTTGCCCCACACCGCTCCCTGGCACCCACACCTGCACCCCAAGATTGTGCTCCCTGACCCTTCTTGACTATAGTTACTTGACCAAAAAGTGTGGGTACATTGGCTTGAGTACAGGTGTATTGTTCTAGGGTTGTTTTCTGGAAAGTTGATTATCATTATTTCCTTAGGTTATAGATGGGCATTTATTTTGAAGATAAAGATAGTAAGTAGGCTAGGGAAGAGAAAGAGAGACAGACAGACAGTGCATGCATACATGTGAAGAGTGCATGTACCATCATCTGCAGTGGGTCTCCAAGGAGACCTGGGTAGCTGCAAGAGAGGCCGTAAGCTCAGGAGAGATGTCCCGAGGGGCTGAGTGGAGCCTGAAACCAGCGCAGACTGTCAGATGGCGTCTCTGGCAAAGGAAAGCACCGCTCATTCATGTCGGGGCACAGCCCGTCCCTTCTATGGCTGCAAGCCCTCCCGTTCCACACACAGGACTGCTACTCTGTGGGTAACGGCAGGTGTTCTAAAAAGGCCCTCAGGGAAGAAGAAATTCGAATGGTCAGTACCTGGGAGAGAATTCCATCTCTTGAGTAATACTGAGTCGCAGGGTGAAGTGAGCAATCCTGGGCAGTGCTAGGGCCTGGGGAGGGGCGATTTCATACGAGGGGGCGAGGGGGGAGGTCGGCAGGATTGTGTTGGAAGGCAGCTTCTGTCAACACCGGCAAGGTACAGACACTTTGACCCAGCATTTCCTCTTCTTGAAGTTATCCTTAAAATAAAAAGCAACCATGACTCCTCAAGGACTGTTAATCGAGAATGTTTGCCACAGCATTGTTTATAAAAGTGACAAGTGGGAAACAGTCCAAATGTTTGTCGGCGAGGCAGGGCTTACATACGGGCTGTCTATACTCCAGTGTTGGGCAGTCATCAGGAAGAAGAATGTATATGTTCCAACTTTAACGAAGAGGAAAAAAAACACAAAATCATGTTAGTGTTCCATTTTTCTAAGAGATGCTTACAGCTACAATAAAAGAATTATATATTACATTGATGCAATTCTAGTTCTTCTATGGATTTAAGGACTTACTAAAAATGTTTGCAAGTGTCAGAATTTTCAAAGTTGAGAACACTATGTGAATTAATCATATCTAATTTATAGATGTAAAGGCAGTATAGTCATATATATATATATATATATATATATATTTTTTTTTTTTTTTTTTTTTTTTTTTGCAGTACTGGGGATGGAACCCAGGGGCATTCTACCTCTGAGCTACACCCCCAACCCTATTTTTTATTCTTTAGTTTGAAACAGGGTGTCACTAAGTTGCAGAGGGCCTCACTAAGTAGCTGAGGCTGGCCATGAACCCGGATCCTCTGGTCTCAGCCTCCCAAGTACTGGGATTACAAGCATGCACCACCACGGCCAGCTAGTATAGTCATATTTTTTAACACAAAAAGTTTTGCTAGCCGGGCGTGGTGGCGCACGCTTGTAATCCCAGCATTCGGGAGGCTGAGACCGGAGGATCTGGGTTCGTGGCCAGCCTCAGCTACCTAGTGAGGCACTCCGCAACTTAGTGAGACCCGGTTTCGAAATAAAGAATAAAAAATAGGGCTAGGGGTGTAGCTCGGAGGTAGAATGCCCCTGAGTTCAATCCCTAGTACCGCAAAAAAAAAAAAAAAAAAAAAACCAAAAAAAAAAAAAAAAAGTTTTGCTAAATTTCCAGATGGTAGTGTATATAATTATTTGAATAGCTAACTATTCTAAATCATTAAGTACTCATTTGAAAATGTCCTTTTTTTTAGTCTTTATTTATTTGTTTTTATTAATTGGC
Source organism: Graphiurus murinus (assembly GCA_004027655.1). Lineage (NCBI taxonomy): Eukaryota > Metazoa > Chordata > Mammalia > Rodentia > Gliridae > Graphiurus > Graphiurus murinus. Next base: position 149,083 of record PVLC010000716.1, read on the forward strand.
ACATTATAATCATACATCTTTGTTAGGTGCAAGCTGATAAAAGCATATATACACACATTTCTTATTTAACCCCTTCCCCAATTCCTACCCCACTCCCTCGCCCCCCCTCCTTCTCAAGTTCAGTTTAGTGATTGACTTTGATATATTTGAGAAAGTACATCATATACATTAGGGTGTCCCCCTGCCCCAGTCCATCCCCTTCAGTTAAGTCAACTTTTTTGCTTATCGAGGGTTTCTATTTTTTCATCTGGAGACCCTCTTATGCCCCATCTTCTCCCTAGCATCCCCATATCAGAGAGAACATATGCTTTTTTACTCTTTGTGATTGACTAATCTCACTTAATATAATGTTTCCCAGTTGCATCCATTTCCTTGCAAATGACATGATTTTGTTCTTCTTTATGGCTGAGTAAAATTCCATTGTGTATATATCCCATAGTTTTGTAATCCATTCATCTGTCGATGGACATCTTGGCTGTTTCCATAGTTTGGCAATTGTGAATTGTGCAGCTATAAACATAGATACACATGCTTCAGTCTGATAGTTTGGTTTCCATTCTTTAAGTAGATGAAAATATATTTTTTTAAATTTCCTAGTAATCGTTTTTCTTTATTTGAGGATACATTATTTATTGAGAGTGTACATGTACGTGAAATATCCAGAGGCTTAAAAATGCCAAAATTACAGATTGCATATCAGCGAGGGTTTCACTGTAGTTGATCACTGGAAATTTACTAAATGTCGCAACAAACTCCAGGAGACTTGCCCATTGTTCAGAAATCCCTTCCTCCCTTGCATTTCAGCATTTTCCATACCCGCACAGAATAGAGTTAGGAGTCTCCTGAGCAGAACAGGGTTGCCAGTGCATGGCTCCGGCGCTCTAGATCTGCCTCGCCTCTCGTCAGATCAGGACTCACGGTGTCTGTCACAAGCAGCACATCGAGATCCACCTCCAGGCTCTTTGACACGGTCTACTTTCTGGAAGTGATGTCTGTGTTCCTGCTCTTTTGAGTCACTTACCCTGTGTTTCCAAAGTGAGGCCCTATGCTCTGGTCTAAAATGATTCAAAAGTGTAGCAGTGGACAGAAATAGACCACTAGATGCCACCTGGTTTGATTGCCGGTCCTGTGCCTGGGGCTGAACTGAATCCCTGTAATTGTTCATCTATTAGATAAATGGTCAGCAAGAACCACTTGTGTGCCAGGTACTGTGCTGGTGCTTAAAAATTACATTTTGTCTTTCCTGGCAGAGTCAGTGTTTCATCCTCATTGTATAGCCAAGAAAATTCAGGGTAAGGGGAGTCAGGTTGCCCCAGTCACAGGGATAGGTAAACTTGTAGAAGCAACATTTGAATTCAGAATTGCGAAGCCCATGCTCTTTATATTCATTACTCCTGGTTAATTGTGTGGAACAAAAATGTTCTTTTTTTTTTGGTACTGGGGATTGAACCCAGAAGCATTCTACCTCTAAGCTACACCCCCAGCCTGATTTTATGTCTTATTTTGAAACCGGGTCTCACTAGGTTGCTGAGAGCCTTGCTAAGTTGCCAACGCTGGCTTTGAACCTGCGATCCTCCTGTCTCAGCCTCCCAAGTACTGGGATTGCAAGTGTGCATCACCACGCCCAGCTACAAAGATGTTCTTATATATGATTCTGATTGTGGGAGAACTAGGTATTTCTTTAATTTGTCGATTCGGTTTTTGAGTACTTTAAAAATACTTAGGTAGATCAATGACAGACACTTTGCAGGCAAAATTAGCCACTGTATAGATACATGTTTTTCCTTAAAGCAGACTTATGTAATTGTGATATGCTTTTTTTTTTTTTTTTTTTCTGTAGGAAGTGACCAGGTTCACTCGTGGACACTCATGACAAGTCAAGCCCTGGACACTGTGTGGAAAATAGCAAAGGGCTCTGTGATGTTGGCAGTGTCGCTTTTGGTGGCCACCCTCTGCTACTTCCGAAGGCTGCACTTGTATTTAAGGCACTGGCTAAAATGGTAGATCATTGTACAATCTTCACTTTTCAGAAATATGCTTGCTGTTCAAAGCAGAGTTTTGATATCCTTGTTCCCTTTATCTTTCAGGTGGATTGGATATCTGCAGAGAAAATTCAAAAGTAAATATCTGTATGCATGTGTTTTATTTATTTATTTCTTTATTTTAGGTGCATAGAAGGCTTAAGAAGGGAGGGGACTGGGAAAACTCACTGCCTTTCATTTTGATTTGGTCCAGGGAACCTCAGCGTGGAGGCGGAAGTTGATTTACTCAGTTATTGTGCAAGAGAATGGAAAGGAGAAACACCCCGTGCCAAACTGATGAGGAAGGTGTGTCTGTTTATAGAGGTTATGGAAGCCGTAGACTTTGTCAAAACCAGGAAACATTCCGTTCTGCTTTACTAAGCCTAGAGATCACCCAGTACTGACTGGGATGCAAGTAACAATTGTGGCTCTAATTCAGAAGCCACCCAGCTGCTGGATATCGGCTTCGGGCCTTTGACCTAGAGTCTGTGCCTTTAAGAACTTAGGTAGAACAGGTCTGTAATTTCAGGAAACTTGAGCACTGTACTGTCTTCAGGTTTTTCCTGATCAGGCCTGTTATAGAGGCTCTTCCTTGATGGGACCAGGCTCCCTGATGCACTTTTTTTTTTTTTTTTTTTTTTTGGTGGTGATACTGGGTATTGAACCCAGGGACACTCTCACACCAAGCTGTATCCCCAGCCCTTTTTATTTTTTATTTTGAAATAGAGTTTCACTAAGTTGCCCAGGCTGGCCTCGAATTTGCGACCTCCTTGCCTCAGCCTCCTGAGTTGCTATGATTACAGTCATGCACCACCTTGCCTGGCCCGACGTAAATATTTTGAGTTTTAGAATTTTCCATTGAACTTGTCTTGGTAAATATTTCCAACAGTGCTGCCCAATCTTGTCACTAGCAAGAGCAAAAACAGGAGTACATTTAGCATGGTCTTAAAAGCATACAGTATTTTTCATTGTGATTATCTTGTATCTGTTAACCAGCTCAACATGCTCTACCCTGGCCTTCCAGGATTTGTCTATAGAACAACATGACACAGACTCTAACACATGAGTGTCAACTTAAAATTACAGCCGTATTGTAATCATTGCATAACTGCAGCCATATTCAGAATTTATCATTGTTTCTGCTGTCCACTTTAATTGGGAGGAGTATCTCGCTGAAAATAATCCTTTTTCAGCATGTTCACTGAGTTCACCATCTGTATTCTCTTGTCCAATGGAATTAACGGAAACTTTCTCTTCCTGTGCTAATAGGCTTATGAGGAGCTGTTTTGGCGGCACCACGTAAAATGTGTTCGACAAGTAAAGAGAGATAACTACGATGCTCTGAGGTCGGTGTTGTTTCAGATCTTCAGCCAGGGCCTCGCTCTTCCATCCTGGATGAAAGAGAAAGACATTGTTAAGGTACGTCTCCTTCGCACAGGAAATACGAGAAGTCTCGGGTGTATGGTGCCCGCACTCGGATGCTCCTGGTCCTCTCTAGTGGCTTTGGGCTTAGAAGATCAGATTGAAGGAGCTTCGAGAGGTCATTTAACCTCGTCCTCTGGGTCTTAGGTCTGCTTGCAAACAAATCATCTCAGGAAGGTGGTCATACTCAATCTTGTTTTTTAATGCGCCCATCTTTTCTTGAGGGGCATCTGTCCTTTGTAAGTAAGGTGGTCTAGTGAAATTCACTTTTTACTCTACAGTTACACGAGTTTTAACAAATGCATATGGCGTGTAACAACCAGTTTGCAGATTCTCTTGTATACCTTTGTAGTTAGTTGTCCTCCCTCTCCTAGCACCCAGCAACTCCCAGTCTGTTTTCTGTCCCTGTAGTTTTGTCTTTTCCAGAATGTCATGGAAACAGGATCATCGAGTAGGTAGCCATTTTGAGTCTGGCTTCTGTGTCTTAGCAGAACGCACCTGCGGTTCAGCCGCGTCATTTTGTGCGTTTGTAGTTTATCCCTTCTCATTGTGGGTGATATTCCTTTACATGGATGTCACACAGTTTGTTTATCCAGTCACATACCAGTTGGAAGACATCTGGGTTGTTTCCAGTATATAACAACTGTGAATAAAGTTGTTTTAAATATTCTCATCTAGGATTTTGTATGAACATTAGTTTTCATTTCTTTTTGGCAAATACCTAGGAGTTAGATTGCCTGGACCATGGTAGGTGTATGTTTAACTTTATTTTATTTTTTATTTATTTACTTATTGTTTTTTTGCAGTACTGGGGATGGAACCCAGGGGCATTCTACCTCTGAGCTACACCCCCAGCCCTATTTTTTATGCTTTATTTTGAAACAGGGTCTCACTAAGTTGCAGAGGGCCTCTCTAAGTAGCTGGCCGTGAACCTGCGATCTTCCTATCTCAGCCTCCCAAGTACTGGGATAACAAGCGTGCGCCACCATGCCCTGCTGTATGTTTAACTTTATAAGAAACTGTGGAATTGTTTTCCACAGTGGCTTGGCCATCTTGCTTTCTAGCTCTGTGAGAGTTCCAGCTGACCCCCATTCTCTCCAGCACTGAGTACTGTCCGGTTGTTTTGTTTTGCATTCCTGAGGAGGAGTAACATTGGACATCTATTCATGCTCTTACTTGCCATCTCTAGCATCTTCTTAGCAAAGTGTCTCTTTAAATTTTTTGCTCATTTGTTTTCTTTTTTTTTTTTTTTGCGGTACTGGGGATTGAACTCAGGGGCATTCTACCTCCGAGCTACACCCCCAGCCCTATTTTTTATTCTTTATTTTGAAACCAAGTCTCACTAAGTTGCAGAGTGCCTCACTAGGTAGCTGAGTCTGGCCGCGAACCCGGATCCTCTGGTCTCAGCCTCTCGAATGCTGGGATTACAAGTGTGTGCCACCACGCCTGGCTCCATTTGTTTTCTTATTGTTGATTTTTGAGAGTTATTTATATATTCTACGTGCTTTATCACCTATGTAATTTGCAAATATTTTCTCCCAGTATGTGGCTTGTTTTATTTTATTACCAGTTTATGGCAGTGTATTCTTGATGAACAATATGAATTTTTATTGGAGTGCAGTATGGCTGTTCTAGGATAGAGATGCAAAGGGATATCAGGTGTACGTATCTGTAGGTACATGTGTTTTCTTTCCTTAACGTCTTTTATAATACTTGTCAAGTGTATGCAGCGTGCTAGCCCTGCTGCTCTTTGCTGAGAACAGTCGGCCTGTATTGAGTTAGATTCTGTGTGTGTGTGAGGGGGATGGTTACTGAGGGTTGAACCCAGGGACATTCTACTGTTGAGCTATGCATCTTCAGCCATTTTAAAATTTTTGGTCTAAGTTGCCCAGGTTGGCCTTGAACCTGCTATTGTCCTGTTTTAGCCTCCCAAGTACTGAGATTGTAGGTGTCTGGCTGGTTCTATGATTAAGTTCTTACATGCACCATAGTCTTATTTCATTCTTAAAAAAAAAAAAAAAAAAAAAAGCCCTGTAAAATTATCCTTAATTTATAGTGAAGGATGAGGCTAAGATGGGGAAATAATCCATGCTGGCTAAATCACCTCTCAGCTGATGAAGGACAGGTAGGTTTGACACAGAATGTATCATTGTGTAACACCTGTTCCTGGATGTACTACACTTCTCTAAAAGCATTTGGTTAAAAATAGTCTTTAAAGGGCTGAGTGTAATAAGTGTTATATTTTATCCAGCCAGTATTATGGACATAATCTCATATTTAATTTTTTTATCCCTTGTGAAATGAGAAAATAAAAATATAATCTAAAAATCACTTAATCCACAAAATTCTTAAAAAGATGACTATACATTATTTATTTGTTTACTTATGGTACTAGGGATTGAACCCAGGGGCATTCTACCTCTGAGCTACACCTCCAGCCCTATTTTACTTTTTGTTTTTAAACAAGGTCTCAATAAGTCGCTGAGGGCCTCACTAAGTTTCTTTTTTTTTTTTTTTTGCGGTACTAGGGACTGAACTCAGGGGCATTCTACCTCCGAGCTACACCCCCAGCCCTGTTTTTTATTCTTATTTTGAAACCGGGTCTCACTAAGTTGTGGAGTGCCTCACTAAGTAGCTGAGGCTGGCTGCGAACCACGATCCTCCGGTCTCAGCCTCCCGAATGCTGGGATTACAAGTGTGCACCACCACGCCTGGCCCTCACTAAATTTCTGAGGCTGGCTTAGAGCCTGTGATTCTCCTGTCTCAGCTTCCCAAGTGCTGGGATTACAGGCATACACCACCACGCCCAGCTGACTATATGCTTTTTAATTGTTACTCTGGTTTTTTAATGGAAGATTGCTAAATGAGATAAGATTGTGTGCTGTGACATACTTCAGATTACAAATAATAAATGTCGAGATACTAATCATTGTTGGCATCTACTTCCTTTTCAAGCTTCCTGAAAAACTGCTATTTTCACAAGGTTGTAACTGGCTCCAGCAGTATAGTTTTGGTCCTGAGAAGTATACAGGTTCAAACGTGTTCGGAAAATTACGTAAATGTGTGGAATTACTGAAAATGCAGGTGAGCAATTAGGGAAAAAGTAGACTAGAAGTAAAAGCAGATATCCTCAATGTAGCCTGATTTCTCTAATGTCAAGCATCTTACCTTATGTTAGGAAAGTAATAAATGCAAGCAGGAAGCATTCCTTCTACAGCCAGTGATCTCCCTCCCTTGTTCTTCTTTCTCCTTTTAAATAATGAACAAGAACAACATTGATCTACACCATCATTAGCCCTTGACAGGATAAGAAGCTTTCTCTCTGCTGACAAGGAAACCTGGCCAAACGTGTACCTTTGTTTCCCCAGAAAAAAATATGGTATGAGTTCCAGGCGAGGTGCTCTCAAGTGCCCTTGAGGAATGCACCCTGTTAATAACTTGAGGATGGCACGGATAGAATAATTGACCAAGAGTGCTTCCTGCTTCTCACTGATAACACAGACGTGGGTTGTTGGTTTGATTCCCGAGCTTACCACTCACCAGCTGGGTTACCTTGGGGAATACCTTACCCTTTCTGAGCTCCTGTTTTCTTGTCTGTGAAAAAATGAGTAGCACATCCCCTGGAGGTTATGGTAGGGGTTCAGTGAGTCAGTCTGTGTATAGAGCTTTGAACTCTGCCCGGTACATGGCGAGCATTAAGAATATCAGCACGATTCTTCGCTGGACTGTCTTTGGGATGACTCAACTGTCCTGAGGAGTTTTAGAGAATTGACTTGCTTAGTACTTTACCTAGCAAGTGGTGCTTTTAAAAACAAAAAAACAAATTTAAACTACTTTGTTACTCAAAAGTAGTATGTGTATGTGTGTATGTGTATGTGTGTGTGTGTGTGTGTGTGTGTGTGTGTGTGTGTTACAGCTCAGGCTGCTATCATAAAATATCATAAGTGGGTGGCTTAAACAACAAGCATGCATTTCTTGCGGTTCTGGAGGTAGAAGTCTAATCAGGGTGCCAGTGAGGGACAGGGTCCTCTTCCTGTTTTAAAGACAGATGGCTTGGTCCTGTGTCCTCACAGGACAGGAGAACCAGCTGGCTCTCCCCCCTCTTCCTACGGGCAGCAGTCCTATTCCTCAGGGCCCCACCCACGAGAATTAGTCACCAGCCAAAGGCCTTTGCCCCTAATACCATCACCTTGGCACTAGGTGTCCAACATATGAATTTGGCAGGGGGTACACACCAGCATTCAGTTCATTACAGCATACGTATGGTTTTTTAAAAAAAGTCAATGTCAAAAGGATACAGAGTGAAAAGCTAAAAGTTCCTTTATTGATCTTTGGCTTCTTTTATGCATACTCAAAAAATGATGCGGTGGTGTATGTTTTCACTTTTACCCTTCTAAAATCCACCTTTTGCATCTGTGTTTTTAGTGGACCGAATTTAGTGGAATTAAAGATTACCACAAGAGGGGAAGTATGTGCAACATCCTTTTTTCCAACGTCACTCTGGAATACAGACTTTATGAAGCCTTAAAGTTCATCATGCTCTATCAAGTCACCGAAGTCTATGAGCAGATGAAGACGAACAAGATCATCCCCAGTCTCTTTAGACTCCTGTTTTCCAGGGAGACATCCTCAGATCCTTTGAGCTTCATGATGAATCACCTGAATTCTGTAGGTGACACGTGTGGGTTAGAGCAGGTAAGTGGGGGAGGAAGAGCTTCGTGTGTTTGAGAAGAGAGGTGCTGGGGCAACATTTGAACATGAAGGCCTCCGGGGTTTACTTTCAGCAGTGATAAAAGCAACTGCACAGAGGTGATTTGTTGATATTATTGGTCCCAAGAGGAAAAGAAGAGTAATAAGCCTCACCCAGTGGGTGCTGGCTGCCCCGTGTGTCTGCAGATCCATGGCCACGGTTACAAGTTCTGGGAGTCTTGCTGACGGCTCACATTGACCACAGATGCTTCCACACAGCTTAACTAAGAAAAAATCCCATTGGAAAACCAGATCATTTGGGGAAAGCATTTGGCTACCTATTGGAGATAAATAGAAATTATTACACTTTTAAATCCAGAAAACATTTTTTGTCCCCTGTACAAAGGGTTTCTGTTTTGGTTTGCTAGAGGGTGAACCAAATTATCTGACATTTGTACACAAATGGAAAACTGTGATTTTTAGTTGTGAACATTCCTTTCTTTTTCATTATTTTTTTTTTCTGAATAGCTCTTTCCTATGATTTCTTTTTTTTTTTTTTCTTTTTGCAGTACTGGGGATTGAACTCAGGGGCATTCTACCTCCGAGCTATACCCCCAGCCCTATTTTTTATTCTTTATTTTGAAACCGAGTCTCACTAAGTTGCGGAATGCCTCACTAGGTAGCTGAGACTGGCCGCGAACCCAGATCCTCCGGTCTCAGCCTCCCGAATGCTGGGATTACAATCGTGTACCACCACGCCCGGCTTCCTATGATTTCTTAGAGGTAGTTTAGAGAGTCATTCCTCTGCTTGTCCCCTTCTTTATACCCAATGGACATTTGTTTTTTGTTTTTTGTTTTTTTTTTTTGCGGTACTGGGGATTGAACCCATGGGGATTCTACCTCCGAGCTACACCCCCAGCCCTATTTTTTACTCTTTATTTTGAAACAGGGTCTCACTAAGTTGCAGAGGGCCTCACTAGGTAGCTGAGGTTGACCTCGAACCCGGATCCTCCGGTCTCAGCCTCCCAAATGCTGGGATTACAAGCGTGCGCCACCACACCCGGCTCCCCCAACGGACATTTGTCCCAAAGTCTGTGACGGCTCAGTGGTTTATGGGTGGGTCTGCAAATGAGTAGATTATTTCATAAGCCGTAGAAGAACACTCCCCCTGCCCATGGTGGGAGGCAGGAATTTGAAAATTCCTATTTGTGACCTCTCTTTCATCTCATCCCCAGATTGATATGTTTATACTGGGATACTCCTTGGAAGTAAAGATAAAAGTGTTCCGGCTTTTCAAGTTTAACTCCAGAGACTTTGCAGTCTGCTACCCAGAGGAGCCTCTCCGGGAGTGGCCAGAGATCTCCCTGATAACTGAGAACGACCACCACTACCATATCCCTATCTTTTAAGTCTGTCATGGGTCTGGCACCGGCTCTTACGAATGACCGTGATCAGACTTGCCAAGTAAAGTATGTCTCAAAAACCAAAGCTGGTGTTCCAGCTGTGGCAAGAATCCGGGCCTTTTTCTTAGCGCTGCAGGTACACGGGATGGAGCGATGGATGAATGGCTTTCCTTTATCTCTGGAGCTGCAGGTACTCGGGATGGAGCGATGCATGGATGACTCCTTCATTTTCCCATGGTTTCCTCTGAAGCAGCTGCACTGATGGGTTTTGCGCTTGGTGTTCTGACCTAGTTTACAAGGGGTCTGGTCACTTCACATAAGAGCAGACCTTTAAGTCACAAGGAAGTTTAATATGGACAAGAAAAACAAAACGGAAAAACAACTCACCTGGAAAGAATTTCTTTATCACTGACTTTGGCTTTCTTCATTAAGAATCTCATCAGAGGCTGGTTTGGGGTCATCATAAACATGGCCCTATTTTATAAGCATCACCTTCCTGGGACTCTCTGTCATGTATTAATTTTCTAGAACCATTTGCTTAACATTAAAATTATGTGTATATGTACATATATGTGTATACGTTTATATATACACACACAAATGTATACATTTATATATACAGATATGCACATAGACACACAAAAGTAACCACTACTTTATAATATTGTACAGTTTGTTTTTTTATGACTCTTTACATGTTTTTGTTACTGTTTTATCTGGCCAGCTTAATTGGTCTCATTTAGATTAAAAATTCTGTAGATTAAGGTACCTGGATGACAGTTATGGAACTGTCACAAAAATATTAAATGGTGGTTTATTTAGCATACATTTACATGTGTATTTAATGAGGGGACTCTCACGGTGGTGGGCTGACTAATGCCCCAGACACAAAGGCATCAAATACCAGTCCCAGAACCTGTGAATACTTTGGGTTAAATGGCAAAGGAGAATTTTAAAGCTGCAGTTGGAACTTAGGTCCTGATCTGCTGACCTTGAAAGAGGGAGATTATTCTGAATTCTCCAGCTGGCACAATGTAATCAAAAGGGTCCTTGAGAGTGGAAGAGGGAATCAGACGAATGTCAAAGTCGGGGAAATGTGAAAAAGGGAAGAACAGTCAGAGAGATGTATCATTGCTGGCTTTAAAAATGGGAAAGGGCCATGAGCCAAGGAGTGCCGGGGCCCTCTGGAGGCTGGGAAAAGCCGGGAGACAGAACCTCTCGTAGGTCCTCCAGAAGAAACACAACCCAGCCAGCACCCGGACTTCTGCCCATTTCAGCCAGGAGAAACTGAGGTCAAATCTGTAACCCACAGAACTGTAAAATGAGATTTGAGTTTCAGCTGCTTGAGTTTGCAATAGCGTGTTGCAGAAGCTGCAGCAGCATCAGGAGGCTAGTGTTCTCCGCCAACTTAATTTTTGCTCATCTTTATTTTGGAAGTACTTTTCTAGTTCATCTTGGAAATCTTTATTTTGAAGGTACTTTGCTCATCTATTTTGATTTCAATAAGTACAAGATATTTTTTGTAAATCTTGCTAATGGCATACCACTTCAAGGTCACAGATCCCTTTCTAACAAGTAAGTGACAGTCAGATGTTTGGCATTAACGTCCTCTCATATGCTTTTATTCTTTCTTCAGTCAATAAAAAAAGGTATGTTAATTGCTGTGGTGTATGAAATTAACGTTCCCATTCTTTTGTAATGGAGGTGATCAGTTGCAGGTACTACATAAGCAAGATGTTCAGCAGTGTTGTTTTGTTGGCTGGCTGAAAAGTAATGAGCTTGGATCAAGGGGCTGTGTGTTACCTTGTCAGTTCTGCCTTGGCCTCTGTAACCCCTTCCTGCTCGGACTTGTCTATGGTTTCTTATAACCCCTGTCACATAATCATTCCAGTCGGAAGCGATCCCTTTGCTGCGTTACTGTGACCAAGAAAATATGAACTTGGCCTTTTCTGTCCACAAGTAAACACGGTGACAGCTTGCTGTCGGCTCCTGTGACAAATATTTATAGAACTGCCGCTCCAAACTTGTGGCTCCAGTTGCTCTGTCTTGGTACCTGCCTGGCATACACCTCCTACCACTCCTTTGGATCTCCTTACTCGGTGTAATTATTTCCACATCAGGAGTGAAAGGAAAAACTTTTTCACAGGGATTGGCATCCCATAACGCTGTGACATCAATCAACGATGTATGTTTATCTTCATTGTGTGTTGGGGAGCAGGGAGGCATGGAGCAAGAATTCTTTAAAAAGAGGGCCAACCTGTTTCAACCTTATATAAATTGAATTATGAAAATAAAATAAAAAGAGGGCCAAGACCAAGTTGTGAAAAGTCACATTTCAATACAGTGAAAATAAAGAAAGACATTTCAATGGTGGTAATGTTTTGGGAAGGCATCAACTAAAAGGTTTTTACCGAGGAGGCATTGGGCAGGGGTTTTGTTTTGTTTTTATTTAGTTGTGTAATGAATATAACAAACTAGCCAGATGAAGCTACATATAAATTAGCATGGCGTTTAAATGCCAGCAATAAGTTGGAGATGAACTACATGTGTGATGCCAACATTTAAATGCCTTCCTTAGCAGGGAGTGGTGGTGAATGCCTGTAAGCCCAGAACTAAGGAGGCTGAGATAGGAGGATCACAGGTTTAAGGACAGCCTCGGCAACTTAGTGAAGCCCTCAGCAACTTAGAACCTTAGCAATTTTGCAAGCCCCTGTTTCAAAAATAAAAATAAAAAAGGGCTGAGAGTGTAGCTTGGAGGTAGAATGCCTCTGGGTTCAATCCCTAGTACCACAAAAACAAAACTTTCTTAATTTTGGGTCCAAACTGGGGAGCTACTGGGGGCAGGAGGAGTATGACTATTAGTACAAGATTAACCTTTTCTTGGTAAAATAAACATAACATAAAGTTTACCATTTTTTTCATCTTCAAGATGACTTTTTCCATAGGAGACAAATTTAATTTCCCATTTGGTATCTGGATTTCTTTAACTTTTCATGCTTTTTAATCATACCCTTTAATTCTATTTCCTCTGGTCTCAAAAGATCCTCAGTGGAGGCATCCAGTGCATGGGGAGGATTAGGTGATCAAATGGGTTGGGAAAATCATGTTTACTTTATCGATAAAGTTAAGCAATAACTATGGGTGGCATCTGGGTTCAACTTAGGAACCTTGTCATTTGGAAGGTACCCAAGAAAGTACTAATTCACAGCCACCCTGGTGACCATAAAGGTCTTCATGGTCTTGGACCAAAGTCATTTTCATTCCAGGGGGAGGGGGGGACAAGCCCCAGGGCCTTCTCTAGGGTATGGGAGACCCCCGGACTGGGCTGGTATAGGCAGGGCCTGACCTCCAGAGCGGCCAGAGATGGGATATTACGTTAATTTTCCAGTAAATGATTTGGATGGAAATGTTTGTTATTATTATCAGTCAGATGGTTTTCTCTCTTCTTTTTTTTTTTTTTTTTTTTTTTTTAAATGTGTGTGTGTGTGTGTGGTACTAGGGATTGAACCCAGAGGTATTCTACCTCTGAGTTATGCCCCCACCCCTATTTTATTCTAAGTTGCAGAGGACCTCACAAGTTGCTGAAGCTGGCTGTGAACCTGTGATCTTCCTGTATTAGCCTCCCAAGTACTGGGATTACAAGCGTGTGCCACCATGCCCGGCTGGTTTTCTCCTATTTTAATGAGATCAAAGAAAAACAACTTTAATACTGGTCAAGCTGGTCTTGGGGAGGAACATCCTAACTTTCCTGAATACTCTGAAAATGTTGGGAATTACACATCAAAGAAGGTAAATATTTTTAATTGATAACTAGCCCAATATATGAGAATGTATACATATATGAATAAAGGGATGACTAATACAGGAATCAACAACAATTTTCTCTTAAACAGCAAGTTCCTAAAGCTGTATGATTCTGTTTACAGGAATATATTTCACACTGTTTAATATGACCAGTTACTCTGTGTGTATGTGTGTGTGTGTGTGTGTGTGTGTGTGTGTGTGTGTGTGTGTTCATGGATCCAAATGTCTACATTTTGCTTACCAGAGTTGAATATTGTTTAAATATTTAGGTATATTTTATAGTCATTCACTTTGTTTTTATTAAATTTTATTTTAGCTAGGCACAGTGGTGCACACCTGTAAGTACTTGGGAGGCTGAGACAGGAGGATTACAGGTTCAAGGCCAGGCTCAGCAACTTAGCACGACCCTGTTTCAAAATAAAAAAGAGTTTAAAAGGGCAGGTGATGTACCTTAGTGGTAGAATGCCCCTGGGTTCAATCCCCTTTACCACATACAATAAACACACACATTTTATTTTAACTAGCAAATAATATAGCCATTTAATTTCCTTCAAATCCCATTTTTATCACAATGTTTCATAGCTGCATGCAAAGTTGATTGAGTCCAGGGGTTGGGAACGGAGCTCAGTGCTGGAGTGCTTGCCTAGCATATATCCTGGGTTCAATCCCCAGTACTGCAAAAAAATAAAAATAAGCGGGTCCCAACTGTATAGTCACTTCTATGTTATTTGTTCAGAAGAGTTGGCTAATTCGTCTTCCTTTTAATCCTGTCATACTCCTTCAGGCTAAGAAAATGAAAGCGCATCTGGCTTATACTTGTGTTTAATATCAACATGGATTATAAGTGACTGGAAAGCCAGGCACTCAGATTCTCAGCTGCCCTGGACCAGAGTGCTCTGTGGACACAGACGTGTGACCCCATCTCTGCACTTGAAGCTCAGGAAACATGTTACTGGATGCTCTCTCTGTGTGGAAATAGTGTTGCTCAAGAGCCAGTGTGGACTAGGTAAATGGGCTACACGTGGGATGGTGAAGGTTTCTAGTTGGTATCTCTTAGAAAATACCACTCTGTTTAAAAAATCAAATTCCAGCCGGGCGTGGTCGCACACGCTTGTAATCCCAGCATTCGGGAGGCTGAGACCGGAGGATCCGGGTTCACGGCCAGCCTCAGCTACCTAGTGAGGCACTCCGCAGCTTAGTGAGACCCTGTTTCAAAATAAAGAATAAAAATGGGGGTATAGCTCAGAGGTAGAATGCCCCTGAGTTCAATCCCCAGTACCGCAAAAAAAAAAAAAAAAAAAAAAAAAAATCAAATTCCTGGGGAGGGGGAGGGATTGGAAATTGGGGAAGGGTTAAATGAGAAATGTGTGCATGTATATCTTTACCAGCTTGTACCTAACAAAGATGTATGATTACAATGCACCAATAAAAAAAAATGAAAAAGAAAAATCAAATTCCTGTATTCAGTCCATCTAATAGTCCTTGTAATCAGTATCACCTGGTTTTAGGTGGTTATTTAAGTCAGTTTGCTGCCCCCAGTGTCACTCACTTATTTGGAATGATTCTTGGGAAGTTTAGTCTGGAGAATTTCCTTAAATAAAAGAGAAGTGCCAGCCAGGCGGGGTGGTGCACGCTTGTAATCCCAGCATTTGGGAGGCTGAGACCAGAGGATCTGGGTTCGAGGCCAGCCTCAGCTACCTAGTAAGGTACTCCACAACTTAGTGAGACCCTGTTTCAAAATAAAGAATAAAAAATAGTGCTGGGGTATAGCTCAGAGGTAGAATGCCCCTGAGTTCAATCCCTAGCTCGGAGGTAGAATGCCCCTGAGTTCAATCCCCAGCACCGCAAAAAAAAAAAAAAAAGAAAGAGATGTGCCTACTCTAAATATCTTCATCTTAGCCTGGATCAGTTGGAAAGCCCATTTCTGCACAAAAGTTTATTTAAAACAGGAACGTGGTCTAAGAAGCATTGCCGAAGTATAGAAACATTTTCCCCAGTGAGATAGCCTTTTTGTACAGAAAGAATACTTTCCTGTTCCTAACTTAAAAAATTTCAGGCGGAATGTCTGACTAGAAGGGTGGTAGCCAAAACTGAAGTGTCAACATGACATTTCAGGGTTTAGTTTCACTCACCCACGACTTGAGATGGTGGACTGAGGTCTGAGTGAGTCACGCTAGAATTCTTCGTGGACAGTGTAGGACTGTACTCCTTGTCACCTTGTCATATGTCAAGAAACTTAATTAGGACAAACACAAGAGCCCAGACTCTCCTAGTCCCATTTCTTGGTGTCCCAGCCATCTCTATAGACAGAATCTGAGAAACGACTTGGGAACGTGTCCCATCCGGGCTGGGCACACACAGGGACTTCCTTTGCTGCCAGCTTTTCTAGTGAGCCACACTCTTCTTGGGAAAGACCCTGGGGGGAGCTGAGACTTGCAAACTGACTGCCAACGAGAGGGAACACTGGGAAAACTGCCTGTGTGTTCTGGAAGTTTTAGTACTGTTGGGGTGAATCCTCAGTTCAGGAACTCAGGATCTGCAGGGTCCTTGGCTAATGTGACGGAAAAGAATTTCAGCACGCTCCAGTCAGAGACATGGACAGAGGTTTACTTGGGGAAAAGGAAAAAAAAGGGAGAAATACACATTCAAGAGAGAATGCGGGCCATCTCAGATGAGGAAGGGCATTTTGGGGAGTTCAGGGCTGTCTTCTTATAGGGGACTTTTGTGAGGGGTGGGCTAGGGGAGGTGAGTGAGGATGATCTCAGTCCGGTAGTCCCCTAGGTGGTTTATGGTGGTCGAGTGGTCTGGTCAGCTCTAGGGTGGATGATCTCAGTCCAGTAGTCCCGAAGCGCTTCCTGGTGGTCTGGTCAACCTTAGGGTCCTTAGGTTGATTGGGGTCCTCATTAGCTGATTGACAGATAAGCTGGAGAGTGTCCTAAATTGTAGGTTTTTCAAAATATTGTACCTGTCTTGCTATCAATGCACAGGGCGATTATACTTTCTTTTAGTTAACTCTAAGATTTACAGATTTCCCAGGAATTTGGGAGAGTCAGGCCTGGGAAAGAGAACCGGTTTGTGGAGTAGAGGCTGAAGTGCTTCAGTCCCAGGTTTTTTATATTAAAGTTATATTTTACTTTCCCTTCCTGTCTGTCTCCTTTCTACCTACTTATTTCTTCTATCCTACATCAGTATGAGGCTCCTAGCAGACACATCTACAACTCTATTAAGTCAAAAAGGAACAGACGAGGGTGATACCTGGTGAACATGGATTGTTATAAAATATTAGTATCACTGTGGGCAAATAGGAAAGACAAATATTTATATCGTTCTTATCAGAGGCTACCTTTAGCTGTAGTTAAACATGCTGGGCAGGTTCAAAACTCAGCACTGGAGTATGTTTAACCAGCAAGTGGCAAATGAGTACAATGCACTTTTCCACTTGGTTTATATTCACATGGTAAGAAGGGGATGCTTTGGCCAGCTTGTGAGACCATCCATTGTGGCTTTCCCTCCTCCGTGTCTTTGTAAGTGTGAGCATATTGAAAAAAATACTCGGTACGTTTCATTATACAAGAAAAGGAAGCACCTGGGACTCTTTAAAACAGGAAGTAAAGTGGCTCTTTCCTTTGAAAAATTATGGTAGAATAGTGCTTCTTAAACTATCCGTGGTAACAGATGAATTTTTGAAATTTTCCAATTTTTAAAGACTGGTGCTTCAGTAAATATGCTAAAAATAATGCACCAAGATTGGATTGCTATAGAAGTTTCTAAACGTTCTTAATTTCTGCAGTTAATCTTGCAGGCTGGATAACAAGAATGTCAGGAGATGGCAGGGGTCTACAGCCCACACTTTATTACCACTGACATGTGAGTTTCAAGCAAGAATCAACGGACCCTGATTTTTTTTTTTTTTTTAATCTGAGTGATGGAGATTTTGCCAGGAGTGGAATGGTGGTGTTTGTTTTGTTTTGTTACTGTTTTTGTTTTGTCCTCTGCCAGTCAGGCATCTTTTCTTCATTTGCATAAAGGCCTGTTTGGCAGGAAGTCCTAGGATCAGGCGCCAGTCTCACTGCAGAGTTGCATGTTTGCAGTGAGATGCTACTTTCATGAGAAGCTAAGTTTCTCCAGTCCTTGAGAAGAAATCAGCAAGAACCTCACTTTGATTTTTCCATTCCTTATGCTTAAGAAAAACCATCATCACATTTTATTTCTTTGCTGCTCCTTTCAAACTCCTTGTGGGAAGGGCTGTGGGTCTTATATCTTCGTGACTTGAACTTCAAGACCAGGGCTCATAGGAATGCCAGAGGAATTTTTAATTGAAAGTTGGTAATGTGAGCTGAGCCAGGCCATTACTCCTTAACAAGGAAAAGAGTCCAACTGGGATTAATTCCCCCTGAGATTTCTTTTTATCAGTCCAGGACTTGAAGCAAGCACATTTTTAGATATAGCCCTGAGAAGAGAAGTTTCCTGAGATTAATGATACTTTGACATATTCATCAAATCACTGTGGAGCCGGGCATGGTGACGCACACTTGTAATCCCAGTACTTGGAAGGCTGAGACCAGAGGATCACGGGTTTATGGCCAGCCTCAGCTACTTAGTGAGGCCCTCTGCAACTTAGTGACACCCTGTTTCAAAATAAAGAATAAAAAATAAGTCCGGGGGTGTAGCTCAGAGGCAGAATGCCCCTGGGTTTAATCCCTAGTACCGCAAAAAAAAAAAAAAAAAAAAAAAAAAAAATCAGTGTGGCCGGTAAAGTGGTCACAAGAAGTCAAACCAGCTGGTTGTGGTGGTGCGTGCTTATAATCCCAGTACTTGGGAGGCTGAAACAGGAGGTCCCTAGGTTCAAGGCCAGCCTCAGCAACTTAGCAAGACTCTGTATCACAATTAAAAAATAAATAAAAATAAAAAGGGCTTGGGATATAGCTCAGAGGTAGAATACCCTTGGGCCCCAGTGCCCACCCCCAAAAAAAGAAGTCAACCCAAGTTTTGCTACCATTGTATCCCTAGTGAGGTTAAAACTAACCCGGGCCATTGGATTCATCCAGAAAGAGGTTCTTCAACAAATATAGCCCATGAAAAAGTGTTATTTAATAGGGTCACAGACTCTGAGAATGGACAGAACTGTAGGATGTCCTAAAAATAAACATGCCAGGTTCCATGCCTGCGGAAGAGGCCTGATTCCTATGCCAGTTCTCCTGCCTGTGCTCTGCAGAGCCATGTGCATGTCCCAGACTAGACGTGTGATGTTTGGTCAGGCTGGTGTGGCAAGGGCAAGCAAAGGCAAGGTCAGGGGGAGCCCAAACCAGCAGAGCCAGGAAGCAATGAACATAAGTCCATCAGATAGTTACCAAAATCAGAGGCACAGTTGGACAGAGCCAAGGAACACATCTGGAATCAGGGCACCCTAGAAGCTCAACACCAACACGCAGAGCCAAGGAACACATCTGGAATCAGGGCACCCTAGAAGCTCAACACCAACACTGGGGAAAACCCCTTTCGGTGGCAAGTAGGATAGAAGGGAGTTCTTGCAAACAGGCAGCATCGAATGGTCTCTTTTCCACCAGACTCTGTATTAGCCTGAACGTGTCCACCACTCCTTGGTTTTCTGACAGTCTTGACCCTCAGGGAAAGACAGACTCTGCTTGCTTGGCCTTAGCAGGCCTCAAAGATGGGGTGGCTGAAGAGGAGTCCAAGGTTAAATGTCGGCACTCAGAGCTTCGAGCAAACTCATGAAGTCCAATTCTGCCTGTGTTTTTATGGTGGATGGCAAGTATTTATGAGCCTGAATTTTTCTGTTATGATTAGTAGGAGTTGTTGCATGAACCTAGGTCAGTACTGCTAGAAATGCAAGAAATGTGAGCTTCTCCCGTAGTTTGGGTTCTGCTCAGGCACTTTAGATTGTGAAGGCAGATAACTGCTGGGCCGAGTTGCACAGGGAGAATCCCACAGACTGCCAGGGCAGGAGGTACAGCCAGTTCCCACTGCAGATTGCCGGAGACCTATAAAGTCAAGAATTAACGTTACCAGCTTGTTTTCTTCATCGCAGTCCATGAGGGGTTGTGGGATTGCTCTGCTTCACTCTGTACGTGTTTTCTCTCTCCCTCCCTCCCTTAGTCTCTGTGACTGTTGCTTTTTGTCTCTTTCTACCTGTATGCCCCTGATCTCTGGCAGATGACACTACAGCTACCACTGCAAGGAACTGCATATTAGTTCACAAGTTCCAACTCCGGAGACATAGAATCCAAAAGGCTCAGCTTGCCTGTGGGCCTTGACTCACTCTGCCTAATCATCCGTGGTCAGTGCATGGGAAGGGGGACTCACCGTGCATGCTCCAAGTATCTGGGAAGTGGGAATGAGCAGGACCATCTCTGTCGCACTATCTTCTCGCGGCTCCTCAGGTGTGTGCGCGAATGACACATTCTGCTATCAGTCCATAATTAAAGTTGTCAGTCACCCACTTAGCATCTTCGCTGATATAGATGTTTATCAGTTCGTTCCAGAGGCACGAAGACAAGTGACTGGTGGTGTACAAGTCAGCGTAGTGGTCACCCGAGGTTGCTCTTGTGACCTAGTCTCAATGTTCAGGGTAGAAGACGAAAAGAAAAAGTAGTTCCCTCCATGGGCAGGTTTGTTGGTGGTGGTCTGTCTAAATAGGCAAAAAGATACTCTTTTGCGGATTTTAAAATGCAGACAGTAGCTCTGTGAGCTTTGCTGCCATGTTTGATATTGTCATCGATTTGCTTCTGGTACAAAGGATTGAACCCAGGCACATTTTACCTCTGAGCTACACCCCCAGCCCTATTTAATTGATTAATTAATTAATTAATTTATTTATTTATTTATTTTGGTGAGGAGGGATTGAACCCAGGTACATTCTACCTCCGAGCCACACTGCCATCCCTTTTTATTTTTTATTTTAAAACAGAGTCTTGCTAAGTTGCTGAGACTGGCCTAGAACCTGTGATCTTCCTCTCTTAGCCTCCCAAGTACTAGGATAACAGGCATGCACCACCATACCTGGGTCATTTTTATTTTGAAACAGGGTCTCACTAAAGTTGTGGAGAGCCTTGTTAAAGTGCTAAGGTTGGCCGCAGCAAACCTCCTGTCTCAGCCTCCTAAGTTACAGAGATCACAGTTGGGTGCTACCACACCGGGCTTTTACTGCAGTGGGGTTTTTGTTTGTTTTTTGTTGTTGTTTGGTTGGTTTTTGGTGCTGGGGATTGAACCCAGGGTTATTCTACCTCTGAGCTACACCCCATCCCCTATTTTATTTTTTATTTTGAAACAGGGTCTCATCAAATTGTGGAGAGCCTCACAAAGTTGCTGAGGCTGGCCGGGAACCTGGGATCCTCCTGTCTCAGCTACCAAGTACTGGCATTACAGGTGTACACTACCACGCCTAGCTTACTGCAGTATTGTTGTTGTTGTTTTCTCTTTACCTCTAAACCTTATCTAGGCACATTTTCAGCCACACTTTGTGCCTGCAATTGGTTAGCTCTGTTGCAAGCATCCTGGCTCCAGTACTTGAACTTCATGTGATGGGCGTGGGTTGGATCTGCAGTTGTTGGCTTCCTCCAGGTTCCATGACGACTTCCTTAATTTGTTGTTCTCTTTGTGCCAAGAGTAGTAAGTTCTTACTGGCAGTGAGATAGGGCTCTTCCATTCTTAAGCATAAGCACGAAGGTCAAACTTGATAGTCTGAAACTTCACCCACAGAATTCCCAACAGCTCTATCACAGGCTAGTTTTATGTTTCCTGTAATGAGATATGCCCCGCTCCCACCCGTTCCTATAATGGCTGCTAAGGGATATTATATTTGTTAAGGTACATTCTGTGTCCAGGGAACAGTGAAGAGTGCCCAGACCCTTAGAAAGGTAAGTGTGTTGACTGTTCTTGTTGATTAGAATTTCATTTGTGGTTTTCTAGACATTGAAGTAAAAGCACTGGAAAATATTTTAAAACCTTGATAGTGCATATCAGAAGAGATAGGTGGTGGTGGTACACATCTATAATCCCAGCTACTCAGAGGCTGAGGTAGAAGGACCACAAGGCCAGCCTGGGGAATTAGCCAGATCCTGTTTCAAAATAAACAAAGCTGGGTGTGTTGTCACACACCTGTGATCCCAGTAATTAGGAGGCTGAGACAGGAAGATCACTGGTTCAAGACCAGCCTTAGCAATAGCAAGACCCTAAGCAAACTAGTGAAACCCTGTTTCAAAATTAAAAAAAGGCTGGGAGTGTAGCTCAGAGTTAGAATGCCCTTGGGTTCAGTTCCCAGTACCACAAAACTAAACAAATAAATATTAAAAAATAAACAGGGCTGGGAATGTAACTACCCTAGGTTCCAGACCTCCTCCCGACACACACACACATACACAATAATAATAATAAAATAAACAGGGCTGCAGGTTTAGCTCAGTGGTAGAATGCTTGCCTAGAATCCTAGAATGTGTGAGGCCCTGGGTTCAATCCCCAGCAACACACACACACACACACACACACACACACACACACACACACACACACACATGCACGAAGAAAGAAAAGAAGAAAGGAAGGATCATTTGGTATTATAAATAGATACTCCAGAAAATCTATTTCTAACATGTGCTGGAGACATTAAACTATCTACATTGCAGAAGTTAACAATGAAACTAAGCCAAGTCAAGGGTAGAGTTCTGTTTTTAGTTTTGCATTATTTTTTAAATTAGTACAGAGAAAAGGAGATATTTCCTATAAGCAAAACATTAGCAACACCCAGTGCTGAACAATGATATAGAAATGACAGTACCAAACGGAGCCAGACTTACAGTCTCATTTTAAGAATCCCAGTCACCAGGTTGAACATCTATGCAGAAAGGGGCAAAGACCTTCCTTATAGAATAGATATTTTTGGTGCTATACCCATAGTTACTCGAGCTCAGAAAAGGGAAGTCAGCAAGTATAGTGAGATAATTTCAAATGGTTTCCGAGCCATTGCCTTCCTTCACTCCTAGGCCACCTCCAGATAATGGGATTTTCAAAGCTATTTGTTGTGTTAAATAAGAGGAAGCCATGAAAAATTGTAACCAAAGACGATTTCAGATGGATCAAACAAAACCACTCCACATAATGTCACTTAAAGAGCTTCCTAAAGTCCAGGAATGAAAGCAAAGATGTATAGTATAATGATGGAAAACAACCTCTTAAAATTTTTAACAGTGTCTCATAATTCCTCTATAGCTGATGGTCCTAGGGAGATTCACAGCCAGATCAATGAAATCTCTATCACCCTTGTGTCCAGAAAGGTCATCATCATGCATGCAGCAGGCCAGAAGGCTATCAAATCCTTGTACATGGAGAAAATCAAGTATCATATTCAATTATTAACTTCATGACTAATGATTGGCTCTGCTTGACAGTTTGTTTTCTTTATAGGAGCATCCTGTTTCTTAACACCTAGTCATATTTGTGGTCCTTCTATGAAGTTGTAGTCAATCCATATTCCCCAATCTTGTGCAACAAACTCTAGTCTTGAGCGTTACCTACAAACTCTGGTCTCGAGCTTTACCGCAGTGGAAATAGGATTTAATGAATCTCTTTCCAAGGAACTTCCACATTATCCTTTCAAGAGAACCAGTTTCCAAAGTGAGTTTTCAAGATACCCAGAAGATACTGCATCTTATTAGTAGCTGAACTGTCCCAGAGTGGAGGCTACTTCAGACCTGCCCTTAAAAAGTTTAAAAGAATCAAAACAATCTGATTTTTCAGTAACAATGGTCTCCAGCACAAAGCCACTATATAAGGGAAGAGCAAAGTTCAGACTTGAAAAAACCAAGAGACAGGAAAATATGACCAGGAGAAAAATAGCAGTCAGTAGAAAAGTATTCACACCAACAGAGATGATGGAAGTATGTTCAACGTGTAGTAAGACTCTCAGCAAGCCAGTGGGAACCTGTTTTTAAACAAAAAAATAAAAAGGGCTGAGGGTATATAGCTCAGAGGTAAATTGCCCCTGGGTTCAATACCTGGTACAAAAAAAACCCCATATATACAGTATAACAACTATTTATCTGGCATTTGCATTGTGTTAGATATTATAATCAATCTAGAGATGATCAATACAGGACAATGTACATTGGTCATGTGCAAATACCATGCCATTTTATAAATGGACTCCAGCATCTACAATCAATATTGCCATCTGCAGGGGAAGGGTCCTAGAACCAGTCCCCCATGGGCGTGGAGGGATGACTGTGTATTTGTATATATACACATGTACAAATATGTGTACATGATAGTTTGAGAATGAAGATAGTATAGAAGGATAAAAACAGGACTGTTCACATTATTTACCTATGGATTGTAGGAGGAGGAAGGGAGAAAAACTCAAAGGAGATTGACAAAATGGAGAAACACACATGGCAAAATGTTAACAGAAAGTGTCAAATGTAATAAAATCTATGACAATATTGTTGATAATAAGAATGACTTCTGAACATAGGCCAGGACTAGAAGTCAGCATGAAAGAGTAGAAACACTGAATTGACTTAGGATGGGATTGTGGTTCATTTTATTGTTTAATTCTGGAACTTCAGTATAGTTTCTATAACATGATATTAACAACTAGAAATAATGAGGTTTGAAGATACAGGAAATTATGACCCAAGTTCCTTTATGTGGTGTTTTGTGGTGTTCTTTCATCCTCTAATTTTGTTGAGGGAGAGAAAAGACTCCTTGAACAGTAATTCTCCCTAGACTGTTCCAGGCCTGTTATCAATGTGTCAGCTTTTCAGCGGGCGTTGGCACACAGCACCAGCAATTGTCGTATGTGGTCAGTAAGCATGGCAAGAGACTCCACCCAAAGTGAGCAATCTGTCGGTCAGAGTTCTTTGGTTGCAAGCAGCAGGAGTTGAGTTTGGCTGACTGAAGAAAAGGAAACTATTGGGAAAATTTGTCTTAGAATCCACGCAGCTCTAGCAAGAAGGAAGCAGGAACTCCAGGGATGGTTCTTCCTAGGAACAGCCTGGTCAGGTTGCTTCCACTGGTGTGAATGAATTCCACCTTTACTTCCAAGTGTGCATCATTAGCTCAAATGGCAAAGTTCTGGAAGACAGCACTTAGATTCACCATGTGCCCATTCCCTGGATACACCAGGACCTACTAGTAGGTGCTCAGGACCCCTTAGAGTCTCAGTTGCAAGAAGGACTACCTGCAAGCACAAGTCCTCTAAGATTGCAGGCGTACAGAGAGGGCAAAATTATTGCCCAGAAAGAAGTTAGGATGTTCCTAAGAGGGGTTGATGGACATTGGGAACCCCAAACACACTTTTCTTGGTACTTCAAAACAAAAGAGGAAGCACAGAGAGAAATATATGCAGAGTTGAGTGCCATATCCAGGGTAGTCGTCTTGCAGCACGTGATCCAACTGCATTGTTTGTTTTGGTGCTGGGGATTGAACTCAGGGGCATTCTACCTCTGAGCTAGACCCCCAGCCCTATTTTATTTTATTTTGAAACAGAGTCTCACTAAGTTGCTGAGACCGGCCTCAAACCTGCAATCCTCCTGCGCAGCCTCCCAAAGTACTGAGATTACAGGTGTGCACCACTACACCGGGCTCTAACTGCATTGTTGAGTCTTGGATAAACTGAGAACTGTAAGGCTTTTGAATGCTTTTATGTTACAAGTCTGTGGAGATTGAATTTATGGTGTTAAGTTCAATGTAGTTAAGTTCAACTGCAGTTTGCCTTTAGCTTTAGGAAGTTGATATTGTAGTTCGTGTTGATAGTTTGTAGGTCTTTGTATAGGCAGTGAATAATTTTTTCAGTAAAGTCAGTTTTTATTGTTAGTCTCTCATCTTGAGTGTTCCCATTGCATGTATTGTTTTCTGATGCAGCCCTAGAACTAACTAGAAAGAAAATACATTAATAGAGTTGGGAAAGATGAGGCTCAAAATATACCAAAGGTTGCTGAGTGATGTGAAATGAAAAGGCGCGCTTGGGCCTCAGAGAAGGATGTAGCCAGGTGAGCAAGTGGGGAATTATTAAAGAAAAGAAACAGATGGTCATGATTCTGAACACAGCAAAAGGAAATAGCTGTCTTTCAGAGCAGCTCAGAGCTGAAGAAGGCAACAGTCATGGAAGGAAAACATAAGGAACATAAGGATTCAATAGCTGTTGTGGAATGGAAATAGAAAGCCTTTGCTTTTTGAAGCTTTTGACTCAAGATGTATCTCCCCAGTGCTTCAAACATAGGAGCTCCTATTTGTGCCTGTTCTAAATGATGAAGAGTTTTTTTTCCAGGAAGAAAAGTACTATTGACAACTGTGCAATTCTGAACCAGGCTTCCCAGGGAAAGGCACTCTGATCACTTACACAACTCCTTCCTTTCCTTTCCTTTCCATTCCTTTCCTTTCCTTTCCTTTCTTTCCTTCCTTCCTTCCTTCCTTCTCTACTTATTGATTGATTGACTGATTGATTGATTGATTGATTGATTGATGTACTGGGGGTTTTGAATCCAGGGGCATTTTACCTCTGAGCTACACCCCCAGCCCCATTTTATTTTTATTTTGAAACGTAGCCTTGCTAAGTCAACAAGAGTCTCACTACTTGCTGAGGCTGTCCTTGAGCCTGCGATCCTAGTCTCAGCCTCCCAAGTACCGGGATTATAGGTGTGCGCCACTATGCCCAGCTTCCATGGCCTTCTTACCTGAGCCAAAGTGAACAAAATAGTGGACACCAAGATGCCAAACATGCACCTTCCACTCTGTCCCCTTTAAACATCAATGATTATTTTTGTGTTTCTTTTTTTTTCCCCTGGAGGAAGTAGCATCTGGCTTTATGGCACTTGGCAGAAGTAAGTATCCTGTGTTTGATATTTATATATGAGCGCAGTGAGTAAATGGTCACCAAAGTTGAGTAAACATGAGTGTAATAAAAACAGTGAAACTGAACCAGACATGCATTTAGTTAGATCTTTGCAGATTATCTTGTCAGCCTTTCTACCCTGGTCATACAGATGAGGACATGAAGATCAGAGGAGTTCCATGACTTGACACAATCTTGTCATTTGAAGATTTCTAGGACTTTTCTATGAAAATTTCCTTTTTTTGTTTTGAAATTGTAAATCTTACAGCATTATTTTATAACAGTGAAAATGGGATTAGAATTACGGTCCACCTTACAGGTGAATTTTGTTCTGACAAGACTGATCACATGGAAATATATGCAGGGGATGTGTATCCGTAATTTTGTGCTGGAGTTCATCATTGGACAAAATTTAGGAAGGTAAAGGTTTAGCTGCATAGCTTGTGACCCTTTCCTCATCCTTAGATGAAGTTGGTCCTTAGGAATTGGTCCATTTTCAGGCCATATCTGAGGTTATGTTTTAGGAATTGGCATCCATCCAAAGCATGTTCAAGAATGTCATTTTTGCTATGAAGGGTTTTTGTCAAATTAATATTAAATCTGAGTATATACAGGACACATGCCTGGGCTTCTTCTGTCATGGAATATTCTGCGTTACCAGAATAAAATTAGTTTCCTGGGTGATGTCATTGGATGACTTGTTCAAGAATTCGCTAATAAAAGCATCTTTCATTCCTCCACTTGCTATCATTGAAAGGATGGACAGGTCGTGGGATCTGTCCGTGGTGCTGAACCTGGCAGAATGAGAGGGTTAGAGAGCATGGCCTTCACCACTTTGGGGGAGGGTACATATTTTCATGTGGATTTCTATTACCGGTGATAACACTATTAATAAGAAACCATTAGCTATTAGATATTGTTTTATTTTTAGGAATTTAAAGAAATTTAAAAATAACATTAAATTTACCTTTTTAAAAATATACAATTCAGATTGGACATGGTGGTACACACCTGTAATCCTAGTACTTGGTAGTTTGTGACAGGAGCACTGCAGGGTTGAAGACATTCTCAACAATGTAGTGAGACTCTCAGAACCCTTGCAAGACCCTGTTTTAAAACAAGGAGTAAGGGGATGGGGGTGGAGCTCAGAGGTAGAATGCCACAGGATTCAATCCCCAGTACCAAAAAATAAAGTAAAATAAGATAAATTCAGTAGGTTTTAGTGTATTCACAGAGTTTTAGAGCTATCAGCACTCTAATTTTAGAACATCTTTATTACCACAGAAAGTAATCCTGTACCTCTATGGGTCACAGTCTAGCCTCTCTCCCATGACTCTCACAATCTCGTATATTTCTGTCTCTATAGATTTGCCTGTTCTAGACATTTAATGTAATGGGATTTGTTCAATATTTGGCCTTTTATGACTGACTGACTGACCTCATGGCATGTTTTCAAGAATGCTGTGTATTCATACATTATGTTTTTGGTGGTGTTGTACTGTGGATTGAACTGAGGGTAATTCTACTTCCAAGATACATTCCCAGTCCTTTTTAGTTTTTATTTTGAAACAGGGTGTCACTAAGTTGCTGAGGCTGGCCTTCAAGCTGAGATCATCCTGTCTCAGCCTCTCAAGTACTGGGATTACATGCATATACCACCATGCCCTTCACTTTGTTACGTGTGTGTGTGTGTGTGTGTGTGTGTGTGTGTGTGTGTGTGTGTGTGTGTGTGTGTTCTATTATGTTGAATATATACCTAGGAATAGAATTGCTCTGTTGTATAATCTCTTTGTTTAACCTCTTGAAGAATTGACAAAAACCTTTCCAAAGCAGCTGCCCTAGTTGACGTTCCCCCAGCAATGTATGAGGGTTCCAGGTTCTCCACACCCTTGCCAATATTTGTTCTTGTCTGTCTTCTTGATTTTAGTCATCCTAGTGGGTGGGAAGTTGTATCTCATTGTGGTTTTGATGTGCATTTGCATTTCTCTAATGAAGTTGAGCATTTTTCATGTATTTATTGGCCATTTGTTATTTTCTCTAGAGAAATGCTATTAAAATCCTTTGCTCATTTTTAAAAAGTTGGATTGCTTTTCTGTTTATTTTATGTGAAAGAATTCTTCACATACTCTGAATATAAGTTTCCTATTGGGTATGTGATTTAAAAATGTTTTCTCCTGTTCCGTAGGTTGTCATTTCACTCTCTTAATGGTGTAAAGATTATTTTCAACATAACAATCCTCTGATCCTTCCCAATCTTTTCTTCAGCAACTGTCCAAGGGTTTGTTAATGGTATATAATAAGAATTCTAATACTTATGTTCTGAATATGTCATTTGAAGCAGGAAACTCATTTTACAACATAATTGTTGGGAAATATCAAATGAAAGAAAACTCTTAGTGGGGCTTTGGTAATATACTTGTATCTGAGACAGGATGATGCATCTATACCCTGTGAGAGAAGAGGTGTACCTTAAAATCTGTACTTTTTTCATTAAACTAAGGCTACTCTCAACAAAACAGACTCTGATTGAAAATTATAGTCAGGAAAAAAATGTAAATGGAACCATGAACTGTTTTATATTCTAATGATTGTTAAATCTTGTTTTCAAATTTTATTCTTTGCCAAGAAAATGTATTCCTTTTACACAGAGAGTGCTAGAGAACTATTTTTTAATTAGAAAATAGTGCCTTCTGCAGGAGTTAGTACAAAGCAGAATAAGAAAGAGAATATAATGAGATCACCAAGATCCATGTTATTCCATGGTGAGTTCTAAGTATAGTATTTATCTAGAGCCTGCAACTAGTTGAAAAAGTATCTTCCAACTCTCTAGCCCTGAGCCGAAAATAAATTTCCCCTATATTTGCAGTTCTTCATTCAGTGCTTGAAGCCAAGGGAGTGTTCTTCTTCCTGCTAAAAACAAAAATGGTAGTTGTATGCATGTATGTTTCTATCACTCTGTATCACAATACGATGTATAGTTATAATGCACTAAATTAAAAAACAAAACAAAAATGATATCAGTATGATCGAAGAATTGTTAAACATTTAAAGTTTATTTTGTTTATATAGGTAAATTATATTAATATTTATATTTTCAAATGCTTATTTTATTGGACAGAAATGAGAGTGAAATGATAGTCCATAAGCTATTTAATTTACTGATAACTGAAATTCCCACTTAATTTATAAAGCTTTAAATATCATTTATCCAAGTCGGGCGTGGTGGCGCACGCTTGTAATCCCAGCATTTGGGAGGCTGAGACTGGAGGATCTGGGTTCACGGCCAGCCTCAGCTACCTAGTGATGCCCTCCACCACTTAGTGAGACCCTCTTTCAAAATAAAGAATAAAAAATAGGGCTGGGGGTGTAGCTTGGAGGTAGTACCCAGCACTACCCCAGTACCGAAAATCCCCAGTACTGAAAAAAAAAAAATTATCTGTATCTTGATGTCATACTGGGACTATCTAAAGTACTTTTTATATTTTAGCCAGATAATTTATTTGTAGATTTATTTTAAAAATTATAGATGGTGTCAGAGAGTAGGAAAGGAAAGGGTTTTTCTTTTATTTTGGTGCTGGGGATTGAACTCAGGGGCACTCTACTACTGAGCTACTACCCAGTACCACTGAGCTACTACCCCAGTGCTCTCTCTCTCTCTTTCTCTCTCTCTCTCTCTCTCTCTCTCTCTCTCTCTCTCTCTCTCTCTCTCTCTCTCTCTCTTTCTGATATAGGGTCTTGCTACATTGCCCAGGCTGGTCTTGAACTTAGGATCCTCCTGCCTCAGCCTCTGGAGTAGCTGGGATTATAAGTGTATATTGTACACCCACACCTGGCCAGAGACTCTATTTTTTATGTCACTGTGATTTCTAGAAGATACTGAACTACTTCTTTCATTTTTCATTTTCTCGATGGTGCTACAATGACTTAAGTAATGCTCACCTTGAACTTGTCTCTAGTGATGTTATCAGAATTATAGTTTTTACCTTTTTTCTTTATATGTTTTTCTTGTTTTGTAACCACTGTTTTTGTTTGTTAGTTTGTTTTTTGTGGTACTGGGTATTGAACTCAGGAGCATTATACCTCTGAGCTACACCTCCAGCTCTATTTTTATTCTTTATTTTGAAAAAGCACCTCACTAAGTTGCAGAGGGCCTCAGTAGCTGAGGCTGGCCTTGAACCTATGATCCTCCTGTCTCAGCCTCCGAAGTCCTGTAACTGGCTGTAACCATTGTTTACTAGATTACAAAGAATTCACAGTCTTCAACAAAAACCCTGATACTACAATATAACCTGGGGCAAGAAAAAGGCAGGTTTAGCTGGGTATGGCAGTGCACGCTTGTAACAACAGTACTTGGGAGGCTGAAACAGGAGGATTGCAGGTTTGAGACCAGCCTCAGCATGTAGTGAGACTCTCAGCAACCTAGCAAGACCCTGTTTCAAAATAAAAAGGGCTGAGGGTGTAGCTCAGAGGCAGCATGCCCCTGAGTTCCATCCCCAGGACCACAGAAAAGAGGGAGGAAGGGAGGGAAGGAGGGAGAGAGAGAGAGAGAGAGAGAGAGAGAGAGAGAGAGAGAGAGAGAGAGAGAGAGAGAGACAGGTTCAAAGGGTTCCCTGAGTCTAGTCACCACTTCGGCCATACCCTGCTGCACACAATCTCAGTGGAATGAGAACAGCACTGAGGGGCCTGGCTCTCCCAGCTTCTGTCTCCTCTCATTTGCCCAAAACTTCAGAGCCTCCACAGCAATAATCACATTAACGTAGAGTTCCCAAAGTTTGGAGGAGGAAGGACTTACTGGGATACTTAAGGGACAAGCTTTTCCACCCTGATGGTCTGGAGAGCCCCACACTGCTGGGATGTCTACTAAAACAACCTTCATAGGTACACTCTGCAATTCTGCCAGAGCTAACTGGCAGAGAAAGGTAAGTTTTAATAAGTTGCATTAATTTCAAATGAACCAAGCAAATATTTACCTGCTACTTACTGCCTTCCAGGAACCAGAGCTGACGTGGGGCACAAGATGAATGACACGGTCCTTAGTCAAGAGGAAGTCACATTATAATGGGGAGGCTAATGGAAAACAAACTGACAGAGCAATGACACCTGTCCCCATTTCAGACCAAGGGGACAGAGAAATTAATTCTCGGGGGCAACCGGAGAGTGGTAGAAGGTATGATTTACAAGGTAGAATGGACCAAGTTGTGAAGAGCCCAGAACAATGTCATATCAGTAATTACCAATGAAGAACAATTATTTGAATTTTTAATTAATTAATTAATTTATTTATTTACTTTTGCAGCACTGGGGATTGAACTCAGGGGCATTCTACCTCCGAGCCACATCCCCAGTTCTATTTTTTTATTCTTTATTTTGAAACAGGGTCTCACTAAGTTGCGGAGTGCCTCACTAGGTAGCTGAGGCTGGCCGCGAACCTGGATCGCCTGGTCTCAGCCTCCCAAATGCTGGGATTACAAGCGTGCGCCACCACGCCCGGCTTTTGAATTTTTATTAACTGCATTATTATTTGGGTTTTGAAATAATGACTGAGATGGGAGTATGGGAGGTAGGATTAGATGGACTCCACAGGCAGGAAGACCAATGAAAGGTGGCCAGTTGGACATAGGAGGCGAGGAAGGAATTTAGCTCGGAAATGTCCAAGGCCACCTCCGATAACCTAAGTGAAATAGAATGTCTGTCTCTATCCCTTTGCTTTATTTTTTCTACACAACTTGCCACTGGCGTGCACACATTATTTATTGATCATTTCAGTAGGGCATAAGACCCATGAAAAAGAGACTTGGCTGTGTTTATTGTTGTATCCCCAGGGCTTACCCTGAAAATATTTTTGAAAGAATAAATGAAATGGCTCACTTGAAAGAATAAATGGATTATAACATCATTAATGAAGGTAGAAAATAAAGAAGGAAAGGCAAGAATTGTGTGCAAGAATGGGTGATAGATTCTGTTTGAGCATGATGGTTTTGAAGTGCCCCTGAGAATATTTGGCGTGGAACTTGGTAGAGAGGGTGGGGCTGAAGCCTGACATTGGGAAGGCCTGGGTGCTTTGGTATTGATAAAAGAATGAGTTTCTAATCAATGAGCCATGCAGACTGTGTGTGGTTCTCAGAGGGTGGCATAATAGATGGTTTGCTGTGACCTTGGCCATGTCTTCATTATCTGCCTCTGCTTTGCAGAATTTGTAGGTAATGCTTTGTAGCTGCCAAAGCCTTTGAGCAGGCAGTGCCTGCAGGCACGCTTAATACACACCTGCCCGTCCATCCCGTCCATCCCTGTCTACTCTAAGTGACCCCAGTTTACCTCACAGGTGACAACTTACATACACATTGGCAGTCATCTGGACTGCCAGTATTTGGATAATCAGTATTGGTTTCTGGGCATTTCTGCTTTTCCATAAGCCACTTGAAATAACAGCTCTACTCCCCAAACAAACAACACACACACACACACACACACACAAACACACACACATATCCATAATCAATCATGTTATAAACCTTGAAACTCACAGTGAGTACAAGAAAAAGCCACTTAAAATCACGAGAGATTGAATCACAAGAGAGATTTAAGCTGAACCACAGTTCTGTATTGAAGTCTGTTAGCAGGCAGCCATGATGTTCCTATTACCAAGTATCAACAAAAAAAGAGCTCATATGTTGTTATCCTTCAAAATAATAGTGGCAAAAAAATAACAAGGCCATAATGGCCTCATGAGAAGCATGATCCACGCTGACTCTTCTCCAGATATTTCCCAATATACTTTTAATGAAAAAATGCCAGAAAGACACAAAATTTCTCCCCACTTGACTGCCATTGTGCATCTCGAGTTCCCACTCCTTTCATGGTGATTTGGTAGGTTTCACTAGAGTATAATTCACTATATTGTTGTTAAGTAAATTGGAATCTGAATGATACAGTGTATTAAATAGCACTGAGTAGCTAGGCATGGTGCATGCCTGTAATCCCAGTTACTTGTGAGGCTGAGACAGGAGGATCGCAAGTTGGAGGCCAGCCTCAGCAACTTAGCAAGACTGTTTCAAATGTAAAAATTAAATAGGGCTGGGGATGTAGTTTACTGGTAGAGTGCCCCTGGGTTCAATCCCCATTACCAAAAAAAAAAAAAAAAAAGGATTAAGAGTTGAACACAGTAAATATCAAGTATAATATTTCCTATTTGGAAACAGGGTCTCACTAGGTTGATGAGAGTCTCACTACTTGCTGATGCTGTCCTTGAACCTGCCATCCTCTTACCTCAGCTTCCCAAGTACTGGGATTATAGGTATGTGCCACCACTCCCGGCTCAAGCATAGTATTTGTTAAAGGCTGAGACTAATTGTTATAGGTTAACACTAACTTGTCAAGGTTCAAGGTGGATGAATTATGTTGCTCGGTTATTTAATGTGTTCACTAAATTTTACTTGAAATGTGACTTGTGTATATGGTATATACCTACTAAAATGTCCATTCCTAGTGACCTTCCTAGACGCCACTCTTTTCAGGAGTGGTGCCTCTTTCAGACAGCCA
Organism: Graphiurus murinus; assembly: GCA_004027655.1. Taxonomy (NCBI): domain Eukaryota; kingdom Metazoa; phylum Chordata; class Mammalia; order Rodentia; family Gliridae; genus Graphiurus; species Graphiurus murinus. Next base: position 182,808 of record PVLC010000716.1, read on the forward strand.
TCTCTGGACTGAGAGCAAAAGTAATTCTGAATCTTCCTAAAGATGCCACTTTCCTAATCACTGCCTCCTTCCTCCTAGAGAGCCCCTCCACTGCCTCTGTCGAGCTTTTCTGGCTGGCTGAAGTCTGAGCAGAAGGCCCAGGGCTGACGGTTTGCAGACTCAACATTGCTCCCTACTCCTACTTGAGGCTTGGCTGAAATACCACACCGTACGAGGTGGAATCTAGCGTACGAGTGCCCAACAGAGAGCTTGCCGACACCACCCAGCAACGTGGGTGAGTTAACTGTCTAGAGTGTGAACCAGGACAATAGGAAACAAGAGACAGAGCGAGACGGGCAGGGAGATCCTCCCTTCCATGGAATACTCTGGAGTAGGTGGGGGAAATCGCAGTGTTCATGGGTACACTCTGCAGTCCTCCTGCGTTATTTTTTCCCTTGGTCCTCCCAGCAGTCTGGTAAGATGCACACAGGGCAGGAAGTAGACTTTCTCCAAAAACAGCTGGTAAGTGGCGGCATGGGGACGCAGATCCATCTCCTGACTGGATCGATGCTGGCTGTAGTTTGCCATGTCCATTTATGTAATATTCATAGTAGGAAATCAACCCCTTAGAAAGAAACCGTCTTGCCGGGCGTGGTGGCACACGCTTGTAATCCCAGTACTTGGGAGGCTGAGATTGGAGGATCACAGGTTTTCGTCCAGCCTCAGCTACTTAGTGAGGCCCTCTGCAACTTAGTGAGACCCTGTTTCAAAATCGAGAATAAAAAATAGGGCTGGGGGTGTAGCTCAGAGGTAGAATGTCCCTGGATTCAATCCCCAGTAACACACACACACACACACACACACACACACACACACACACACACACAGAAACATCTTTTTTTTTAATTTTTATTTTTATTCATACATTGTAAGCATACATCTTTGTTAGGTGCAAATTGATAACGATACATGTGCTCACAATTCTCATTTGACCCCACTATGGGATATGTACACAATGGAATTTTACTCAGCCATAAAGAAGAACAAAATCATGTTATTTGCAAGGAAATGGAGGCAACTGGAAAACATTATGTTAAGTGAGATTAGCCAGTCACAAAGAGTAAAGAAGCATATGTTCTCCCTAATTTGCGGATGCTAGGGAGAAGATGGGGCATAAGAGGGTCTCCAGATGAAA
>PVLC010000717.1:0-183704 GCA_004027655.1 Graphiurus murinus
CCCCCCCCCCCCCCCCCGAGTATTGAACCCAGGGACATTCTATCTCTGAGCTATACTCCCAGCCCCACCCATTTTATTTTATTTTGAAACAGAATCCCACTAAATTTCTGAGAACCTCACAAATTGTTGAGCCTGGCCTCAAACCTGCAATCCTATCTCAGCCTCACAAGTCCTAGAATTACAGGTGTAAGCCTCCACATCCAGCTTATTTTTCTTTTAATACATGTTGTATATTTCAGATTACCAATTAGCTAAACTCAGTCTCTTAATATAGTAAAGAGCATTTTTAAAGAGAGAAACCTTTTTTTTCCAAATCCAGTGATTAGGATCCTATTCTTCATTATCAGGAAAGAGTAACATTACAATTTTTCTCTAGGGCTTTAAATTTAACAGTTATGGGCATCTTTATATCATTGAGTAATCTGGAAAAATATCCTTCCATAATTCTTTCTACGTGTACAGCAAAGAAGACACAAGGTGATGGGTTGTGGATGATTAAGAAAATTAGACTATGCAAGCTGTTCCTGATATTTATCTCAAGATGGTTTCTAGAGCAGCAAAACTGTACACACACACACACACACACACACACACACACACACACACACACCTGTCTGGCTTTCACTTCTGAACTCTGTCGTTAGTGTGTCTCTTTGGACTAAGGAATTGTCTATAAAAGCCCTTATTAAAACAATTCATTTGGCAGAGGGAAGAGAGTGAGTTATTGTATCTCAACACATTAGCTGGAGTTGTCCTTTGCAACATCTGAAAAACAGATCCATAAAGAGAAGGATAAATGTAAAACAGGTAGACATGTGAGAAGAGAAATAGTCAAGATTGTGAGACCCAATTTGAGCAGAATAGACTAAGAAGTGTTTCAGCAGATGGTGTGAATACACAGTGTCACAGAGCACGGCCAGAGGAGAGGACAGAAGAAATTTCCCTCCAAAGGCAACATGCTATGAAGAGGCCAAACGGCCCAGGTTCAAATCCCTCTCCACCTCTTACTAGAAGCAGGACTGCCAGAATGATTAAGAAAATTAGACTGCACAAACTGATCCCAATATTTAGCCCAAGATGGTTCTAGAACATGGTTCTAGAGAACACACACACACGTGAAGCTGTCCAACATTCACACCTGCACTCTTAGTCATCAATGTCTCTCTTTGAACTAAGGAATTGTCTAGAAAAGACAGATCGCTTAACCACTCTCGGTCTACTTGCTTCCTCAGCTCTCACAAACACACACTGGATTGTTGTAAAAATCAAGTTGTGAAACCTTCAATCATTACCTGGCACATGCTAACAACCAAGAAAGTGTTTGCTCTGTCATTGTTATCATCGCCTGAGGTTGTCCCTCTGCTAAAACTGAAGACATTCTTCCCCACGTCTTGTAGACAGGAGAGAAAGAATGAATGCATCGCTCTGTTTTGTTTTATAGCTGCTACCATGTTTTTGTTCATTTGTGTACCATCATCTTGGTTAATTAACCCCAGCGTAATAGTATTCTCTTGGGGAAAGAAATGAGCCAAGTAGGAAGGTGGTTTTAATTTACCTGAGTATCCTGGATAAATGCCCTGTTCCCTCTTCTTCCTGGAAGTAATCCTACTTTACTATTAAAAAAAAAAAAGTCACCAAGGCAGTTTGAAGGAGTCAATGTAGCTCCCTCAGCACCAAGCTGCCAGCAGAGAGTCATTTGACACTGAGAAGCATTAGGCTCATTAATTGCCCAGAATTACTAACTAAGCTCTTTTTCTACTTTGAGTTTCTTTCTTTTATTAGTGTTGTCTTTTTATTGTTGTTGCATCTTTGGGAATTGGTATTTCACAGAACAGAAAAAATGCCATCTAAAATGCTTAAAAATATTTCAATAAGTTGTAGATACCTACTGTAACATTGTGCCTATAGTTAATGATACTCTATAGTGTGCTTAAAAACCTGTCAAGAGGGTGAAGCTCATGGATAAGTATTCTTACCGTAACAAAATAATTTTTAAAAATTTAAAAAGCTGAATGTGGTGGTGCAAGCCTGCCATTTTAGTACTTGAGAGGCTGAGACAGGAGGACTGCAAGTCTGAGGCCAGTCTCGGCAACTTAGCAAGGCCCTCAGGAACTTAGTGAGTTCTGCCTCAAAATAAAAAATAAAATAGGACTGGGGATCTAGCTCAGAGGTAGAATGGTCTGTGTTCAATCCCTAGTACCATAAAAAATACAATAAAATTTTTGCTCTACTAGAGATTGAATCCAAGGGCATTCTGCCTCCGAGCTACATCCCCCCACCAGCCCCGTTTTATTTTTTATTTTGAAACAGGGTCTCATTAAGTTGCAGAGGGCCTCACTAAGTAGCTGAGGCTGGCTGCAAACCTTCGATCCTCCTATCTCAGCTTCCCAAGTACTGGGATTGTAAGCGTGCGCCATCACACCTGTCTATAAATACAAATTTTTAAAAATTCAAGCAAATTAACTTAATTTAGATTACAAATATTTACTACATGATATATCAAATAAGTAATACATAATAAACATGAAGGTCTTTTTCCTTATAATTCTATCTTTTAAGAACAAGTGCAGAAGAAATGAGTTATTCATAGCTATAAAAAAGAAAACATGTGACATATACCAAATTCAGGGAAAGAAGATAATTGTTATACAATGTATAATTAACTGAATCTTATTTATTTGTATTTACTTGGTATTTATTAAGTGAGTTTCTATGTTTCAGATGCTAATGGTCCTGATTATACAACCATGAACAGACAGATTCCCTACCCTTAGGAGATTCTAGTCCAAGGTGTGAGTCGGCCTAAGTGTTGGAGGTGGTGGATAGAGGTTGAAATACAAGAAAAAAGAAAAACACCAAACAGGATACGTAAAATACCTAACGTGATAACAGCTATGGAGTAAAATTAAACAGACAAGAAAAGACAAAATAAAGAGTTTCATGAATTGAGAGGGGTCAAGTTTTTCAACAGAAAAAAAAAAAAACATGTCCTTATGAAAGAGTGACATTTGAGCAAAAGCTGAGGATGAAGACTGGGGGATGATTACTCAAGGCAGAGGAAATGCACCCACCCTGGAATATGAATAAGAGGGTGAGGGAGAAGGTGTCATTGGAGCAAAAAATGGGGGACGCTGAACATTAGGAGATGAGGTCACAGAATCCTGGGATGGGTGCATGATGCATGGTCCAAACGACCACTCTGAGAACATTGCTTTTACTCTGAAAAGGGTAAGAAGGCAAGGAAGAGATGCAGGAGAGAAGGGGGATCCTTGGACTGACATTCTTGAGTGGAATGAGTGGGATCCAGTATGCAGTGTCAGAGAAATCACAGAGCCAGTTCAGCCAAGTTAAAGGAGGAAAAGCAGGGTGTAAGGTAGGTTGTATTTTCTCAATAAATTTTTGAGCATGGTCACCATTAAAAATTAGCATTTGTACACAGGAACTACTATATACCTGGGGGAAAATATGAAAGTTAAAGTTCAACATCAGAAATACAATCTGCTAGCCGGGTGTGGTGGTGCACACTTGTAATGTCCAGCATTTGGGAGGCTGAGACCGGAGGATTTGGGTTCACAGCCAGCCTCAACTACCTAGTGAGGCACTCCGCAACTTAGTGAGACCCTGTTTCAAAATAAAGAATAAAAAATAGGGCTGGGGTGCAGCTCAGAGGTAGAATGCCCCCGAGTTCAATCCCCAGTACCGCAAAAATAAACATAATCTGCTGACGTATTCCAGTTTGTTTCTGGAATGTTCTCCCCAAGAGTTACGTGTTGAAGGTTTGGTCCCAGCTGGTGGCACTGTTGGGAGATGGTGGAACCTAGCTGGAAGAGGTGGGAACAGGGAGTGTGCCTTTAGAAGATTTATGGTGTTCCCATCCTCCCTCCTTTCCTCTCTCTACTTCTTGGACACCTTGAGGTGATTGGCTTTGCTCTACCATATACTCCCCCACCATGGTATTCTGCCTGACCACAGGTCCAGAAACAAGATACAAGTGACCATGAAAACTCTGAAACTATGAACAAAAATAAACCTTTCTACCTTTAAATGTTTCCCCCATCATGTATTTCATCACAGTGAAGAAAGCTAACTGACACATAAACTTAACCTATCTAGCAGTCCAATCACTGAATTCCATAAAAGTGAATAGCAAGGCAGCCCCCAGAGGAAGGAAGCACTAATGGATAGATGTTCTAAGAAACTCCCAATGATGGCAAGCATAAGTGGTAGGGTGGCATATACTAATGTAATTCTGATGTGTTTTGTGAATTATCTCATTACCATTCCTGAGGCCTCTCAACTATGAAGCAAAACATAAGATGTTGCCTTTAGCTAGGCAAAATATAAAGCAGTGTATTCTATACTCAATGTTTACTGAAGAAAATTTAAAAAATATTAAGAGCTACATAAGGACTGGCTCCTCTTCATACAGAATAGCCTTAAGAAGATATACTATAAGAATTATCCAAAACAGATGAAGTCCACCAGGGTTTCTTGTATCACCATCTCCACCCTGTACAAAAGGGTATTCATGCATGTACCCACAACATCACTGCACAGAAGATATCCCACAAGTACATACAAACCAACTTGTAGAGATGCCTTTTGCTACACTGTATTTACTTGGGACTGATTTTTATAAAGAGGCATTCCCAATTCTCATATTAGCTTAAATGAAATAAGGATGTTTTTCTCCTTCATTTACCTTCCCAATTTCTTGAAAATAAGATACAAGGGAAGCATCTTTCAAAGGCTCCTGTACATATATATTAGTTATACACATCTTTAGGAATCAACCTGCAGAGTCATCTTCTTGTCATCTTTTAGTTAAGGATCATTAACCATCTTCCAGAAGTTCTGGGATGCCATTTTCCTAGCTCCCACATTGACGAATAGTTCATGTAGCATTCTGCAGGAGATATGCTAACAGTTTCTCTTCATAGCATCTTTATACAAAGTGAGTGTTCATATTCATCACCAAGGGTCTCTAAATATAATTACGTACTATAATTGATCTTGCAAACTATGCAAGATTCCATTGTATGATTCCACATAATCTTTAAATGTTTGCCACAAAAAATTATCAAGAAATGCAAAAGGAAATATGAGAATGGTAACTGATTTATTAAAATCAGTACCTATAATCTCCCTTGCCATATATGTGTTACATACATATATTTATATCACAAAGTGACAAACTTTTGTTATAATAGCTTTACATTTTAGTCACAGCTTATTAACTTCCCCATCTTCATCACCATCATAGATTTAAAGCGAAATGCAAAATATCTGATCATTTCATTTATGAACCATCAAGCTTATCTTCAAAAGATAAAACGATTAAAGACTTCTGCTGAGGCTCTTGGAAAATAGGATTTGAAAAATAGATAATTAGATAACAAATAAATCATGGTGATGATTTCAATTTTTCTTTCACCATTAGTGAGACTAGAAATAATCACCATCCTAGCTTTGTTCGTTATTAGAAATATTTCCAGGCAAACAAGCAAATCTCTTAGGTAATAATTTGGGTCCAGTAAGGACAGAATTTTGGCATTTTTTTAAGGTCAGAATCAATGAACACATAAAGGCAAAGTAGAGTCAAAGGCTTGTTTCAGTCGTTTCGATCTGCCAGTCTTTTAGAGATGACATCTTTTAAAACATGGAGCACACATTTGTGCCAGCAGAGATTTTTAATTAGCTTTCCGGCTTAACAGCAATAATGGAAGGAGCAGGACTTGGGTCACCACTTAGTGTGTTTTGGATCCTTTGAAAACAGACTTTTGTTCTCTTCTGAGCTGTGGCAGGGACTGCCCTGCATCCCACCATAGGAGTTTTGCAGGCTGACAAATCAGCTGTGGCACAAACAGCTTCTAATTAACAGGGACAGGATATTGACTGGGGGAAACCATTGCTTGACAGAGGCGAAAGAAACGTTTTAGGGCCGTGAACTTTCCGTGACATTCAGAAGTGATTATGCTCTCAGCATTGCAGCTTCATCATTAAACTTCTACCACAAGTATTGGAAAATCCCCCTTTCAAAAAAAAAAATGGACTTCTACAACCCAGTTGGAGGGAATGGATGAGCGATCACTGATCAATGATGGTTCTTAGCATGAATCTTAAAATTCATTAATTACTGGAATAGCCAGCTGCTGAATAGCTTTTTTATATAGCTTATATGAAGGTAATGTATTAACAGAAAATTATTTGAGGAATCCTGTACACAGATGACGACCACCACAACCACCCCTCCTCCAGGGACCGTCAAAGGGGATATGAGTGACATCTTCCATTGCTCCATCTTCATATCCAATTGAGCGAGGGCTCTGAGGGTTCACTCAGCCCTGGGTCCAGGGGTCTTGGTCCCGTTTCCTCCTGTGGCCTACAGTTTGATATGCAGGGAAGTGATGCCCAGTTGCTTGCACCTCTGGGCCACATCCTGGGAAATCAACATGGCAGTCCACAGGGAGGATTCATCTGGGTCAACCGTCTCCTTCATACCAACAGCGACACAATAGATGGTTTCCTTGCCAGAAAGATCAGTAGCATGGATGAAGGAGTCATCAAACGATGCAAAGATGAGGCAGACACCAAATACATTCTCTCTTTGGCCACCCGAGGTTCAAGGCTGATGACCTGTTCTTTTCCTTCTGCTCACAAGGCAACGTTTCTGTTCTTTATCTCCAGACTACAACCCCAGAAAGAGCACTGGATAGCTTTAGAACCTAAGTGCCCCCTCTAAAAGCCACATCATATTATAATTTCTTCTGTCTGATATTTCCTATTCTTTCTGACACTACTCTTCCAATGATACAATGATGCTGTTGAAAATCATAGGTAAACAATTTATCTGGTCCCCCAAATAGCTAGATCACCACAGTTCCCTTAGAGTCACATAGTCTAAAATGAAGAGTGTTTCAAGCAATCTCACAAACCCCAGAGACCATATCCACCTTGCTTGCCATATCCCATCTACTGAAAATTGTGTATCTAGACAGGAAATACTTGATCCTTGGTTTTTGCCAAGAGAATGATAAAATGATATTCAAGATATCATTCCCAAAGTCAAGAAAAATAAGAGCCTATCCCATGGTGTTCTAGAGGAAATCTTTACTCCAGAAATAGAACCTAGAAGATTAGCTGACATACTGTTTCATGGTCTCCACCCATGTACAAAAGCATATCCAAGAACAGGATACTGACTGGATATTAAACCCCCAGGTTATCCTCCACTGACTCAACAAGCTCCTCAAGGAGGAACCATGCCAAAAGGAAGTCAGAGAGATTGAACTTCAGGTAACATCATGCCTCACTTTACCCAAAGAACCCCATGGGTGATGGTCAAAGAATTTAGTAATTGGCACCCATGGAAACTCTCCAATCAAAGGATAACACATCCAAATGATGGCATGGACAGATGCGAATATATCAGCCTATCATCTGACTTAAGTTGACCTACTGACATTGACTTCATATGCTATAGATGAGGATCCAAGTAGAGTTTCATTAGTAAAATATGTTTACTGTTAAAAGTTTTTAAATGACTTATATAAAGAAGTGCAACCAGGCATGGTGGCACACACTTGTAATCCCAGTTCGTGGGAGGCTAAGACAGGAGGATCACAGATTCAAGGACAGCCTCAGCAAGTAGTGAGACTCATCAACCTAGTGAGACCCTATTTTAAAATAAAACAAAATAGGGCTGGGAGTGTAGCTCAGTTAGAATGTTCCTGGGTTCAATCACCAGTACCACACAAACAAAAAAAAGGAAGTGCTTCCATTTTAACCAGTAACGACTGAACTGTTCAGCACCCATTCTTAATACAAAGGGAAGTCACATAGTATATAGTGAATTTCTGCATTTCAATTAATGAAGTTATGGTCTCAGAAGCAGAAAGGCTTATAAATACCTAGCTCAACATCCCAGTTAAGTAACAACCATGCTTAACGACCACTGCAAACATGGGATGTATCCCAGGGACAAGGAAGAATAAAGGGGAAGGTCCTAATATAGGAATATATCTGGTGTGTTTAACAAACGGCAAAGAAGCCAGGTTGCCAGAACGGAGGGTGTATGGAGAAAATACAATATAAAGGAAGCTGGAGGGAGAAGAAGAGGTGGTGGGGGGAGGTGGATCTGTAAGGTTTGCTGAGTCATAGTAAGGAATACAACTGTTGTTTAAAAGGAAAAGGAAGGAGAGAGTTTGAGGTGAACGAGTAACACGCTGGCATCTGCTACTCAAAGGATCGTTCTGGCTGCTGAGCTGAGCACAGATGGAAGGGGCAAGGCCAGCAGCAGGAGACCTAGTTAGGAAGCTGCCTCAACAGCCTGGGCAAAGTGTGGTGGAGGCTTGGACAAGGGCCTTAGCAGATGATAGTGAGCAGTTAGAATCAGAAGATAATTTGAAGGTGAACCAACAGAATTTCCTAATGGATGAGATGTAGTCCCTGAAAAAAAAAAATAGATAAGAATGAATCCAGTGGTTTGTCCCAAACAGCTGCAAAGGCAAGAGTGTCCTTTATTAAGCTGTGGGAGAGATTTAAGAGAGGAACAGGAATGGGCTTACTGGTGTAATATCAAGGGTTTTATTTTACAGGTTAGTGATGTGACTCAGTGGCTAGCACGTATGAGGCACCGAGGTGATCCCCAGTATCACATGCGCATGTAAAAATATTTATTTTGGACAAATTAAGTCTCAGGTGCTTATCTGAGTAGAGACACACACAATCCGGCACTCAGAAGAGATTTCAGGTTGAAGATTTAAATTCAGAGTCCTCTGCACATTAGTGGTATTTGAAGCCATGAGTGTGATGAAATTGGCTTGGCCAAATTAGTGAGAGGTACAAAGACTGACCAGAACCTGGGCACTCGGCTTCTCGGGAGTGGGGAAACTGAGGAGAACCCAGCAAAAGACACTGAGAAGGAATGGCCAAAAGTCAGGAGGCAAACCAATGTTCAAAGCCAAATGAAGACCATGTTCCGAGGAGTGGATGACCATATAAAAAAATGCTGCTCTAGCTGAGGAAACTGAAAGCAATCCAAGGACATAGCTATGTGGAGGTCATAGCTGTGATGACAACCAAGTAGGGGGTGGAAGGGAGGGAGGGACTGAACATGGACAACCCTTTCAAGAAGACTGGCTGGAAAGGGAGTGGTTGTTTTATAATGACAAGTCGGGCGTGGTGGCACAGCTTGTAATCCCAGTACTTGGGAGGCTGAGATGGAAGATCACAGGTTTGTGACCAGCCTCAGCTACTTAGTGAAGCCCTCTACAACTTAGCGAGACCCTGTTTCAAAATAAAGAATTAAAGAAATAGGTCTGGGGGTGTAACTTGGAGGTAGAATGTCCTTGAGTTCAATCCTCAGTATTGCAAAACAATAATAATAATAATAATAATAATAATAATAATAATAATAATAATGACAGATAGGGAGTGTCACATTCATTTTTCTATGAAAGAAATAGAGTTTCTAAATGTTACTACTAAGGTAATGAAGCCAGTCTTCAATGTTGAGAGCCAAACCACCACAGCAAGCCTACCTTCAGGCTCACCCCTTTCATTAAATAGAATCAGGATGATTCTGGAGTCGCTGCTACACCAATATCAACCTAAAACCCACTCATCTCTTCTAGCAATTCATCTCTCCCTCACCTGCCCTTGTGCTGTAGTTTAGAACTTTGCTTCTATCCTTGTGTCTGTTAACATTCTCACTGCTATGATCCAAAAAGTGTGACCACACAACTTGGAAGGACTATTGATTTGCTCACAGATTTGTTTGGTTTTTGAGGATTTTGGATTCAGTCCATGTAAGGCCAGGCTCTGTGGATCTCAGAGCATGGTGGCAGGAAGCAGAGATGAGAGAACAATGATCAGCTCTCACATCATAAAGACGGGAAGTGAAAGAGCAAGCAAGCAAGCAAGAGGATTCAAAGACAAAAGCACAGTCCAGAAGTCCACACTCCCAAGGACCCACCTTCTCCTGCCTCACCCACTAGCCTAGATTACCACCCAGTAAGTTCATCACAATGGATTTACATACTGACGCAATTATCAGCCTCATGACTTTATGAGATCAACCCTGAACAGTAATACATAAACTCTCCAGGGAATATTCCATATCTAGCTATGACAATCCTGATCAGTTTTCATTCTGTTAAGCGTCATTGTACTAGTACTGCTTAGAGAGTAAAATTTTAGAATTCTTATTATGCTGAAAACATGTGCTATTTCCCTCTATTCCATAATCCAAACGTGAAGTAGATGTAATCTTGGGGTGTTTGTTTTTTCTTTTTTTGCTTTTTCACAAAGATCCAAGTACCTATATTTCACCCCAGTTTTTGTTGGTTTTTCTTTTCTTTTAATCAGTACTTTTACTGGTGTAATGTAATCACGCATCAGAGTGAGATTCAAAGTGATTCACTAATGTATGCATACATCTCTTGATGTATTTCTCCCTGTACCCCACTCCACTCCCCATTCCACCTTCCATATACATGTCCATGAGATTGACAGTGATGCCTCACACGTGGACATCACATTTGAACTCTTCTCTTCCTCAAGCTTACTCCATTTTTCTTAATATGTAAAGGTCTGGAAAAGTTAAAATCTTAAAAGTTAAAATCTTTATAACTTAAGTCTCATTCTTCCTTATATGATATTTACCTAAGAAACCCATGTCTTTCCATGTATCATGATATATTAACATTTGACTCTGGAATATTCCAAGTACAAGCATTACCATCCATCATCCTTCTTAATTTAAAAAAAAAAAAAGAAAGAAAGAAAGGAAAAGACAATCTACCTTCATAATTGAGGGAATAAATGTTTTTTTTGAGTTGCACTGCCTTCTGGTGGCCACATAAACTACAAAATGTGTCTCTAGGAAATTGCATGAATTGACTTGCTAGGACTGGAGTGAGTGTGCCAAAAACAAGAATTTGGTATTGAGTATTATTGAGCAGTTTATTCTGCCTACAATTAGCAACGTAAATCTTTGCTTTGTAAAATTCTTCCAGATAGTGATAAGAATCTTCCTCAGAAGGGACTACATGTACTGCCCCCTCCTATATGTCCATCTCTAGCAGCAAATATATATGCATAAAATCTATCTAAAATATACATAGAGGGACATGTTCATGAATCTCAAATCTCTACCAGCATGACTCAGTTGTTCAAACATTGAGGGGAAAACATGCAACTTAAGGTGCAGCCATGGAAACCTGAGTCCCTGGTCAGTTGAATAGATCATCCTGAGGAATCACCCTCAGTCTACAGCCCTGAAGGAGCCGCAGGTCTCCACAGGAGGACACAGGGAGCTGTGGCCTTACAGCAGGATCAGCTACTCACATCAGCTGCACTGAGGAGCCCAGCGTCTGCAGGCCCTCTCCCCATCCTTTACCTGTAGATGAGCAGCCCATCACCCATGGACACAGGCTGTCTCCTGAGTCCTCAATATCAGAGAAACAGCCAGCCTTAGGGGCTGGTTAGGGACCTGGGGATGTCTGTCCACTCCTACCACAGTGCCAATAGGACTGCATGCATGTAGACAGGGTGAATAATAGAAATGATGAGCAATAAACAGAATATAAAAAAGGCTACTGTAGCCGGGCGTGGTGGCGCACGCTTGTAATCCCAGCATTCGGGAGGCTGAGATCGGAGGATCCGGGTTCACTGCCAGCCTCAGCTACCTAGTGAGGCACTCCGCAACTTAGTGAGACTCGGTTTCAAAATAAAGAATAAAAAATAGGGCTGGGGGTGTAGCTCGAAGGTAGAACGCCCCTGAGTTCAACCCCCAGTACCGCAGCAAAAAAAAAAAAAAAAGGCTACTGTAAGCAATCAGTAACAACTGAGTCCTTTTAAAGTAAATTTAATACAAGAAAAATAAATACACTTTATCACTTTATAGAGAGAATAAATTGTCATTGCATAGGGGGAAGAGAGAAAACCTTTAACTGAAGTATTAATTACATATAAGAAGATACTATACTAATATATCAAGCCAGACTGCTATAATAAAGAAGCAATATGAGAATGTAGAAAGGAACTTGCAAAAGAAAAAAATAAGATCTCAGAAATGAAAGTTCAATAGAGTCAGTAGAAAAACAGAATGAACAACGTTGAAAACTCAATTATCTAGAACATTAACTTCAAGGTTGTTATATAATGCAAAGAATAGAAAAAATAAAAATTGTGATAAAAATAAGAAGCATTAAGCTTTGACACAGATATAATATACACATAACGGTAGTTCTACAAAAAATAATATCAAAGGCAACTAATAAAAGAGAAGCAATTATTGAAGAAATAAAACAAGATTCTCCTCATTGAAAAAAAGACATGATATTTCAGATGAAAGTTTTACCAAAGGTTAAAAAAGGACAGATGGTAGTGATGTAGGATAAGAGAAATAAAGAGGTAGAAAGAATACAGATAAGAAAAATAAAATATAACTTTAATATAAGAACTTGGTGTTAAAGTGCCTCAACCTTTACTCCTCAAAACAGTTTTCTTTCCTAAGCCAGTCTCTCCATAATTCCTAGGAAATCTGTAGATTCCTAGAGTTTACTGAAAGAAACTATAATTGCCTTGTGCATTAAGACAGATATGATACATTGAGAAACCTATAATTTAGGAGATTCTCCAGCTTATTTATTGATGAGATAATGGAGACCTCAATCATCCTGAGGATTCTAAGGATGACCAGACCACTGGAAACTGTCTTGAGACTGGACTGAGGTCATCCTAATATACCTTCTCCTGTCTACTTATCATAAAAACCCCCTATAAAAGAAGAGCTCTAACACCCCAAAAGATTTTTCTCTTCCTTGGGATGCACCACATTCTCCCTTGAATATGTATTTCCTACCCTCCTAAATAAATTTCTGTTTATGTCTTCGATTGGCATGTGCTGAAATTCCATTCTGTCACGTAAGCCAAGGACCCTGACAATTCTGAGTTGAGGAATCACTCCTTCTCCCGAGTTTTACCAAAGGTTAAGAAAGAGTGGATGGAGAGAGGGAGTAAACGGAGGAGAGAAAGGGAAAAAGATAAATAACTGGACTAATTCTGATAGCATGCTCCAATAACAGAAAGTGAGATCAAGCACTTGGTGGTGGGAACAGAACTTTAACAAAGGAAAGAGCACTACAAATTACCAAGGGGAAAATAAAATAGTAAACTAAGAATACTTATAGATGAAGACCCTGTTTAAACATAAAAAGGGCTGAGGTGTAGCTTGCAGGTAGAATTCCCCTAGGTTCAATCCCCAGTACCAGAAGGAAAAAAAGAATATTCATAGAATAAACAATGACAACAAAAAAGAAAATACAAATGACTACTACAAGTTTGAAAAACTGTTCCACCTCACTAGTCATCAGAGGAAATACAAACCACAGTAGGATGCAGATTGGGCAAAATTTTAGAGATTCATTACATTGAATGTTGGCAGTTGCATGGTGATATCAGTACTTACCGACTACCTTCCAGAGTTTAAAATTGTACCCTATGTAGGGGCATTTAGGTGCATGTTAGCTATCAAACTTTGAATGGGTAAGCCTTTATGACAAAAATTTTATATCTAAGAATGTAGCTTAACAGAACCACTAATATATGTAAGCCACAAAGTATCTCTAGAATGATAAACAAATAGGTAGATAAATCTAAGTATATCAGTAGGGAAGGAATTGGTTAAATAAATTGCAGAAGTTTATGCATAAGAGCTAAAGCTTTAACAAACTAAATTATGCCACACATGGTGGTACATGCCTGTAATCTCAGTACTTGGGAAGCTGAGGCAGGAGGATCACAGATTTGAAGACTGTTTCTAAACAAAAAATGGGCTGGAGGTGTGGCCAGGAGGTAGAATGCCCCTGAGTTCAATTCCAGTACCACAAATAATAATAATAAATCATGTATGATATCTATATGACCCAAATTACAGAGCTAGCCTTTACAAGACAGGGCAAGTTCTGGTACAAAAATAAATAACACAGTCCAAGTTAGTATGTAAATCTAGAAACAATACACAGCCCAAGTTAGTATGTAAATCTAGAAATAATACCTTGTATATATGTCAAAATGCATGTAAATATTTATTTGTGCAAACATACATTCTGTATGTGAACACCTGGGTCTATCAATAATATGGACTTCAGAAATAGTATGAAAACGTTGAGGGCAAACTATTAAGAGTGGTACAATATGGGGAAATGTGGTAGTGGAAGCAAAACCACCACGCTAACTATTGCACCTGCATGTGTACCACCCAAATATTCAACAGATATTCAATAAAGCACTAGTTCCTGGCCTAATCTACAAAATATAAATTGAAGCCAATGAAACAATGATAGGTTGTTGAACACTCTACACATTCTCCTACAATGGCTAATAAATTCTCCATTCCTTCTGACTGTTTACTAAACTCTTTTTACTAAGATTTTCATATTACATTTCACTTCTAAATTTACTATTTTAGAAAGAGCCATCCACTAACTTTATTTTCAGGAACATCCCAGCCTAAGATCCATGAGAGTTTCATGAGAACTAATATATCAGCACCTCATTATATGAATATGTTCACAAACACCTGCATGCACATGCACACAAATATTTGATCTTTGTCCTTTCTGCAGTCCAGAAGAAACCAATCTACTTCAGCAATGTGCTCTTGAAAATTAGTTTCATAGAAAGTATAAAATAAAATGTAAGAAATCAATACTGAAACAGATTGCATAACTCAATGGCATCGTGTGTCTTGTCTCATGCCATATCAATTTAGAGAATAACCAGTTATCCTGTTGGAATCGCTATTTAGTACTTAGACTTTACAATAGTCTTTTAGTTCATTTTGCTTCTTTATACTTTCATTTGGCAAAAAAGACTATTAGAAAGGCAGTTGAAAGTACAACAGCAATCATTTTGTAATCTTGAAATTGTCAAAAAGCACATAAAAGTACCCAATTTTATACATTTTACAGCAATTATAAACTCAAGAAATAATTTTCTGTTGGCCTGACAGTTATTATCAAGAGAATAGGACCTCAGGTGGGAATTTCTTTGATGCTTATCAAAACAATTTTGCATGTTGTTCTGGTTTTATTAATTGAACATTTTTCATACCATTTTCTAATTTCTTAAAGAGAGTTATAACAAATCTGAAAACTATACTTTCAATTCCTTCCACAACACTCTTAAACATCTTTCAAATTACATGAAAAAGTGAAGTTAGTGAAACATGTTTAAATAATGATTTTATCATTTTTACTTATCTGGTAAAAATATATTTTTTCTATACTTTGGTATCTTAAAGAACAGATTATTTTCAAGACGGTTATAAGTTTATTATCAATAGGATTCTAGAAGAGAAACTAATAAGGATTTCTATTCCATTTCTAGAACACATTTTTAAATATGAAAGATCCTTATTTATTTGTATGGAAGACCTCAGAAGTACAAGATGAACAACCAAGAACTTTTCTTCCCCCTATATCTGTGACAGCCAAGAAACAACTAAAATAAGTTCTCCAGGAACAGAAATGCACAACTGGTATTTGTGCTCCAGAACTACCCTTGGGGAAAAAGTAGTTCAAAGACTGAAGGGAAGCATTTTAATCCCACTGCCGACTGTAGCACTCAGCTTTGCTGTTAAATTGCTCTATAATGAGTAACAAAGTGTTTAAAAGGTCACCCAAACATGCCCAGATATTCAAGGAGTCAAAAATTAATTGAATATTAAGACAGCTTATCACCAGCTCTCAGAGAACTCCACCAGGACTGAAAGAAACAGATGTTTATCCAAAGATCAGGTTGAATAGCCATTACCATTATTCCTGCTAATTTCCCTAATGACTGGGGGGTGGGAAAGGGGAGTGGACCTCAGTTTAAAACTGTCAAAATGTGAAATCAGAGTTTGGGGGGAGGGATTTGTTTAATCCAATTCTCAGGACTTCCTTTTTGTTAGGGACTAGAACTTGCTCACTTCTAGAAGAGTCTTAGTCATCTAAAGACTTGCTCTAGAAAACCTATCAGAAAAAAAAATAACTTCTTGATTGTCCTTGCTGTTAGAATTTGGTGAGTCATTTATCTTACATCTCATTGCCCAGGTTCACCCACTCCCCCACAGTAAAAGGAGAATCTCTACTGGAAAACTCAAAGTAGGGTAGTCTAGATCCTGCCTGAATCAAGACATTGTTTTGGATAAGAGTTCAGTGGCACTTCAAGCTGGTGAGAATTCGTATGGATGACCACCCAGTGGGGGCAAGGAAGAAATACCTGGAGACACTCAGAAAATACAAACACAGAAAGGCAGGGACATAACATTGTCTAACATTGGGAATTACACATCTGTAATTCCAGTACTAGGGAGGCTGAGACAGGAGGATCTCAGGTTTAAAGCCATCCTCAACAACTTAGCGAGACCTTCATTCAAAATAAAAACATAAAAAGATCTACAGGGGTGTAGCTCAGAGGTAGAATACCCCTAGGTTCAATCCCTAGTATCAAAACAACCAAACAAAAAGAAGATAAATATATAATGACAACTATAGAGAGATAACTACTACTACTTCCAAGTGGATAAAGAGCTTGTGATTAAGAGTTTAGTGGCAGGTCAGCCAGGTGGCTCAGCAGGCAGGTGGAGAAGTCCACAGAATGAACAGGTGGGATGTTCCAGTTTTGTTATTTTTAACGAGTTTCTTTCTTCATTTGTCCTTGGTGTTCTATCCTTTCTTACTCAAAAAAATGAAATTGTTGGGGTGAAGTCAGTCCTGTTATAACAAGCTGATATTTTTCTGCCTTCATATTTTTCAAAGCTTCATTCAAGGGCCTTTCAAAAAATACCCTTGATTTTTCCATTAAAATTCAATTTGTTGATTTATGTATTTCAAGACAGGACTTCACAGATCATTTTAAGAAATCAAAAGCTCTATTTTTTGAAACATGGTTCTTTGAAAAGTTGATCCATTAAGTACATTCTGGTTTTCAAATTTGGTTGCTGTTTTCTTTAAAACATATAAATTCCCTAAGATAAAAAAAAAAGTATTCCTGCATGGGTTCACTTTGAAGACAGATCTTTTCAATATTATATTCTTAAAATGACAAATTTATCTTTTAGCTGATCTAAAGAATTCAAAGGAAGTTAACATATGCTTTTTTCAAGATCATAAATGTTTCTTTTTTCACACAAGGATCAGAAGAAAATCTTGATTGCCAAAAATACTTTTAAAATTCTACTATATATGTGTAGATTGTGGGAGAAGAAAAGGTCAAAGTAATGCAATTTCTGACAAGATAAAATAGATCAAAGAATACACTTTAGTTAGAATCACGGTAGCTGTGGTCAACACATAAATGGTGGGTGCTTGAATTAAATGTCATCAGACTTGTGGGTCACTGTTTATTTAGAGGTGTATTTCTTTTGTAGGATTCGTAAAAGAAAGCCAACACCTCAAAAGCTTCCTTGGTATGAATGACTCTTCAGAAGAAAATACCAAAGAGGAGGCTCACATTTTCAAGAAAGGTAACCAAATCTATAAAGGTAAGTCAGAAGGACCAAAGGCATTTGTGGAAGTGGATTTCTATACTCCTCAAGGCATAATCTTTAACAACAGGAGTTACTGCTGTAACAAATGGGTTGCCCTAGGTGGGGACTTGTTTGGTCCAGATTCAAACAAATTCTAAACATATGGATAAGGGAATTGGAGGAAATAAGAACGCTAACTGCTGCTTGATGAGATTAAGGCATCATTGTTGATATAAAGAAATTGCTGCTAACTTTAGGTGTGATAATGTAGTGGTTTTACTTTCTAAAAAGAAGTTTCTTTTTAGAGAAATATACCTAATTATTTATGGAAGAAATGCTATGATATCTAAGATTTGCCTCAAGATAGTCCCCAGATGAGAGAAGCAGAAGGAAAGGCTTGGGAATTTAGATGAAACAAGATTAGTCATATATTGATAATCACTGACACAGGGGCTGGACATTGAGAGTTAGACATTGGGGCTCACTATGAATGATCTCTAATTTCATAGATGTTTAAAAGTTTCATTACTAAAAGTTTTTATGGTAGCCCCTCATCATCTGCAGTTTTCCATGGTCTCAGGTAACTGTAGTAAACCATTGCCTGAAAGTAGCAGATGGAAAATTCCAGAAACAGTTCATACATTTAAATTGTGCACCATTCTGAGTAGCATGGTGAAGTCAGGGCATCTGACTCCATCCTGCCTGGGATGTGAACCATTCCTTTGATCCACATATTCACATCGTGAACTTCACCCTCCTATTAGTCACTGTGCAGTTATCAGGCAGTGATCTGATTGGCTGTCTGGCCCCAAAATGCAAGAGTACTGTTGCAAAGGAGGCACCAGGGCATAAAACAAGAGTGGACCAATGAAGAGTGGTACACAATGGAATTTTACTCAGCCATAAAGAACAAAATCATGTTATTTGCAGGGAAATGGATGCAACTGGAAAACATTATGTTAAGTAAGATTAGTCAGTCACAAAGGGTAAAAAAGCATATGTTCTCCCTAATATGCGGATGCTAGGGAGAAGATGGGGCATAAGAGGGTCTCCAAATGAAAAAGGAGAACCCTAATGTACATGATGTACTTTCACAAATATATCAAAATCATTCATTAAGCTTAACTTAAAGAGGGAGTGAGAGGGAGTCGGGAGGGAATTGGGGAAGAGGTTAAATGAGAAATGTGTACATATATGTCTATAAGCTTATACCTAACAAAGATATATGATTACAATGCACCAATTAATAAATTTTAAAAAAGACTGGTACTATACAGCAACATGGCTGGCCACATAAAGAAACGGAGTATATACAGTTCAATATCAGCCTTGGAAAAATATACCCCCTGAATAGGTGAAACTACTGTAAGTACTATCCCTTCTGTAACATTTCCTCCTTTGACAAATATTATGGCTCAGTTTGAAAACCTTCGATATTTATTGAGACTTCAGTCCTTTAAGTTCTAGACAGGACAGTTCTTGAATAAGTCATTCTCCAGATGACAATTTACAATTCTCAGCAGCTACATAAAAGCATTCATGCTGCTGTCACCTTTAAAAATTAGCCTAGTCAGGTGTGGTGGTGCAGACCTGTAATCCCAGTACTTGGGAGGCTGAGGTCGGAGGTTCGAAATCAGCTTCATCAACTGGGAAAGATTCTCAGCAACCTAGTAAGACTGTTCCAAAGTAAAATAAAACAGATCTGGGGGTATAGTTTAGAGGCAGAATATCCTTTAGTTCAATCCCTAGTATCACCAAAAAATAGCATATTTTTCACCTACTGTACAATATATCTATAGTATATGGTTTACTATACACTGTATTATAGTAAGCCACATATCCTAGAAATCCTAACAAATTTGGAAAAAATATATTTGTATGTAAAGATAGCTATATTCCAGGATCTCTAAAAATATATAATCCTATTGCTATATATTAAAATACAAGGAGACACAGCGCAGCTAAAGCCCACTAAAGATGAATTCTCACTCCTCAACTTCAACTTTTCGTTTCATCACCCATTAGAGTGAAGCTTTTAAAAGAGGCCGCAGAGTTGCCAAGAACTTTCTACTAGGGTCTTATTTTACCTTGCGATTCAACTTTGATGCTCCTTTAAGCATTTGACTTCAGGTTTTGTTTTATTTTGCCCCATGAACATTAAAGAAAAATCACAGAATGCGGACCTGGAGAGCTGTCCCTTTACTCGTGTGAGGATTGGAAAGGTCAGTGCAGGAATGAATGGGTCAGTGGGGAATTTGCTTAGCCCTTCAGCATCTCAGAGTGAGCAGAGAAACAGGACAGCGAAGTCCCTCAGCCTGTAAAATCTAATATAATCTATGTGGTACCTAACTACGTAGTAACTTTGAAATCATAAACATTAAGCTAGTTCAGAATGTGTATTTTTTCATATTTAACAGGGCATACAGATCTTTTATTGTATTAAGTGACATGTTAAACCTAACGACATTTTCCTTAAAGTTCATACTATTCCATAAGTCAGAATTTGTTCTTCCAAAAGAATGTCGGATTTCTCATTTTGATCTGTTGGGTCTAGTGACCATGCACAATACATGTTTACCATGGAAAACACCTAACTAAAGAGGAATTTGGGGCTATTTTTAAATCCTCCTATTCCTGTTTCTATGCACTTTTTAAAAGCATGATAAAATATGTAATTTTTTATATACTTTTCTCTGATTTACTTTGAATCCCTGTACTTTAGAATTGACTTCTGTCATTTTGGAAAATCTGATTGGGTACCACTGCACATTGCGGTAGCAAATTAAAACCAAATAAAGAAGTTCCTGTAAAGCCGAACTAAAAATTCCTAACATCTCATTGGCATTTTTTACTGGTGTGTTGCAATCATACATCAGAAAGTTCAGAGTGACTGACAGAGACACACGTGTACACATTTGGTGAGACTCCCCACAACTTCCAGCCTACTCCCTCTCCCTGCCTGCAACTGAGATTGGCATTGATATTTTTGTGTATGGACTTCATGTCCAAAGTGTTTCCTTCATCGAATTCCCCCCACCCATTCACCTCCCTTTATCACTCCACTAGGGTTTCTCCTCCTTTGTCTAAAGTCGTGTTGTTGTTTGTATCCTGATTTCTCTCTAGCTTTCACATATGAGTCAAAACATTCACTGGCATTTTTAACAATTATATGCTATAATTGCACTTCCTGGTGTCAAACAGATACATGTGTTATAGGACGATCTCACTTATGAATTGGGAGGAGGAAATTCACCGTTCGTTTAGCTCATCCCCTGCTCCATTTCACATGCAATGCAGCCTACGAAATTTCACATGTGCTGTTCATTTCTCCCCAGGTCGCAAGGCAACTACAGGAAACAAACTGTCAGGATTCGCCGTGCAATCAATACCTTGTACATTAAAACCTCGGCATCTCTCTATGCAGCCGTGGCACGTTTAATCACTGTCAGCAGCCCCGTGTAATTCCAACGGGTTCTGTGCACTCCTCGATAAATAGTTTATGTTTCTCTTTGGAGGTTTATTTCTATTACCTATCCCTAGAATACCTGGGACGTTGTGTTTTTATTGTTCTTTCTTTTTGCACGCCTTGGCAGTAGCCATTAGTGTGGTGTTTATCTTCTATTTCCAAAGGAATTTTATCTTGTGATTCTTAATTTATCATATAAATGTAGGAAGATTTTTTTTTTACCCCTATGTCTGTTTCCCAAGTGCCCCAGAGTGATTTTGTCTTGCAAAAAAAAAAAAAAAAAAAATTGTTTCAATCGTGTTTGAATTATTAAGAGCTCCTCAGAGGAGTTCCCATAATGGTTGTGTTGTTTAAGAGTGTCATGTCACATCCATTTTTAAAGGTAGAGTAATGAATATGGAAAGGAAAGCCAATCATTCAGCTGATGTTTTCCTAAATGCCTATCAGACTCCAGCAAACAGATCAACCCCAAACCATACAAAGTAAAAGCAAGATTAAGTCTAACTTGCCCTTTGATTTCAAATAATCCAATAGTAACCGGAACATAAAAACCTTTTTCTCACTAAAATTTTACTTCCTGGCACCAGGGCTCCAAGTGACTTTGGCACATGATTAACAATTTCTGCTGCAATACAAAGCAACTCCTGGTCATGGTTCACTGTGATTTTTTTTTTTCTTTACAAGAAAAAAATGCAAACATTTCAGATTTCTTCATAAGAAAAAAAAAATCCACTTAATTTTACCTGACAATTGTTTGGAGGTAAATTAGATAAAAAGGCTGGTGTCTCTGAAGGCTCTTCTTTGTATGAGCCCCTTTGCCCTACACAAAATAGTCAAAGGAAATACAGAACCTGATTCATTAAGCTGGGACCACATTGCCCATACAGCAGGCTGGGATGACAATTTACTCTCCATGGCCAGCAAAGGCACACTTTACAACACAGATTTGCAGCTTTTAACCTGGAAACTTAACAGCAAAGGCAATCCGGCTTCCCTTTGTTCCCCTTCAAATGGCAAAGAAAGCAATATCTACTTTGTTATGAAACAGAGCAGGCAATATTTTATATTGCCATAGTCAATTATGGAAGGCTGTGTAACCTTTCCCAGCTATTATAGTCTTCAAACCTTTCCGGACTAATGTTGCCAACAATACAGAAGCAGCTTCAAAGCTTCTTTGCAGTGCTAGGAAGAGAAGACAGCTGGCACAGCTTAGAGACTGAGCAGAGATGACCAGATTTCTAATTTATAAAACTGGGACAGCACCGTCAGGAGGGCCACCGGGGGGGGTCTGTGATGGTGCCTCTCCAGCTCTCTCTTTGTCAGGTAAAGACTTGTTTACTGAGGAAAAAGAAAAAGGGAGGAAAAAATCTGAAAGCTTTCTCTGAGAGAAGCAGACCAAACAGAGAGCAAAAAGGAAAACCTCAATTAAAAAGAATGCCACCGGATTAAATATTCAACCTCAAGACAATGCCGTGTCTATTTCATGGTGTCTGTGTGTAAGAGCATTCTAGTAACTGGGCAGATGGGAAGGTCTCTGAATTGGCAGTTTCACCTTCAAAACCCATTTGACCTTGAGTATAATAACGCATCTATTACAGGGAGGAAGGGATGGGAATGTGAAACTCATAGGATTACAATTGTTAGTACCCACTGACAACTCTTGGGTGATTTTGACAATTGGGGTCTATCCGGATGTGTCTTGTGAACTATATAACGCCTGAGAGCACCAGATTGTGTGTGTGTGTGTGTGTGTGTTTTACTGGGAATTTAACCTGGGGGCATTCTTCTACCTCAAAGCTACATATCTTGTTTTTTTTTTTTTAAACTAAGTTGCTGAGGCTGCTTTTTTTGAGATTGAAAATATCTCTTTATTCAGATTTTTAGCATGTTCAAATTCAAAATAAAGGGGAGACAAAAAGATTCATGTTAATGTTCCTGTTTGCCATTGGCTGTGAACTACTCCAGAGATTTCAGAACATAATTTCAGAGATAGTGTTGTCAATTACAGAATGATCACTCTGAATTTGAGGGAAAGGAGGTAAAATTGCTCCCTTAAAGTATTACTGCCCCATTAACAAGCAGATAAGTCCATCATGGAAAAGGTCAAGATGCTCCCATCTCCCATCGCTGGTAAAGAAAGGATCTGAGGCGCTCCAGGATCTGCTAATGTGGGTGAGACTACATCTTCCTATGGCTCCTTACAGCATTCTTCCAACAGATGCCAGCTGGCTTTAAATCTGCTATTCTCATGTCTCAGCCTCACAAGTACTTGGATTACAGGCATTCACCATCATGCCCAGCACCCAGCGCCCAACTAGCACCAGATTATTAACTTCTGAAAGACGAAGGCAGTTGTAATGGAGGTTGTACTGTAGAAACCAGACAACCTGGGAGAGAAGGCAGAGCACAGGCCACTGAGTGAACATGCCCAGCCCACTGCATAAAGCCATTCGCGCTATTTTCTAGGTTGTTTCCTTAATTTTTCATTAGATTTGTGGACCCATTTTCCAACACATTTTCCCATCTCATATTGTCTGCATTTCACAACTTGGAAAAATGAGTAGATAAATTTGCCCCTTTCAAGGAAGAAATTTTCCTTCAGAAGTTGTGATTTGTCTTAGATTACACAACTAAGCAGCAGGGGGTTTTTAAGTTAATTTTAACTCCTAATTCTGAAAGTTTTGTTTTTTGTTTTGTTTTGGCACTGGAGATTAAACCCAGAGGCATTCCATTTTCCAGCTGCATCCTCAACACTATTTTATTTTCAAAATGGGTTCTTGCTAGGTTGCTAAGAGCTTTCTTAGTTGCTGAGGCTGGCATTGAACCTGCAATCCTCCCATCTCAGCCTCCCTAGTACTGGGATTACAGATGTACTCCACTGTACCCAGCTGTAATCCCAAGATTTTAACCCTTGGGCTAAAGTTGATTCTTCTAATTTCTTTCAAGTGAATTTAAGGGGAGCAAATAGAAATATTACCACCTACAATGGTCGGGCATCGTGTTTCATGTGTGTCCACGGGAAAGCAGAAGGAAGCGCTCCTGAGCTGTGTATGAATTACAGTGGGGCTTTCACAGAATAATTTCAAGCCGTTTATACCACATTGCTTTGTTCTTGCAGACACATTACTTACAACTTATATAACAATTCCCTAGATCTTTAGAAAAGGAAATGGGAAATATAAATCATGAATCATGCATACTAAACACTCTGTATTAAATGGAAATGCCTAACACGGTTGTGTTTAAGCTCGGAAATACATTAGTGTTCTAAGGCCTAATTGAGGAAATAACTCTCAGACATAAGATAGATTCACAATGGGGGGACCAACACAGAGAAGCTCTTATTTAGTCCTCAATATCAAGGTTTTCTCAAGACATAACGAAATGGCCAAGAAGAAATCCTGACCTGAAAGACTTCCATGCACAGTGGTGGAGACGCACGTCCTGAGGGGTTTCTCACACTTTCATTTCTGTTTTGTGCACTGTTTGTGGACAGTGTCTTTCTGAACACATTGAACCTTCTTTGATGGATTGTTCTTGACAGTACTATTGTCATTCTGAGAATGCCAAGCAGCAGAAATACAAGTATAACGTTGAAGTCAGTGGTGGTTCTACATATAAATTGCCAGTATTATCTGGAAACTATGACAGCTCTGAACTAGATAACAAAAGTGAATACATTAGAGACTTTTCTTTGTTTCTCCTTCTTACATTTTTGTGGTCTTCAGTGGAATGGTTCATTCTTCAAATAAATACAGACCCCCAACTTCTATAATATAGAACATCAAAGACAATTCATCCACAATATACCAATAGAGTTGCCCTCCATAGCTATAGGTTCCCAGAATCAGCAGACTGAAAATATTTGAAAAAATTAGCTGGGCATGATGACCCACACTTCTAATCCCAGTACTTGGGAGGCTGAGACAGGAGGATCGAAGGTTCAAGACCAGCCTCAGCAACTTAGTGAGACCATGTTTCAAAACTAAAAATAAAAAGTGTAGCTCAGAGTTAGAATGCCCTTGGATTCAATCCCCAATAACATACCAAAAAAATTGCCAGTATAAATATACAAGTTTTTATATAGTATCCACAAATGCAAAACTATTATAACAGGTGGATCAGTATGTAAACTGGGATGTGAATATTTCTACTTCACAAATGAACTCATTCTTCTCTGGTAATAGACTGAATAAGGGAACAAGCTAGGATGACATGGTCAGAGGGAATCACCAGATTTTTTACCCCATGTCTTTCTGATATCCACATTTTCTGATATTTGCACCTTTCACCCCAAACCATACACCTTCCAGTATTCAGTTTCATCAGTCCATGCAGTCCATAGCTTCCTAAGCAAAAATTCCAAATGCCTGATCATCTGTATCAGCCACTTTTTATCCTCTGCCATTTGGAAAACAGACACCTTTCTTTCCATCCCGCTTTCCCTAAACATAAAAGGATTCTATTTCTATTCTGCTGAAGTAACAGAGGTTTAAAAAAATTCTTATTCCTTACACTTTAAGCACCATCTGACATAATTCTGAGATGAAGCCTAAGATCTCCAAACAGCCCAGCCAGACATCCACAGGCACCAAGTGCCCTGGCCTCTAACTCAAGGCTTCTTCCCTCACAGCTCAGGAAGCTCCTCCCAGACTCCTATCAGTTGAGGAACACATGTTACACAACATACTTGAGGAGTCAAGTGCACTTGCTCAGTTTAAACAAGGGGGCTAACCAATTCCTGCATTTGTCCTATAATACCATTAATGTGCACAGCAACCTTTCCAAATTAAATCCTGAACTGGGCTTGGTGGCACACACCTCTAATCTCAGTACTTGAGGGGCTGAGATAGGAGAAAAGTAGGTTCGAGGCCAGCCTCAGCAACTTAGACCCTCAGACATTTGGCAAGCCTCTATTTACTCAGTTTGTTAGTCTTCAGTGGATCCAGCCACTGAAGATATTTAGAGCCCTGATTCAATTATTTCACCTCTGACTATGGTCACGTTGGGGCCATGTTTTGAACACATGAGGCTTTGGGGGGACCTTCCAAACCCAAGCATATGGCATCCCAGTTTCATAGAAGGTGATTGTTCAACAGAGAATATTTTAAGTCAGAATATGCAATATTGTGAAGATAATTATCAGCTCTTCATCAATTTTTAAAAACCAATAGTACTTTTTTTTGTGGTACTGGTGATTCAACACAGAGGCATTCTACCTCAAAAAGTATAAAAAGGCTGGGGGATGTTGATCAGTGGTAGAATACCCCTGAATTCAATTCTTAAAAAATTTAAACCTGATCTCGTAAATCTGGTGAAACAGATAATTTAGCTGAAATCAAAGAGGAAAGACCAAATTCATTCTTGAGTCTAGAGCTTCCCAATGCCCTTTCTGGAATTCAAGAATCTTCAAGTATAATCCTTATGCCTGCCTCTTCCACCAATGCCTCACATTCAGTAGATTGTAACATTATTTCTTTCTCCAAAACTACCCTGCCTGTCCCTCAGATCTCAAGAAGCACTTGCTCTCAAAGTATTCCTTCTGTTCTGGTCTACAAAAGTCTGGTTTGAAACTTGAAAGCTGAGAATTTCCCTTTACCTTTCTTTGGTACCATTATTCAGTGAACAGTAAATACAGAATCCCTGGGTGTCTCCATGGAGGAAGATAAAAGTTAATGTTGAAGCTTGGTGTGGTGGTGCACACCTGTGATCCCAGTGCTTGGGAGCATGAGACAGGAGGATCAGCTTCAGCAACCTCATGAGACCCTCCACAACTTAGTGAAACCCTATTTCACAATAAAATAGGGCTCCAGGTGTAGCTCTGAGGCAGTATGCCTCTGTTCAATCATCAGTACCACACACACAAAAAAAGGTACTATTGGTTTTTAAAAATTGGTGAAGAGCTGATAGTTGTCTTCACATTGCTGCATATTCTGATTTAAAACATTCTCTGTGGAACAATCACCTTCTATGAAACTAGGAGACCATATGCTTGGGTTTGGAAGGTCCCCCCAAAGCCTGTGTTCAAAACATGGCCCCAATGTGATAATAGTCAGAGGTGAAATAATCGAATCAGAGCTCTAAATATCTTCAGTGGTCGAATCTACTGAAGATTAATAAACTGAAAGGACTTTGAGTGATAACTTAAGCAAGCAGGGTGTGGCTAGCGAAGGTAGGTCAATGGGGTGTGGTCTTAGCGACTATCTGTCCCTGCTCACTTCCTGCTGCTCTCTGCCTCCAGCCCCCATTGAGTTGAGCTCAGTGTTCCTCTACACACCGTGCTGCCATGGTGATGTCTGCCTTGAAGTTGACTAACAATGGACTATGCCCCTGATACTGTGAGCCAAATAAACTCTCCTCTGTGTTGTTCATGTCAGGAATCTTGGTCATAGAGAGAGCAGATTAAAATATAGTTCACCTAACATGTTTAACAAGCTGGGTGCGGCAGCACATGCTTGTAATCCCAGTACTTGGGAGGCTGAGACAGGAGGATTACAGGTTTCAGGGCAGAGTCAGCAAGTATTGACTCTCAGCAACTAAGCAAGACTGTTCCCAAATAAATAAATCAGGCTGGGGGTGTTGCTCAAAGTAGAATACCTCTAGGCTCAATCCCAAAAGTAGAATGCCTCTAGGTTCAATCCCCAGTGCCAAAAAAAATAAAAAAAAAAAAAAAGCGTAACAAATGTGGCTTGATCTCTTATTTTCCCAATTATTTGATTCCATACAAATAATTATTTGATTCTAATACAAAGTCTGACTGTCCTAGTAAGATCTACCTGCATACTCAGGCAAATTGTCTAAGAACCAGAAGGTCCTAGTACAATGATATCTCAGTCCTGTTCCCAGATACCAGTATGGAGCTCTGGGGCCTATCAAGTTCAGCCTTGTTCTCTTTGTCACACGGTGCGGCTTGTTGTAAGTGACCCTCCACCATCTGATGCATAATGCTCATCTATTGATGCCAGGATGTCCCTTTTGGGTCCAGGATCCAGGACAAGTCACCACGGAAAGCCAATGTTGGATGCTAAAACCGCACAGTGTTTATTTCACACTCTTGCTCAGGCATGGTTCTCATAGTACAACCACAATGGTTAGAGAGGTGGGATTGAGAGAACATTTTTCTGTCACCCATGTTGGATCCACTCCACTACTCCACTCCAACTTTGGAATTCATGACTTGAGTTTGGGTCATCAGTGGAGATTCAGTTTTCTCAAGGAAATTAAACTGCAAAGGGTTTCATTTCCTTCTTGACCACTGAGGCTCAGCTGCTACTACCGTAACCCACACCAATCCATCTTCCAACTGACCTTGGAGAAAGTTTTGGTGCCTCACCTCCCTGAAGACTGTGGGTTTCTAGAGGAAACTACCTCCTCATGGCCAGCTGCACACCTCACAACAAATGGCACTCCAGTAAAGTCACGAGAAATGTTGGTTACACTACCTTTCCCCAGCCCCCCAAAAATGGCTGCTAACTTGCCAAAGTTAGCACAACCTACAGACGTGCCTAAGAAACACTTCTAAGGATTCCCCTTATATAATCAGAGTGAAGAATGTAAGAGTTGGCATATTATAAGGCTTAAAAAATGATGAAAATAATGAGTCTTCTAGATGCATACATAAAATTATTAAAGAGCTGCTCCTAAACTTTCCCAGATAATAATTTATGCCAACTAAGCAGTGAGGAATTTTGATTTATTTTTTCTATCTGGAAACCTTATTCTAAAATCTGCCCTAGCCCCAGAATGTTTGCCTATTTTGTTGACCTACAGCTGGGATTTTATTTTGTTTTACTTTGCAAGTAATAATGTGATGTGTAAAGATATCTCGAAGAACCCCCCTTCTTCCTTTGGAAAATTACCAGCTGGTCTGAAACATAAGCCAGGACCATGGGGACACCATTTTTCTAGACAGTACTGTTCCCACCAGAGGGGACTGAGTATTCAGGGCACCAATAATAAACACTAAACACTTAATGTGGCAATGAGCTTTTGCAGAATACTGAAAAACAGGAAGAGGCTTTTGCTATACCTCTACCCTTTTGATATTCATATTTCCCAGGTTTATATCCAAACCAAAGAAGAACCATTTCAGCAAAGCTCCAAGTAACTTTAATAGTGGGTGTATATGACTCAATATCCTAAAGGGAAAAAAAATCAGGACAAGGAGAAATGTATAGCGTAACAAGAGAAAAATACTTGAAGCCTATACTTCTAGGAAGAGGATACTTCTTTAAAGAAACCATGTGCAATGTTGTTTAAATGTTGACCACTGCCATAGGCCATTTGGTCTGCTACAAAAAATACCTTAAACTGTGTAGCATGTAGACAACAGAAATCCATTCCTTATAGTTCTGGAAACTTGGAAGTCTCAGACCAATGTGCTAGTAGACCAGTTGTCTGTGGCACTGGCTGTTTCCTAATTCATAAGTGGCTCTTTTTCACCACCAAAGCCCCTTCCACCCTTTCTGGGGTAGTTTCTAAGGGCATAAAGCTCACTCAGGAGGGAACTGCCCTATCACCTAACCCTCCTCCCCAAAGTTCCTGTATTTCCTAAAACCATCCCATTGAAGATTAGGTTTCAAAGCATGAATCTGAGGAGATACAGGAACATTGCAATCACAGCAACCGCCTTTAACAATATTTTCATCTCACCTTCTACATAAGTATCCATCCCAATGTACTCCCCGGAGTCCTATTATCAGTCACTTCGTATATCAGGGACATATTGGCTATAAAGAAAGAGCTTGCATACAGCTACCTTCTGACCTCTATTATGCATAATGCTATTGAGCTACAAACATAAGTTTTGTTCAAAAAAAAAAAAGTTCTGTGCAGTGCATATAATTGGAGGAGAAAAGAAAAGTAGATAAAAATAGCTGCTACCCACTATAGTCTTGGAGAAAAATACTGTTTGGGCATCTCAGTATTTCCAGAGTGTTCATTTCACAAGAGCCGGTGAACCCGTGGGAACTTTCCATCTCCTCTGCTTTCACACACAAATGCTCCTTTCTTGGCCTACATTTTACTCAAAGTTTTGCCTCTAGTTATCTTGTCACAAGCTGAGAAAGGTGTATAATCTGTATTCATGTCACCATTTCAATATCCAAGTACAATTTTTATGTTTTAAATATTAAATATGCTAAATGATCTCTGAAAGGGGAACACAGTATATTGCATTATACTATATTTTAAAAAATGCAAACCCAAGCATTCAAATATACATGCACTGCAAACTTGGAGCACTAAAAAGTCCTTCATTTTGGATGCACCCTCAGAAGTTGGAGCTTTCTTGACATGTTCACACAGGACATCTTCGGGCTCTTTTATCATCTCATGGAGCTGTGTGTTTTCTCTTCCAAATCACCCCATGCCTTCTTTTACAGTGGTCACATAAATAAACAACACTTTGCCTCACTGGAAAGTGATGGAGGCTTTGTCAGCAGAACCTTGTGAATAACATCCTCTTGTTTTTGCAAAAAGAAATCCTAATTAAAAAGCAGAGTCAGTTCTGCAAAGAAACCTCTCAGGGTGCTGCACCTGCAAATTCTCCCGTCTCCTGACCCATGGGCCACACTGTCACACTCTCCCATCACCACACCCACATTGCACCTGCCTTTCTCTGTTATTTCACCTTCATAAAGTCATATATCCTTGTCTGTACAGTCCTAAACTGCAATGAAGTTTTACTAGAGGAAATAGTATAAAAATGTCAGGTGTGGTGGTTCATGTTTGTAATCTCAATACTTGGGAGGCCGAGACAGGAGGATTTCAAGTTTGAGGCCAGCCTCAGCAATTTAGCAAGACCCTTGGTAACTTAGTGAGACCCTGTTTCTAAATAAAACATAAAATAGATCTGGGGGTGTAGCTCAGAGGTAGAATACCCCTGAATTCAATCATATTTTTTTTAAAAAAGAAACAATATAACCATATTAAGTATAACAAGAAAGTATTTTAAGAAGGAAAAAACTGTAAGATCTATTGATGATGCTGGGTAAGGTGGCACGCCCCTATAATCTCAGTACTTGGGGGTGGGGGCGAGAAAGGAAGATCACCGCAGATTCAAAGCCAGCCTCAGCAAGCTAGTGAGACCCTCAGCAACCTAATGAGACCCTGGTTTGGATGCTCTCCCTAATATGCAGAAGCTAGGGTCATAAGAGGGACTCTAGATGAAGGAGAAACCTTGGATGAGCAAAGAAGGTGACCTAACTGAAGGTGATGGGAGGGGGGAGAGGGAAACACCCTAATGCACGTGATGTACATTCACAAACATATCAAAGTCAGTCAGTAAACTTGACATAAGAGGGAGAGGGGAGGGAATGGGGCAGGAATTGGGGAAGGGTTAAATAAGAGATGTGTGCATGTATGCCTCTACCAGCTTGTACCTCATTAAGCTATATGACTGCAATGCACCAATAAAAAAATATTTTTAAAAAATGAGATATGACCTCATACATGTTAGAATGGCTACTGTCAAAAAGATAAAAGAACAAGTGTTGTGGAGAATATGGAGGAAAGGAACCCTTGTACATAGTTTCTGGGAATATAAACTAGCATAGCCATTATGAAAAACAATGTGGATTTTCCTCAAAAGTTTAAAATGGAACTATCCTATGATCAAGTAATCTCACTTCTGTGTGTATGTATATATGTGTGTGTGTTTATGTGTGTGTGTGTATCCAAATGAAATTAAATCAGTATATCAAAGAGAAAAATAAGTACATAAATAAATAATATAGGGCTGGGAGGTGTAGCTCAAAGTTAGAATATCCCTGGGTTCGATCCCCAGCTTTCCACATAACTCTTCCCCCCAAAAAAGAAGAAAAAGTTCTACTGGCAAAGTTACTAGGACAGGACAAATGCATTTTGCACTAAGTTCCACAAACTCTCTCAGGGGTTGACAACTCTCCAGATGATACCCTTAACTAAATGCCTGGCCTTCTTGACATCCTGGAACTTGCATCTAACACCATTGCATGCTGGCTGGGAGAGTTCAACAGTCAAGCATCATGATATAGCTGAGTTTCGTATATATTATTGAGCCTTCATTCTTGCCTTCAGAGAGGAAGCCTCACTTTACTAACATCTGCGTTCCCCAGTGGGCAATGTGAAGATAGAGCTCTGACTGTCATACGAGAAAGATGGCCGACCGAGGGTCTCGACACCCCTGTGTCCTGCCCATTCAGTTTCTTCCTCCAGATCTGGGTCCATCTGATGGGCAGCTCTGAGATCCACAGACTATCCTCAGAGCTGAGGGGGATTTCCCCATTCTGGTACTTAAGCCACCCTCGGGGTGAAGAGTAAACACTGCAAACACAGCCTCAGATGTCTCCAGGATTTACAGTTCTCTGCTGCTCTAACTGAACATTGAAGGCAAATAGCTCACAGGGAGAATGAAATCAGGTGTATTTTCCTGATAACTGGGGGAGATTGCATATCCAGCCCAAAGCCCAATACACAGAATGACTAAATAAGGAATTTAACAAATGAACATGCAGAACCTAGCAACTCACCATTTGCCTCAAGAAAAGTATGAACCTCTGCAAGTTGACTGTTCAGGAAGTTTGGGTTATGGTCACATAAAGAAAATAGTTATAAAATACTGTGGACTAAGGTGTTGTGACTGGAACTCTTTTCTGGAAAAACAAACTTTTTGTTACAAAAATCAGTCTGTTCTCTCCCCATCAAAACTTTTCCTTTTATAGAGACAGAACATATATGTAGAGAGAGAGAGAGGGAGAGTTCTGCTATTCAGAATAGGAAGACACACAATGTCAACTACTTTAGTAATTTATTTTCTTTTTTCAATGTGTTTTTCTCTTCCAATTAAAAAGCGATTTTCTGTATTATAATCACTTCCAAAACAGATATATCATATTATTCTTGGATTAAGCAATCTACAAAATTAAATTTCAGAATGCCAATTAGATAGCTGTAACATGATCTCTACACACACAAACACACACACACAAATTATATATATATGTGTATTTTTTTAAAAATGTAAGTCATATATACACATGCATAAATGTATGTATAAAATGCAATTTTAGTCACTTGAAACATAGTACTTTCATTTTTAAGTAATCTCAACTTCCTGTCAATATGAAGGAAATAGAATATAAAATATACATAAGTATATAAGAATATAAAAATCCAGTTTCTGCACCTCTGACATTTGTGTCATTTCTATGATTCTGGAACACAGTTCATCTTATTAGATTGGTTGGGTCCTTTCACTCTCTTCTGCATTAGAGACAAATGAGGTTCCTTGAAGAGGAGCTGTGTATAAGGCAGCTGTTATGGGCTGAATATATGTGTATGTATGTGTGTGTGTGTGTGTGTGTGTGTGTGTGTGTGTGTGTCCACAAAGTTCATATGTCATAATCCTAACCCCTCAGTGTAACATGTGAGGGTAGGGCCTGCAGAAAGATAATTTCGGTTAAATAAAGTCTTAAGAGTAAAGCCCTCATAAGTCTGGTGCCTTTTATAAGAGGAAAAGACAGCGAAGCTTTCCATCTTCCTTTTCAGAAGAACAGAGGAAAGACATTGTGGAGGACACAGCAAGAAAGACAACCTTCTACATGCAACAAGACATCGCACCAGAAACCACCTGCAAACACCTTGATTTTGGACTTGCAGCCTCCAGAATTGTGCGGGGAAAAATATTCCTGTTGATTAAGCCACCCCTACCCATGATGTCTTGTTATAGCAGCCAGTAGTGGCTAACACAATAGGTAACACATGCCTTGGAGCTGGGAGTGGAAATTATTTCTGCTGCACATTCCCATAAAGAATGACGACGTACCATGTCCTGCAAGAAATGTGATCCTGAGGGCCTTGTTCCCATTTGCAGCAGGAAACACATTAAAAATAATGCAATGAGGTGCAAGATGCAGACTCTTATCCTGTATGGGGCGATTTTGTTTAC
Source organism: Graphiurus murinus (assembly GCA_004027655.1). Lineage (NCBI taxonomy): Eukaryota > Metazoa > Chordata > Mammalia > Rodentia > Gliridae > Graphiurus > Graphiurus murinus. The sequence goes on from PVLC010000717.1 coordinate 33,916, forward strand.
ATAAAGGAGAAAAATAGAAAGAGTGGGCCAAGTAATCGAGTTTGTTTTGATTTTAATACTTCCTGATAAAGTAGGAAGCCACACAGCCAAGGTGAAAATTCACAGGTGTATAAATCCAGGGCCAGAATGAGTTACTCTAGACATGAAATCCATTATTGGAAGAGACAAGATTATTGAAGGAATTTGGAATGTCTCATTTAACCTGGATCTAAAGTTTCTCTAGTGAATTAGTTTTATATTACTTACTTATTCTGAGATAAATGAGCAAATTGTCCGTGGTCTTAAAAAGAAATGTGTGATCTTGCTGCCTTTTGGTACAGAGAGTATGAGGTGTAGCAGGAGATGTGATTCAATGCCTCATCACAGATTACAGGATGGGTAATTACATTGCTGGTAAGGAAAGTTCATCATCCCAAAGCAGTGGGTAACATGCTTTCTCCCCTAGGAGTGCCTCAACTCATACCATATGGCTGTAATCTATACATGTGCCAACTGCCATGTGCAGATAGACCAGGTTTAATTGGGTAAACACAGAAGTGTGCTTATACTTTTGTTTGGGTCACATTTACTGCATAAGCACTTGGACAATTTTATAAAAATCTAGATATCTTCCTTCTTATTTAAAAAAAAAATCAAGATTTCTGACAAACTTATTGGAGCTAAATAGCAACTGCCCCTTTTCTTGAGCATTACTCCCCAAATAAACTCAACTAAGACTGCTTCAAGTAATTTTTGTTGCCTTCCTATCATTTTCAGGCATTTCTATATATAACTATTATAACATTGGGAGGATTTGGTTTTTTGATTTTTTTTTTGTTTTTTTTGTAAAATGAACAAAGTGTACTGTGGCACCAACCTGTAATCCCAGTACTTGGGAGTTTGAGATAGAAAGATCAGTTTCTAGACCAGCCTTAGCAACTTAGAGACTCTTAGCAACCTAGCAAAACCCTGCTTCAAAACAAAAAATACATATATTTTAAAAGGGCCGAGGGTGTATCTCGGAGGTGGAACATGCCTGGGTTTCATCCCCAGTGCCACACACACACACAAAAGTTCTTCTCAGCCGGGCGTGGTGGTGCATGCTTGTAATCCCAGCATTTGGGAGGCTGAGACCGGAGGATCTGGGCTCGCGGCCAGCCTCAGCTACCTAGTGAGGCACTCCCCAACTTAGTGAGACCTGGTTTCAAAATAAAGAATAAAAAATAGGGCTGGGGGTATAGCTCGAAGGTAGAATGCCCCCGAGTTCAATCTCCCAGAACCACAAAAAAAAAAAAAAAAAAAAAAAGTTCTTCTCACTCATCATTTTTCCCCTCTATGAACCAATCCAAATACAGATTGCAACATCGGAATCATAGCTACAATAGGGAGAAAGAATAATCAAGAATCATAAATTTGATCCTCAAAAGCACATCTAAACAGGGATACTAAAATGGAAAAGTTAAAATGAAAAGATATGCAGCCGTACCTTTATTAAAAGTTTTTATATGCTCAACATATGTTACACACACACACACACAGATTCACATTTTATGTTCAGTGTCAAAGAACAAGAGATGAGGTTAAAAGAATACACTGCCTTCATCAAAATTTTCTTAGACAAAAGCCTCCTAGATCTGGGGTTGAGCTAGGAAATATACATCTCCCCTAACATCCAGCTCATGACTGGAGAAGACTCAAAAGTACCCAACTTGATTAAGAGCGAGTAAGAGCCACATCCACACAGACCATCAATATCTCCTAATGTTAGAATAAGTGAATGAAAAAGTAGGGTATGCATAGGGAGAACACTTGAGATGCTCACAGAAAAACAGTGGCAGAAACACGGAAAGAAAGTGGTTATTATCTGATTCTGAGCACAGATCTAAAAGTAACAAACAAAAATAGAGGAAAAGTCTATAAATGGTTAACATTTTTTTTTAATCTCAAGATCGGGAGCACCCATGTTGTTGTGCAACCATAAGCATTATTCATCTCCAGAATCATCCCATCTCTCCCAACTGAGACAACATACAAAAAGTATTCCCCATTTCCTCCTCTCTCAGCCACTGGAAACCATCACTCTATCTTCTGTACCCATGCATTCGACTACTTTAGGAATCTCATGTAAGTAGAATCATATGATCCATGCCTCTTTGTGGTTAACTTACTTCACTTAGTAATTTTTTTTATATGTGCTTTTATTGGTGTATTATTTTAAACAGACAAAATGGTAAGTTTCGCTATTTTCATTTTATAAAAAAAGAAATATCTCTCTCTAATAAATTGGAGTAGAAAGCCATAAGGAGAAAGTTAAGCTATAGGTAATATTGGGGAAGGGGAGCCAACAGGACAAGATGGAGGTAGGGTAAGAGATAATTGCAAATAAATTTAAAGTAGAAAATAACATTGAAATTGGCATTGGAATTTGGCAGTGATTTCTTGGACATGTCTAGAAAGGCATATAACAAGATAAAATAGACAAATCGAACTTCATGAGGTTTAAATGTTTGTGCATCAAGGACACTATCAACAGGATAAAAGGCAACCCACAGAATGGGAGAAAATATTTTCAAGTCATGTATCTGATAAGAGATTAATCCAGAACATATAGAGAATTCCTATAACTTAACATTAAAAAAGAACCCGATTCAAAAAATGAGCAAAGGCCTATGAAAACATTTATCAAAAAAAAGATACACAAATGGCCAATAATAAGCACTTGAAAAGATGATCAATGTCATTATTAGGAAAATGCAAATCAAAAAAAAAAAAAAAAAAAAAAGCACAAGGGGAGACCAGCTCACACCCAACAGGATGGCTATTATCAAAGAATAGAAAATAAGTTTTTGTGAGGATGCTAATAATTGAAGCCCTTGTACACTATGGGTTTTAAAAAAATGGTACAGCTACTGTAGAAAATGCTACACTGGTTCTTCAAACAATTTTAAATAGAATGACAAAATGACCGGGCACATCCACCTCTGGAGATATACAAAAGCAGTATCTCAAAGTGATGTATGCACACCAGAATTCATAGCAGTATTATCCACAGTAGCTAGTATGTGAAAGCAACCCAAGTTTTATCAACCGATGAATATACAAGCAAACTATACTTTCATATGATGGAATACCAGTCAGCCTTAAAAATAAAAGACGTTGACATATCTCACAATAGAGAGGAACCTTTACGACGTTATCCTATCCGTAATAAGCCAATCACAAGACATACTACACAATTGCATCTATATGAGTTACTTGGTGTGGTCAATGGTGTGTGTGTATGTGTGCGTGTGCGCGTGTTACTGGAGATTGAATCCAGGGGCATTCTACCTCTGAGCTATTCCCCCAGCCCTATTTATTCATTTTGAAACAGGGCCTCACTAAGCAGCTAAGGCTGGCCGCAAACCTATGATCCTCCTGTCTCAGCCTCCCAAGAACTGGGATTACAAGCATGTGCCACCATGCACAATCCTATTTTTTGTTTTCAAGCAGGGTCTCACTAGGTTGCTGATCACACTCCAAGCCAGTCAACTCAAAACAGATGGACCAAAATGATTTTAATGACAATAATTTTTTTAAGAACTCCACAGCATAGGGAGGGAGGGAGGGAGGGAGGGAGGGAGGGAGGGAGGAAGGAAGGAAGGAAGGAAGGAAGGAAGGAAGGAAGGAAGGAAGGAAGGAAGGAAGGAAGGAAGGAAGGAAGGAAAATTTTTTCTCTTGTACTAAATGCTCATTTATACTAATTGTGATTGAACATATTAGATTCCTCTAGAAATGTTTGCTCTTCACAGTAATTTATCACAGAATTCAAACTCAAATCAGAATGTAGCTCCAATAGTTAAAATGGTTGATCATGCACAGGTGTTTCAGATTATTCTCTCAATCCTTGTATGAGTGAAAATAAAATGTATATTAAAAAAACCCTAAAGGTTAAAATATTTTTTTGCCAAATTAAGCTCAAGTTAAGAATAAAAATATTTCCATGAGAGTTCCAAGATACTTACTAGCTGAATCAGGTTGGATTCGAAAGAACTCTTCTCATAAAATAACCAAAAAATACTTGACAAAGCAAAAGTGATCAATTAGTCCTTCCTGATAGCAAATGCACAAAGCAGATGTGATTTTTTCCTAAAATTATGTAATGATTACTTGAATAAAATATGAAAACTGATTTTTAAAAAAATATGTTCAAAGATACCTAGTGAGGCACTCCGCAACTTAGTGAGACTCGGTTTCAAAATAAAGAATAAAAAATAGGGCTGGGGGTATAGCTCGGAGGTAGAATGCCCCTGAGTTCAATCCCCAGTACCGCAAAAAAAAAAAAAAAAAAAAATGTTCAAAGAAACAAATCATACTAAAGGGAAAAATATACTGAAAAGAAATTTAAAAGAAACTTAAATATTTTAGTTGAATGATAGGATTATTATTATTTCTCTTCTGTACTATTTTCAAATTTCTTTTAGTGAAAATGTAACATTGACAAGTATTGCTGGCTGATTATGCCACCGGAGCTCCAGAATGGTAACATTGATAATGAATAAATTGTTTTAATATATAGTCTTTTTATTGCAGAGCACTTAGATATATTTCAAGAGAGCCAAGTTTATTTAGTGAAATATTTTTTCTTTATTCATACCATCTTATTAAAATGTGTTCTTCTTAAAAGTAATTCAATATCAAGTAAACACAAAAATACCACCAACCTAATTTCTTCAATTCCAAAAATTTTCACAAAAGCACCTAGGGGTCTCAAAATCACACATGAATAAGGGTTGATTTCTGTGGATCAAAATTAAGAGTTACATCAGCCATGGAAGGCTTAATTTCCGTGTCCCCATTTTATTAATTTGAAGCTATTCTGATAATCATTGAACCCGTAGTCACTTTGCATTTTTAAAAGCTCTCACAAGGGGGAAAAAAATCTACTCTATAATGAGATACACTTGATCTTTAGTCACACTACTAGAATCAAAACTTGGGTTTTCTGCAAAACATGCTATCATTGTAGCATCTTTTTTGATAAAGTGAATCTGATCTATGATTTGCCTCAGATTTCAAGCTATTTTCTTGATTCACACTTTTTAATCTTATTGCTGCTTCTCCTTGCAATGTTTCCTGTTGCGATTTTAATTTGGTCTTTTCAATTTCTTTTTGTGCGGGGGCCAAGAGCGCACCTGGCCTTTCAGGTAACCACTCATTTTCCATTCACCCTTGGTACCTGCCTTTTCCCCCGACTCTTCCCCAGGGTGTTTTTATCCTTACTTTTTGCATCTCTCCACATTTTGCTCTGAAATGATGTATCATCCCTGTTGTCCTCTCAAATCACTTTTGTTCTAACTGTAGAGCTAAATAAATTGGATTCCTTCACTGTCACTTTGGAAATGTCTCTCTCGGTTGAACATCTCTATGGCCTGGATAGCTTCTAAAAATTGAGGCCAGCACCACTCCACTGGAAGAGCATTGCCAAGTATCATGAGCACACAGGGAATCCTTATGTTGAGGCAAACGTTTCGGCTCAGTGTACGATCATAACAAAGGTTTTTGTGCACATTCAAAATTGACTTTCAAAAAAAAAAAAATTGACTTTCACTATTGCTATTCTCAAAACTGAAAGATAGAATACAAAAATATAATCAATGCCCAGATCATATAGAAAAACAGAACTCTGACCCACATACTGCAGCAACTAGCCCAGAGAGCAAACCTATTAGCTGCCAGGTTTTCAGGAAGACCAGCATCTCTAGCGACTACTCCAGGAAGCCCAACAATAATCCCCGCAACAACCAGTCCAAAATGTTCAGACCTGGATTAACAACTGATGGCTTCTCTAATTTTTGCCCCCACATCCAACTTAGGATCAAGCAAAGAAGGCTAAATACGCCTAACTTATCACGCAAGATGCCCAGCTTCTAATTTTCCCAGCACCAGCATTCCCAAACAACCTCTGCTCTAGGAATCTCTGGCCCTGCCCGTTTCCACTAGAAGACTTCCACTCCTGCCTGCTTTTGAGTCTGCCAAAGGCGGCTCTCGCCCTTGCTAGAGGAAGCTCTGAATAAACAATCTCTACTTTCTGTACCAGCACTTGGCTTTCAAAAACTCTGATAGAGCTTAACTTGGAGATAAGAAAGCCAGAGTTTCCCACCTTATTTTCTATTTTACTACTCCTAGAGATGGCAGGCTTCCACTTCTGGATGTTTGTCATGTCCTTTCATTTGAAACCCTGCGCATGATGGTAGCCTTGTACTTAATGCAAAGCAGTAATTGTCTTCTTTTCTGAGGGCCTACGTATTTAGGAGTTTGTATTGAGTGTTTGCTCTGTGTGAGGCCCAGAGGGATATGCAGATCACTAAGACATGGCACTAAGTAGGTGCCACGGTCTAGCTTGGGGATGCTACTCCCCAACTTTGTAATCCATCATTTATTTCACCAAGTAGCAGAGCATCAACATTGCCTTTACATATCAAATTTGGTGCAAGGGGTTGGACTATCTTATATCCACTGGGGGGAAAAAATAGATACCAGCTACGACCTGGAAAGATCTAAGTCCTGCAGCCTTCCCGATGGCCGCCATTGTGTAGACTCCATGCAATGCTTCTGGTTTCCAGAAATGGTGGTCAGAAAACTCAGGTGAAAGTGGGGAGGTCATCCACTGGAGGGAAACAGGGTTTGCCTTATCCTCACCAGGAAGCTTCATTTTTGTTCTAGCCAAACACAGGACCTCCCTTTAAGTCACTAACAAAGTCTCTGAGAACAAAGCCCGGATCAAAACTCAGAATTGATCGAGAGAACAAGAGAAAAGCCCGTTTGTTCCTGCAACTGTCCTCAGCTAACTGGCAGACGAGGCTGGTGACTTGTAGCCTGTTAGCAAGCTCTACCTTCCCTGCAGCCGCCAGCCAGCCTTTTCTCGGGTTAGCCCCAGGTGTCACTGATGTGAGGACAAAGCCCCAGTGATTCTGATCTAGAACCAGAAAGATGTGTTCCTCTAATACCCCACCCCAATTTTTCCATTTGTGAGAAAGGATGAATTTTCCATATAAGTCTACATAGACAGGTAGATACATGCATATGTACATAGGTAAATCTATGTATTGGTGTATGCATGCATATGTAGATCTACAGATTGATGAATACATGCATGTGCATATGTGTGTGTGTGTAGACACACATACTTAAGATAGGTGTTATTATAGTAGGGTTATCACAGAGCAAGTGGCATAGCAATGAGGTTAGATTATTCTTGAGTAAAATAAATCATGACAATTAAGAGGAAGAGTTGTGTAGCAAAGTATCGTGCAGTTCAGTGCTGGGGTTCTGCCAGGAGTTCTGATGTAAGACAATCTCTAATTAGCCTGTGTTCCCAGTCCACTCACCAGTTTCAGTTTCCATTCACCCCAACTAGAATAAAAAGCTTCCTTTTGGGGGATGGCTGCTAACAAAAAGTATTAGGTCTTATCATGTAACCTGAAGAATTTTTTTCCCCAAAACTTCACTTCCAGGGGTGTGTGCCTCTGGCTGTCTAGCTAAAAGGGGAAATTTGTAAATTTCAGTTACAAGGCCCAGCATGAGCATTCAAGAATATGCAAATTTCAGGCCCAAACTTCTATGTGCTTGTTGAGAGAGGGCATAAAGCTCACACCAGAGTCAGATTCTCAAATGAAAATCATATACAAAATATTTCAATTACTTGCAAACTCCTGCAGCTGCTCTGGGGGTACTTTGAAAGTATCTGCATAGAGATTACTTGTGCAAAGGGTTCTCTAGTCATTAATATAGGCTTGAAGACATATGCAGGAGATACTTCCTTTTTCTCTTCCCAGAGGAATAACAGTGTCCTCTATCTTGCACGACCCCTGGGAGGAACATGCCAGGGTGCCCTCCACAATTCCTCACCTACCCATTAATATACCCACCTTCCAATGGTTTTGCTACTAGTTCACACTCGCACTAAGAAAAACCCTTCCAAATGATAAAATTAGGGCATGGATTGTCTAAAATGGTATGCTTACACATACAGTTGTACCATGATTTGAAGGATTTAATTACACATTTCTTATACCCATAAAAAAAATTGGAAGGAGAAAAATTACACAAGAGAAGAAACCTCATCTTAAAGTCACTTGCTATCTCATACAAAGTGCGATTTCTAGCCTCACCATTTTAATGACTGTGGGCTGATTCAAACTCCCCCTCCGCTAAGGCTGCACCAAAGCACTTTTATATTCTTCAAGCTTTTTTATAGGTTTGTACTTGGCAATTAATCCCAAGTGTAATATAAGGCATGGCTAATACAAATATCCGGGCTCCTGGAAGCAGCCAGCTAAGCAGGTGATGCAGATAAACAGATCCGCATCTAGAATCTGATTGGAAAATAGGGGGCCAGGGACGAGGTTGGGGTGGCGGGTGAGAAGAGAAGGCTGCAAAAATCAACCAGGCAACCCTTCTATTTCCAGAGAAAGCAGAATTCACAAGCTAGATTAAAAATGGCCAGGAGATTTTATTGCCAGCTTCTTTCCACAATGTAAACATTATTAAATGAAAAGAAACAAGAAACCAATTCAGCTCCAGTGTGAATGTAAATAACAGTAATGAGCAAGGCAGCCGCATGCCACAGCTGACCTCTCGGGTCCCCGACTCATAAACCTCCTCTGCTTAGGATGACAAATGCTCCAGGGTCAGCTATAGCTGGAGCCAAGAAAAGTGCATACAAATTGAACAGCCTTCCATCCAGGACTCTCCTTTCCTCTTTGCAGAGAGGAGGATGCTATTTTCATTTCAAATTCTTTCCCAAAAAGCAACTGTCTAAGCTATTATCATGGACTGACTCAGCAAAAGAAAACCTGGAAAAGTAGATTCTTTTGAAATTCACGTTCTTTTAAAATTCTTATCAGAATTACTAGAACCAAGCAAATGTTATCATTTAACAGGCTAAAAATCATGCCAGCCTATGGGTATAAGAATGGTTGCTAGAACAAAAGCTTATTGAAAATCACAATCTCATAAGGAAATTAGTTGGGCAAAAGGAATAACCTCAAGAGTTGATCGCAGGTCATGTGCAATTTATAATCTGGGGGGGAAAGGCACCATATTGGTACAGCAATAAAGATAGCACGAACACCTTACTTTTGTAAACAGACTGTAGGTTTATTTTCAGAGAAAAGAGAAGTGGTTAAGGGAGTTTTCAAGAATGACAGTAAGGGGCCGGGCGTGGTGGCGCACGCTTGTAATCCCAGCATTCGGGAGGCTGAGACTGGAGGATCCGGGTTCGAGGCCAGCCTCAGCTGCTTAGTGAGGTATTCCGAAACTTAGTGAGACTCAGTTTCAAAATAAAGAATAAAAAATAGGGCTGGGGGTATAGCTCGGAGGTAGAATGCCCCTGAGTTCAATCCCCAGTACCGCAAAAAAAAAAAAAAAAAAAAAAAAAGAATGACAGTAAGGTATTTTTCCAGAAGAATTAAATTTAGAATACTGTAGTGAAGCATGCGTTCCCATGTTATGGCAGTACAATTCACTATAGCCAAATTATGGACCCAACCTAGGTATCTGTCAACAGAGGAATGAAGAAAAATGTGAGATAAACACACACACACACACACACACACACACACACACACACTCACGCACACATACACACAATAAAATGTGGTTTTACTCAGCCATAAACAGTGAAATTTTGTGATTTGCAGGAAAATGGACAGAACTAAAGTGAGATCAGTCAGTCTCAAAGTCTAGCCTTGAGTGTTTTCTCTCTTATGTAGAATCTCGAGAGAAAATAGGAAACCTAAGGGACTTGAAGTAAATGAGGCAGCAGATCACTAGAGTAGTGGATAGAGAATAGGGGCAGGAGGTGGGGAGGGGAAAAGGAGTAAGGAAAGAGTGAATAATGTTGCATTCATATACAAAGAAATCACTTCGAATATCACTATAATGTATAATCAGAATGCACCAATAAAACTCCTAAAAAAGGAAAGAAAGATGTAAGTAGGCATCCAAGATTCCAGAGAACCCCTGAAGAATGAGCGAGACCATAGAAGTGGCAGAAAAATAGTCCAGTGGTGTAGGGTAAAACAAAGGGCAGGCCATGCAATGTTCACACACAAGATTAACAAAGGAAACACCAATCCCTTTTTAATATACATGGAGTAACCATATATAACAAAATCCCATTCACAAGAGCCATGATTTTTATTTTATTGATTGATTGATTGTGGTACTTGGGGATGGAACCGAGGGGCATTCTACCTCCGAGCTACACCTCCAGCCCTATTTTTATTCTTTATTTTGAAACAGGGTCTCAATAAGTTGGAGAGAGTCTCACTAAGTAGCAGAGGCTGGCCGTGAACCCGGATCCTCCGGTCTCCTTCCAGCTTCCCAAATACTGGGATTACAAGCATGCACCACCATGCCTGGCCCAGAGCCATAATTTTTAAATAAACATCAACATTCATGAATAAATATCTCAAGGAAGGTGCAAGGTCCCGATAAACCACTCTGAAACTCTTCTCAAGGACAAACTGAGTAAAGAAGATTTCATTCTGACATGAAGCAACTCAATGCTGACATGTTTGATGACTCTCCTTAACTTCTATATTCAGTGAAAGTTCTGTAAGTATTTTAATTTGTATAGAACTTTACAGAACTTGTCAAACTGGTCGCAAAAGTCATATAAAAGAGCCATGCAATCAGAAGAGCCAGGAAGTTTTGAAGACAAGGAAGGAGGAAGTACTTTATGCAATATGATGCTGCAGGAAAATTAAACCATGTGAGCAGAGATGCTACAAATGATAAACAGATCCATGGAACAAAACAAAGTATTCAGAAACAACCCCAGCCATTTAGAGCTAAAAATATTAAAAGGCAGCATTTCAAAGCAGTGGGAAAGGATGTGCCATTTAATTTGCCCGTGCAATGTTGGAACAATTGGCTATCAGTTGGTTTTTTTTGTTTTTTTTTTTTTTTTTTAAGTTTAGATTCCTGCATTCCATTAATAATACACATCAATTCTCAGGGCACTAAAGGACACACTATGAGAAACAATACTCTGGTAGTGTAGGAAAAAAATAGAATTGTGTATGACCTTGGAGAGAGAGGTATGAAGTTTTCTTAAGACACAAAGGAGAGGGGAAATAGAAGAGGAAAAATGGAGAAATCTGACCACATGAAAACCTTGGACTCCACTATAACAGCATACACAAAGAACCAACAGCAGAAATTTAAAATTTTCCAAGGCCTCTTTCCTTCTTCTACCCAACCATCCAATATGGACACAGTTTATCAATCGGTGTCTTCTCCTGCTGGCAAGAGCTTGGGGCAATTGCCAAGATGGTCCAGGAGCAACACAGAAGGCAGCACAGCCCAGAGAGAACATGAATGTTACACTTCAGAAAACACAAGACACCACTCTCAGGCAAGAGCTACAGCCATTTTTTTCCACCACGATTGTAGGAGACTAATTGAGCCAAGCTGTCAAATCAACCTCCATTGGACACAGTTTTGTTTCACAAACTAGATGAGTTTCAGCCGTAACTACGTCAAATTTTCTAAAGCAGAAAAGCAAAGAGAATGGAACTCTGCTGTACTCTAATGCCCCACAGGAAACTTGCAAATAGATGGTCCAGGAAACCCCCATTCAGAAGTGAGCAGAATAAATAAACAGAGCTGGCAAGATAACGCAGTGATACAAAAACAATATAAGAGGAAAGAGGTCAATAAGAATTGCTAGTAGATGAATAGTGCTCACCAGAAGAAATGTTGCCAAAGAACTCAAAATCTGTAGCCAAACATTTTATGAATTTTAAGTAAAATGACCCCAAGAATGAAACCACAGAAATGAAAATCTTACATCATAATAAACAGAAAAAAAAAAAAACAGAAAAAGGTAGAGACCGCACACAATATATGTTGTAACATCTATAAAATCAAAAAATATATCACTAATAAAAAAGAATGAAGACCAAATTTAACTGTCATATTAATAACTATAAACTCAATTTAGAAAAAGATTTGATCATAAAATGAAAACTGTCAAAGAAAAAAAAAAAGAAGAAGAAACAGGAAACGCATACCAGCACACATCTATACTTCCAGTACTTGGGAGGCTGAGACAAGAGGATTGAAGGTTTGTAGCCAGCCTCAGCAACTTAGCGAGAGACTTTCCAAAAATAATAGAATAGGGCTGGGGGTGTAGGTCAGAAGTACAATGCCCCTGGATTCAATCCCCAGTATCAGAAAAAAAAAATCTAAATGAAGCTGAAAACACTGTCCATAAAAGATTTAAAAGCAGACCCGGAATAAGACTCAAAATCAACCAAAAGAGGGACTGAGGATATACCATGATCTTATCAAAAGATGTTCTGAAATGTAGAGCCAAAACTTTAAGGTCAAAAGAAGTTACAAGGACAGAGACAAGTAAGACAAGTATTTCAAGAATTTTAAAGGTGCCATTCACAATGTTGATGGCTTAGGAATATTTGTGCTCTACACACACAGCTACAACATCAATAAGTCAAAAACTATAAAAAAAAATTTCAAGGATAACAAAACAAGCTAGTAGTAGAAAATGCTCATTTTCAGTCTAAATCAAGTGGATTTAAGCAAGTCAAAATTTGAATGTTTAAAATAAAATCAGCAAGGAGGCTGAGACAGGAGGATCACAAATTCGCAGCCAGCCTCAGTTACTTAGTGAGACCCTGCTACAAAATAAATAGATCTGGGCGTGTAGCTCAGAGGTAGAATGCCCCTGGGTTCAATCCCCAGTACCACACAAAAAAAATAAAATCAGTAAATTATATCCAGTTCATATGTAAAACTCAGAAAATAGTGAAGACACATTCTTGTGAAGTACCCACAAACAATTCACAACTATATAGTTGAGCTCCCCCTCAGCAGTAATAAGTTCTAAAGGAACAGCTCTAGTCTGGTGGGCAGATTTCTGTCCCTGGCTTTCATGGCGTGGCAACCTTTCCATGAGTTGCCTAGCCAAGGATTTCAGTTAGGTTGCTAATGGGTTGGCATGAAAAGAGGGAAAGCGTTTTGGATTATTTCAAGTGGATCCGACATAATCACACAAGATGTAAAGCAGTGTTTTGTTTTTCCCAGTGGAGGGCAGAAAAAGTTGAAGAGATGCAGGAGGGGAGTATTTAAAGTCTGACAAAGAGTGGCACCTTCCTGTCTTGAAGTCAGAGGGAGCCCCGTGGAGAGATCTGGAAAGAAGTTAACTCTGCCCAGAACCACTGAGTCTGGATGAGGCCCTGAGCCCCAGGTGTGTCTCTTACCTCCAGCGATGCCTTGATTTCAGCGCTGCCAGCTCCTGCACAGGAAAATCAGTGAACCCCAGAACGGCTTTCAGAACTGAGATAATAAATGGATACCGTTGTAAGTTGCTAAATATGTGATTTGTTACATAACAAATGAGACAGTTACCTCTGAAGAGAGGAATGCAGTGGGGTCAGTGGAGACTCCGATCACAGGTCTTGTTTGAACATTTAACTGGAGGTATAGATTCTTGCATATGCTAATGCATTTAGAAATGACAAATGCTAACCTGCATTTAGGAAGATAGTTAAATCTGGACGTTGCGGGTAAGAACATGAGTATGCTATGAAAAATGAGATATCTCAGGTTTTAAATGAAAACATATGAAGATGTGGTTGAGGTTTATTTACTCAGAATCCACTGTTAAACGTATGAACTCTAAATTTGAAAAATGGATTGATCTTTAAATGAGCTAACAAGATCTTCTCAGAATTTATATCTGAGTGTACTCAGAAGTGTGGGAAATATTTCATCCAAAGAAGTAAAGATATCAATAGCAATAAAGAGACTTGTCTTTTTCCCCCAAAGAGTCAATGAGACTTGTAAGCAGTGATTTATTCGACCACTTTTTATTAAAAAAAAAAAAAAAAATACTTCCAAAGTAGAAATAATTGCACTTGGCCAGAATAATCTATGGCCATCTCAGCGATCGCCCCTGTATGGGTCTAGCTTGGTAATCATAGCAACATGTTTTTAAAATTTTCATACACTTTGTACTTAAATGAGCCTCACACAGCTGAAGTTATCATCACAAATTCCATTGAAAACATAGAACAGCAGGAATATTTACAGTTTTGATGTCTTCAAAAATTTTAGCTTAAACACCTATGGCATATCAGTTTGATAGTTTCAATATAACAATATTTTTGGAGGATTTAACTTCAGTTAAAACTAGAGACTTGAGTAGCCTCACATTTATTTCATAGGTTTTGTTTTGTGTGCGGTACTGGGGATTGAACTCAGGAGCATTCTACCTCCAAGCTCTACTCCCAGCCATATTTTTTTTTATTCTTTATTTTGAAACAGAGTCTAAGTTGCAGAGGGCCCCACTAGGTAGCTGAGGCTGGCTTCGAACCCAGATCCTCTGGTCTCAGCCTCCCAAATGCTGGGATTACAAGCGTGTGCCACCATACCCGGCTTCATAGGTTTCTATTTGTAACTACCTAATGTGGCTTTTCAGAAGACTCCCAAAAACTGATTTCAAAAACAGTCACTTTACCACACCGGATTCTGTCTTTTCTTGCACACATTATGTGAACAGCGAATTCCCAAGAGGTTTCTGAGAATGACTTCCCCAAGATTCACTCTCATCACAATTATTCATATTTAAATAGATCAACTCAGCCCTCTTGAGTTTTGTCCTCACATAACCATTCACGAATGAGCCAATTTGTTACCTATTCAATTCTGTAGTGCCTATTTTTCTTACAAGGAATTGCTGACATGGAGATTAGATCACAAACAGGATAAGAGCAAAATACCTCCTTTTTATCTGACCTTTTAAATTCCATTAAGCAATTAGCCAGAGCTAGCTAAGGAAAAATGAAAAACAACTTTCTAATCACCTCTTAGCAATGACCAAAAAATACAAGAAAACACAAAAATAATTAAACTACATAAAATAGTAAACTAACAGAAAATGTGCTGTAACTTTGAAAATGCCCTAAGCCATTAAACATTAAAAAATACCTGAAAAGCTTCGAGTTGCCCTTTCTTACTGATATTCATTGCTCATTTGCTGATTAATTGTTACGAGACTTTACCGGGAGCCTCAGTTGGATTGTCCTTGAATAATGTTCTCAAAAAAAGGAAAATCAAACTATGCTTTAAACATATTTTAGATTTTCTGGGTATCTAAATCTGTATAATTTGCTCTTGATAAAAATCAAGCATGGTTAGTACCTGGCATATAGCAAGCACTTAGTAAACTTGTCATATATATATGAACCTAACAGACATCCTGTGTTTCTGAAATCCAAAGTCACAGTACTTATGTCAATTAAGAATACCAGATCAGAGCTGGGTGTGGTGGTACATGGCTGTTGTTCCAGTACTTGGGAAGCTGAGAAAGGAGAATCACAGGAGCAAAGCCAGCCTCAACAATTTAGCAAGACTCTCAGCAACTTAGCAAGACTATTTCAAAATAAAAAAGAAATTAAGGGCTAGGAGTGTAATTCAGAGGTAGAACACCCCTAGGTTCAATAGCCAGTACCAAAACAAAAAAATACAAGATCAGAAAATATTGTCTATATTTTCTCTCAAGTATAATGTCACTAAATGCTGAGACTAGGCTTTAGATAATAATGCAAAATGCCAATTAGAAAAGAAAGCAACAAGTGTTGCTTATGTCAGGACTACAAAACACACACACACACACACACACACACACACACACACACCAGCGGTAGAGTCACACAGGGCTGGCATCTCCCTGCCAGCAGCAGCCTCCTTCCTTGGAGTTCTATTGTCCTGTGTATTTCATGCCAGCTGTCCTCAATCGATTCAGAAAGAGATGAGTGCAAAGAGGAGAAAGATGGAGAAGAGCTTCAGCTGAACTTAGAGATACACACAAGATGCATTGAATGAGGAATTAATTGGGGAGAGTGGGGGGATTCACTATAGAAGCTAAACTTAGAGGATATATAGATGAAAAATATAATTTGTACTCTATTAACTATATTGTTAATATTAAATATTTTTTTCCATCTTCAATAACAAATGGAAGATAGAAATCAAAAGCTGTGCTCTGAGTGGGTCCATATACACACTGAAGTAGCAAGGTCAGGGGCGCAGTTAGATGCATGAATTTCTAGTCCAGGGAGAACCCGGGCTACAGTCAAGTTTGGGGATAGAGGTGCACAGAGAACTCGTGAAGTCTTGCTCTGAAAAAAAATATAAACTAGGGAGAAGGGGTTGTTAAAGCCACAGGAAGTCCAGGACCAAGCCTTGATGCTGGTATCTCGGGTCATACAGGTGACCTTGAGGAAGGGAAGGTGATGGGGCCCTTGGAGCTGTGGATGTGGCCACAGCCCTTGTTCAGCAAGAGTGGACTCTAAGTTAATGAAGCGACTTGGGAACACGTGTGCAAGTAGGAAGCGATCAGGTGTGTTCACTGCTGCTGGGAGGCTCAGGCATGCAAGAGTAGGAAAAGAGCTTTGGGAATTAGCTATGGGAGAGATGGATTGTTGTTGACCAGAGCAGCTCAGGGAGAGGTGGAAATGGAATCAGACTGATATGGGCTTAGAGGAGAAGCTGCCAGGTCTTTCTCGCACTAAGCCTGCTGCTGCTGCAGTTACTTCCTCTGTTCCCCACCTCTTCATTTTTCCCCACCTGTTTTTTGTTTTTCTGTGCTGGGAATTAAACCCAGGGGTATTCTACCTCCAAAGTACCCCAGCCATATGTGTGAATATAGGGATTGAACCTGGGAATATTTACACTCCCAGTCCTATTTTTTATTCTCCATTTTGAAACAGGGCCTCACTAAGTAGCTGAGGCTGGCCATGAACCTGCAATCCTCCTGTCTCAGCCTCCCAAGTACAAGGATTGTAAGTGTGCGCCACCATGCCTGGCTCCTATTTTTTCATTCTTTATTTTCAAACACAGTCTAAGTTGTGGAAGGCCTCACTAAATTTCCAAGGCTGGCTGCAAACCTGCAATCTTCCGTCTCAGCCTCCCCAGTAGTGGGATTACAAGCGTGCGCCACCATACCCAGCTTAATTGACCTTTTTCTGGCCTCTGTACTTATTTAGTGCACGCAATGAGGCACCAGAACCATGTCTTGAACAATTTCTCAAATCTCTCAAGTTTATCTGCTGCCTTCCCCTTTAATACCTCCGCCCTGGTTCCTCCCACAGACTCCCTCTCTGTTCATGCACCCTGGGCTGCTGGGCGCTGTGCAGGTCATGACTGAGATATCCCCACTGTGCTCCTGAAGATCCTGGTCACACTTGGCGATCACGTCCGTGTCCTTGGCAAGGCCACTCCAAATGCTCCTGATGAAGCCTCCTCCCAACTCCCACCTCAAACCCCTTGACCTTGCTACTTCAGAACATGAGCTGCCTCAAATGCCTAAAAACGTACGTAGATCTTTCTCTATCCTTCCACCCTTCAAAGAACAGATGCCCCTCTGTCTTAACCAGCTCATCTACACATCCTTTTATCCGTTCATCCCTTCTTGGAATTTGTTCTATTATCCTCCATCTCTTTTCAGCATATCATGTTTCTCCATAAGTTTCCAGCCTCCTTCTCTGACCTTTAACTTCCACAGCCCCTCCCCATCTCTCACCACCCTTCCTCAACTAAAGTTTTAAAAATCAGCCTACAATGCCCATTTTAATTTCACATTTACTGCTCATCCTTCTCCAATCTAGCCTCTACTTCTCCCTTTCCCATGAAATCACCCTCAGGTGAACACTGGAGCCATTCTCTCCCATGATTCTCTGCTGCGCTAGACTTTCTCGTCCCTGGAGGATCTATTCTCCCTTAGATTCCTAAGGCCCACGTTGCCTTCTGCTCTTGCTCATATCTTGGTCTTGGTGCCTCCAGGGTTCTGCCTTTGGCCCAAGACTCTTCTCACTATACACCCCTTTTTGAGTGATGTCATCTGCTCGGTGGCAGGAGTCTAAATCCCCAATTCTGGTCTCTTCTGTGACTTTCAAATCATAGCTCAATGATCTGCTAGGCACCAAATGTAATAAGATCCAAAAAGAATTGTCTTTTTCCTAGCCCAGACTTAAATTTCTGCCATTCGGTAACGTGGATCAGGGCTTAACGGATGAATAAGCCAGAGCTGATCTCTGTCTCTCTAATCCAGGCAACTCAAGGAAGCGACAGATAAATCACTCAAGTCCCTAGAGGTTGTTCTCGTAGTGCTCTCTTTCCCGATTCTTGCTTCAGCTTTAAATAATTCCCCAGGTATTGGGCTAACCATAGAGCAATACTCCCCTGTGGAAGAACAGCGCTTTTCTCAGGAGGGGGTCATGATTAATAGCTTTGGGGGTGGCACATGAGCAGAGAGGAAGCAATAAAGTCCTGGTTCTGTGAAGAAATGCTCTACAGAAACTGGGCCACTTCTGAAACAAGGAAACAGATCCCTGGCCATCCTTGGGATAATACCATTGCACAGTGTGGCAGGGTGGTCCTCTAGCTGTCCAGACAAGTGGCAAGCCAAAAAGAGTGAATTCTATCAACTATCACAAATTTAGACCATATGCCTGGGGTTGGCTATCTGTGCCAAGGGATAAGGATATTAAACTTTGTCTCTGCCATGCCAAGGAGGGTAGTAAAAATGTCAAGTTCTAAACTCACAGCGCTATCACTAGTCTTCTTAAACATACCACAGCTCTCTGTACTTCACCTGACTTTAGGGCTCTGAGGGCATTGGCACCTGTGACTGCCTCGGACAGTTCTTCAGGGATGTAGAAGATGCCATAGATGTGCGTGCCACATTTCTATTCAAAAGAATAGGACAAGAAAGGTCAGGGAAACTTAGACAACGCAAACAGAATGAGGTTATAGAAATCATTCATAAAGTGGGGGGGGGAGGTGTAACCAAACCATTTTCTCTAGAGAGCTAGTCCAGGCTGAGGGATAGCACCTTTGTTTATGTTATTATAACAAAGTACTGAGCAACATAAATTCATTTCTCACAGTAATGGAGGCTGGGAAGTCCAAGATCAAAGAATCAGTATTCAGGGACCATAATAAGGCCCTCTTGTATCCACCCAAGGTGTCAGGTGAAAGCTACAAAGACCTAAGTAGTTCCCTGGAGCCCTCTTAAATGGGCGCTAATTACATTCACCAGTATTTGAGCTCTCCTGACTTAATACCCTCCTCCAGGCCCCCTACCTCCTAATACCATCACATCGAGTCTCAGGCTCCAATGTAAGAGTTCAAGAGGGACGCACACTTTAATTTTTTTTATATAATAATTGGTGATTGTAATCATACATCTTTGTTAGGTACAAGCTGATAAAGGCATATATGCACACATTTCTCATTTAACCCCTTCCCCAATTCCCACCCCACTCCTT
Organism: Graphiurus murinus; assembly: GCA_004027655.1. Lineage (NCBI taxonomy): Eukaryota > Metazoa > Chordata > Mammalia > Rodentia > Gliridae > Graphiurus > Graphiurus murinus. The sequence continues at coordinate 53,238 of PVLC010000717.1, forward strand.
CGCCCTCCCTCCTTCTCAAGTCCAGTTTAGTGATTGACCTTGATATATTTGTGAAAGTACATCATATACATTAGGGTGTACCCCCACCCCTGTCCATCCCCTTCAGTTAAGTCGACCTCTTTGGTTATCGAGGGTTTCTCCTTTTTCATCTGGAGACCCTCTTATGTCCCATCTTCTCCCTAGCATCCACATATTAGGGAGAACATATGCTTCTTTACTCTTTGGGACGCACACTTTCAAACCACAGCAGCAGGTGAGCTGCAGTAGATCCTGCCTAGGCAAATCAAGTTCCACAGTGGCCCCAAGTACCTTCTGAATTGCAGAAATGCTGCTGATATCAGAGAAAGAAAAGTCATGGATAAAGATCACGGACAGCTTATGAGACCGGCTAAGGCGGAGTCCTCGTCCCCAATTCAGGACCAAGTGTGGTTCACAGATACCAAGGTGACTCAAAACAATGGACTTGGGTGTTGTTGACAAATCCACAGGCTTCTGGGATTGTGAACTTCAGGACTATCAGCTAGGCCAAGGCCAAGGCCTTCCATCAGAATACACCTGTGGTTTTCTGCTGTTCTGATGTGTAGGATATACATGGATACAGCATTGAAATGTGCATGGAAACGGGGGGGGGGGGTGTGAGCAGACCAACCTCCATATTTGGTTCAACACTTTTGAACAAACCCCAGTAGACCATGGGCAAAGGCACAGGTTCGTTAACCGAAGGACATTGTTCTGGAATCTTGGATTGCAGGGAACAAGCAACAACCATCTTTCTAGGAACAACATTGTCTCCCCGTCCCTCAACAAGAGTGGGGATGGGAACTGGTGGGACGAATGGTTAAGCGTATTGCTTCTTGGGAAGCTGGGGTAGAGCGGCATGCTCAGCATATTCTGACCGAGTAGACCTGGGCTTCCCGGGATGCATCCTCCAGGGTGCCATATCTGCACTAAGCCAAACACAGATGCATGATGTTGGGTCTCCAGTAGCTAAACACACCCCCGGGAACCAGCAGAATTTGACACTTACACTCATCGTTCCGGAGATCCGCTCGGGGAATTAAACTTTTCAGCCTTGTTTCCAAACACAACGTTCACTTCCACCAGATGCAGGAAAGTTCCATGGAATCAAGCTACAATTCTCACCCCACTGCTGCGTCTCCTCAAGCCGGTAAATCAGGAAACAAACTAAAGAACCTGCCCTGCCCTTCCTGCTTTTAACCACAACAGTCCTTTGCATCAACCAATCCTGGCAAGGAGAGAAAAGAAACACACCCACCCTGGCCCCACCCCAGGCACGAGGCCTGAATCCTTTCTCTTGCACAGGATGGACAGCTGAAACGTGGACGGATGATGCGGGGAATCCAGGTGAGAGTGGGGGGGAGGCAGGGGTTTCCAATTGTGGTCTCCAGAGTGGCGTCAGCAGTTGGAGCTGTAGTTTCTTCAGCTGGCCCACTTGCAATGAGTCATTTTGGGGAGTGCAGCTAAACACTCCTTTGAGGGGAGCTCTGGTGCTTATGTGAGTAGATCTCAGGGATACACAGAGAGGCAGGCTGAGTTGTGCTGGACGCCAGCACGGGCTCCAGGACCTGCTGCAGAGACTGGCCCCAAGTGGTCTGCGGTCAACTCTGGACAGGGGAGAGCAGGCCACGCCTCTCGCTAAGCCCGTGTCAAATGCTTCTTCACTTCTCACCCAGGTGTCCCAGATTCCAGCAAGAGGCGCTATCTCTGGGAATACCTGTTTCTGCCAACTTCAGAGAGCTAAATACCCTTTGTACTTGGTGGTATGGGATCTAGCCAAAAGTTACCCAGCGCTGCCAGACTGTTTACAATTCTGACCCGAAGCTGCTCAGTCTACACCAGAATGCAATGCAGGAGGACTGTACCATGGACATTTCTGAGACAGGGATGGAGGGCTGCCTTCCCCACATTGCAGAAATGGGTGGTGGAAGAACTCGGATCACGCTGCCCGGTCTTCATGGGGCATCTGATGGTCTGGCTTCCTCTGACCTGCTCCAAATATTTTACATTGGTATCCCTGCTCTCGGAGATTGGAGTCATCCTGGATTCAAAGGCAGATGGGGAAGCTGGTTAAAACTTTTGGTTAGAGCTCGGCGTGGTGGCGCACACTTGTAATCCCAGCATTCGGGAGGCTGAGACCGGAGGATCCGGGTTCGCGGCGAGCCTCAGCTACCTAGTGAGGCACTCCGCAACTTAGTGAGACCCGGTTTCAAAATAAAGAATAAAAAATAGGGCTGGGGGTGTAGCTCGGAGGTAGAATGCCCCTGAGTTCAATCCCTAGTACTGCAAAAAATAAAACTTTTAATTAGGAGAAATTTCAGAAATGATTCAGGATGTTAGTTTGAAGTTCAGGGCATGACCATGGCTGAGGGACGTTATGGTTTGGGTCTGGAAAGCCCCCTTTTCCCAAAAGGCGCACGTGTTGGAAGCACACTCTAATACAGCAAGGTTCAGAGGTAGGGCAAGGCTAGAGGAGGTGAGTCACTGGAGAATGGCTTTGGAGACAATATGTGTCCCCAGTCCCCTCCTCCAACCTCTGCTTCCTGTCATCGTGAATTGAATGCTGTTCCTCCACCATGTCCTGCCGCTGCAGTTTCTGCCTTGAAAACAGCCAGCCATGGACTGAAGCTCTAAAACTCTGACTCAAATAAACCTTTCCTTTTCTAAGTTGTGTTTGTCTGATTTTTTGGTCACCATGACCAGAAAGCTAATTAAAACATGGACCCTCTCAGGTGGAGATTAGTAAGCACTCGTTCACAATCAGGTTTCCCAAAGCAGAATGAATGAGAAGCAGCTGTGCTGACAGACTGAACATCGGCGCCCTACTCAAACCCGTGCCTGTGGTCCAAGCCCAGGCTCCCTTGGTGTACCCTCCGCTTAAACTTTGGTTTGGTCAAAGTTTAGCATTCGCCCCAAGGTGGATTTCCTTTTGTTCAGTCTGGGATAGAAAACTGGTCATGGGCTCCGTGTTTAGACTTCAAAATAGGGAGAGAGGGGAAGATGTAGGCCTTTGCCATCAGTGCATCCTGGCTGCACCCTGCTTGGGCACTGTGCAGTTAATGACACGCTGCCCTGTAGAAAGCTGTAGAGACCACTGACTTCTTCCCATGCACATAGTCCCTGTCATGGGAACTAATTCAAGCCCTAAAGAGCAGGCAGTGTTAAAACTGAAAGCAATACCTGAGACTCCGCATGCATAAGAGGAGCGTTCAAACCGGCAGCTTGGCGGGGGCCATTCGCTGTGGCACCTGCTACAGGGTGTGATATGTTTCCTGTCCTTGTCACCAGGCAGGGACGGTTTGTCAATACTCTCACAGTGATGGATGGTTTTATTCTCTCTGTCCAAGGATACCCCAGCAAAGAGCAAAGTGTCTGTCTCCATAGCAGGCTGAGTTCACTGGGAAAATACTTGTCAGGACTCAAGCTCTTCCCACCAGTCCGCTCCAGTGGAGACAGGGACTGTGGGAATCCACCACCACATAAATGTTCCGCTGGACAGGGCGGCGGAGACACTTGCTCTTCGAGGGCTGATAAACCACAGCCAGCCTGTTTTTAGGCAACGGATGAGCTAAGAAAGATTTTTAAATTTCTAAATGGCTCAGAAAAAAAAAATTAAGAAAGAATATTCCATGATGTGTGAAAATTGTATGCAATTCAAATATCAGTGTCCATAAATAAAGTTTTATTGGAACACAGCCACACTCATTCGTTCATGGACTGCCTGGGCAGATTTCACACTAAATGAGAGAGATGTGTAGCTGCAAAAGCTTAAAATATTTAATATCTATCCTGTTATGCACTGAACTGTGTCCCTCCAAAATTCATATGTTAAAATGCTAACCTCCAGTTATCTCAGGCTGTGACTGTATTTAGAGAGAAGCCTTTAAAGAGGCAATGAGGTTAAGCCGGGAGCAGTGGTGCACTCCTATAATCTCAGTACTTGAGAGCAAGCATGAGACAGGAGGATCACAGGTTCGAGGCCAGCCTTGGCAACTTAGCAAGACCCTGTTTGAAAATAAAAAATGCAGGGGATGTAGTTGGGAGGTAGAATGCCTCTGGGTTCAATTCGCAGTACCAAAAAGGAAAAAAAAAAAAAAGTAATTTAGTTAAATGCTATCCCATGCGTGGGCTCTTATCCAGGACTGACATCTTTGAAAGAGAAGATTAGGAAACGGATGTGAGGGGGCAGAGAAAAGACCGTGTGAGGACACAGCAAGAAGACAGCCATCTGCGAGCAAAAGAGAGAGACTTCGGGAGAAACCAGCCCTGCCAACATCGGGGTTCAGATTTCCAGTCTCCAGAATGGTGCAAAAATAAAGTTCAATTGTTTAAGCCACCTGGTATTTTACACCTGGCAAAGTAATACATATCCCATACAGAAAAATGCGCTGACCCCTGCCCTGTGCTATAGTTCCCTCGTAAACTTCAGCCTGGCCTGGCTGTAGAGTTTTGTAAATGTCTATCGTAATCCAGTGTGTGATCCGGGGTTCAAGGGTTGCAGACTTGGTTCACTTCATCTCCTTCCCAGGCCAGTGGAGAAGGGACATGGGGATCATGATGGGTTCTGAAGGTTGCTTAGAGCCACCCACAGGCGGCATGCAGACCGTGCATTGGAGCAGAAACAGGACACCTCCAGGATAACCCAGATGTCCACAACCATCCCTCCATCAGCCACGTGTCTGCCCCCAAAGTCCTGCTAATCAGCTCCAAGCTGTTTCCCGCAGCAACTCCAAGATATCGTGGTTTAGAAACATTTCCTCCGGCCGTGATATTTAATCCGCTTACAGCTTTTATTGTGATGATGCCTAGTTTCTCTGTCTTTCTTCCCCTCCTCTCTCCTAGAAATGCACAAAACATTCTGAGCCGTTTTGTTATTGACACCGTGACTCTCTCTGCATGCCTCATTTTAAAGAAAACACAGGGCATTTGCCTCTTCCCTGTTCTTGCAAAAGAGGACAGTTTATCAGCATCTGATTGCTTTGCTGAAATGTGCTTCACAGACTTGCAAACCTCGCTTAAAAAGAGGGTCTTCATCCTCACCTTTAGAAACACAGAAGTGTCTTCAGAATGGCAGCAGCCTTTCTGAAGTACCACTTTGGGGATTTGTGTGTGTGTGTGTTTGGGGGTCTTTTTGGAGGGGGTATACCAGGGGTCTGAACACAGGAGTACTCTACCTCTAAGCTACAGCCACAGCCTTTATTATTATTATTATTATTATTATTATTATTACTATTACTATTATTATTATTATCTTGAAACAGGTTCTTGCGAAGTTGTTGACGGCCTCGCTAAGTTACCAATGCAGACCGCAAACCTGTGATCTTCCTATCTCCGCTTCCCAAGTACTGGAATTACAAGTATGCACCACCATTCTTGGCTCAAGCACCACCTTTGACTAAGATTACAACATACATTTAGCATTCTGCACCTTCCTTCAAAAAAGAAAAGAGGAAGCGCAGAGACAAAGTAATGTGATCTTGACAAAAGTTCATTAGTGTTGGGTAAAAACATAAGTGAGATTAATGTAATGCATTAGTTATGAATTTGGGGTATTTAACCACACTTTGAAATAACATCAAATATATATAATAATACATTAATAATATAATGTAATATATTTTATGTAAATACACACACACACACACATATGTATCCACCGCTGATAATTACAAATAAGAGACTAGCAGCCACAATGCCAAACACACTGGGATATTAAATAATTACCTCCAAGGCCCTTAGCATTATATAATAGTCAAGTTGACAATTAGTATGGACCAAAGCATGGGTTGTATGTCATGTTCATCAGGCTGATATTGGGTGGCAGAGCTAAGTAAGACTGGGTATTGATGTCGAGAAGCCCACAGTACGTGGAGAACACACACGAACAAGCAAATGAGAGCAGCTCATAGAACTGAGACGGAAAGTGTCTCAACCAGACCCAGGGGAAGGCTGGGGTTGGCTGGGATGGTGCTAAGGAAAACAGCTGGAGAATATTCTCAGGAGAACAGTGTCATCTAAGCTGAATCTTAAAGAATATAGAGCATTTAACTAAACCAAAGTGAGGAAAAGGGCAAATGCACCGTCTGAGTAGAACAAAAACCTTCCCTGTGATAAGACGTTCCTGTAATAAGATGAAAGCTTTCTTACATGACATTTTGAAGTGGAAAGTGATGTGTCTATTCTTCACAACCCAAAGGTCCTTTGAAATCTCCACCTGGATATGGCCTGCTGAAACCACATCTACTGCATGCTAGAAATCTCGTTTGCATTCTTGATGCTCTATTCCCTCAGTTGGCTGCTACAGGCCCCGGAAATACAAACTTGCTCATGAGGGAACACATCCTTGCCTTTGAGGAACTAATAGTTTGATGGGTTAAAAATAAAAATAGGTATTTCAAGAAAATTAAAAGTTTTCTGCTGGGTGTGGTGGCACACACCTGTAATCCCAGCACTTGGAAGGCTGATAAAGGAGGAAGAAAGATTCGAAGCCAGCCTCAGCAACTTAGGGAAGCCTTGTTTCGAAATAAAAAATAAAGCCAGTTATGGTGGCACATTAGTAATTCCAGTACTTGAGAGGCTGAGACAGAAGGATCACAGGTTTGTGGCCAGCCTCAGCAATTTAGCAAGGCCCTCTCTAATTTAGTGAGACCCTGTTTCATAACAAAAAATAAAATAGGACTGGGAGTATAGGTCAGAAGCAGAATGTCCTGGCTTCAATTCCCAGCACCAAATAATAAATAAATAAATAAATAAATAAATAAATAAATAAATAAATAAATAAATAATAAATATCCAGGAGTGGAATTACACACCTGTAATTCCAGTACTTGGGAGGCTGAGACAGGAGGATCACAAGTTGGAGGAAACCTCAGCAAGTAGTGAGACGCTCGTAAACCTAGAGAAACCCTGTTTCCAAATAAGAAATAAAATCAGACTGGGAGTGTAGCTCAGAGGAAGAATGCCCCTGGGCCCAGGGTTCAATCCTTAGTACCACAAAAAAGAAAGGCTGGCAGGAAGAAAGGAAGGAAGGAAGGAAGGGAGGGAGGGAGGGAGGGAGGAAGGGAAGGAAGGGAGGGAGGGAGGAAGGAAGGAGAAAATTAAAAGTTCTCATATATAATAAAAAAAGAACTCAGATAAATCCTGATAAGGTGCCAGGCATGCTGGTGCACACCTGTAATCCCAGTATTTAGGAGCCAGAAACAGGAGGATCACAGATTTGAAGCCAGCCTCAGCAACTTAGTGAGACCCCATTTCAAAATAAAAAATAAAATAAGGCTGGGGGGCGGGGGTGTAGCTCAGATGTAGAATTCTCCTGGGTTCAATCCCCAGTACCACAAAGAAAAGAGAAAGAAAGAAACTTAAAAGTTCTCATATAGTATAAAAAAGAACTCTGATAAATCCTGATGGCAAATGACAATCTACTGACCTAGAGCTGCCTTCCAACAAAATATCTATTCACATTTAACTTAATGAAATTTGAAGATTAAGAATTCGGTAAGCCGGGCGTGGTGGTGCATGCTTGCAATCCCAGCATTTGGGAGGCTGAGACCAGAGGATCTGCGTTCGCGGCCAGCCTCAGCTACCTAGTGAGGCACTCCGTAACTTAGTGAGACCTGGTTTCAAAAATAAAGAATAAAAAATAGGGCTGGGAGTATAGCTCAAAGGTAAAATGCCCCTGAGTTCGATCCCCAGTACCGCAAAAAAAAAAAAGAATTTGGTAGCACTGGACTCACTAGGGCCTCCAGACCCACATGTGGTTGGTAAATAAATGACAAGACAGGGCAGATTGTAGAACCTTTGCATAATCCATACAGTTTTGTTGGACAGGGCTGATCTAGAACATCTGCCAAATAAAGCATCTCCCACAACTTCAGGAATACAGTAAGGATTTGGCCAGAGATTCACTGACTGACAACTGACTGTGGACACTGATTCCTGAAAAAAAAAAAAAAAAATACTGCCGGGCGTGGTGGCGCACGCTTGTAATCCCAGCATTCGGGAGGCTGAGACCGGAGGATCCGGGTTCGCGGCCAGCCTCAGCTACCTAGTGAGGCACTCTGCAACTTAGTGAGACTCGGTTTCAAAATAAAGAATAAAAAATAGGGCTGGGGATATAGCTCGGAGGTAGAATGCCCCTGAGTTCAACCCCCAGTACCGCAAAAAAAAAAAAAAAAAAAAAAAAAAAAAAACAACTTTCTCCTTACTTTTAAAAAATCAACAAAATTACATTTATTCCTAAAGCATGTTGGCACTAAAATAAGAGACCGCAAACTTTAAATATAAGGTCTCTTACCCGACCTCTTATATTTTGGATAGAAGACTGATAACATACTCTTACTGTCCTCCACTTCTCAGACCTCATTACAAGGAAAAATGGAACTTTAATATGGAGGCCTGTGACAAGACCTGTTAGACCCAAGTTTCTGAGGAATTTACAAGTGACCCTGAGCGCTGTAGACCATCCTTAGGGAGGTGTCTGTTTATCAAGACAACCGGGGACTCACAAAAGAGGAATCTCCTTGGGCGCCACTAAGAGAGCAATCTCCTCAAAATTGTTAGTTGACTTCAAATAGCTTAAAAGGACAGTGACGGTCAGGACCAGGGACAGCCTAAATCACCTTGTGACTGCCAGGCTGAGGTCATGCTCCCATACCTCCTCCTGCCTATCCCATAAAGGAAGAGTCCTGCGTTCCCAAAGGGTTTCTCTCATTATTAGGGTGGCCTGCATTCTCCCTTGAATGTGTATTCCCTACCTACCTTCCTAATAAATTTGTTTCTCAAAATAAAAATGTTGGTAAAGGAATACAGGAAGAGCCATAGAATATTTTAATAGGAAATATATTTGCAAAGGATTATGAGATTGTAGAGATGCTGGAGACGAGATTGATGAGGTACGGCAGGAAACATCACCAGGGGAAAGATGTTCAGAGGGTCTCAGGCACACTAGTCACTGGCATGGGGAAATTCAAGACTGAAAGGTGCCAGAATCAAGAAGCCTTAGGGTGAGATAGTGAGTAAAGACAGCCTTCCGATTTCCCACCCTCCCCTAATGTTGTGTGAAAAATAGCTGGAAGCCAGATTTTACAATACAAGACCAACAAAAAAGACATCAGGCACAACATTGTGGAAAACACTAAACAGAGCCATTAATAGCTAAGTGTTGGGGACTATATAAAACACTATATTAGCCGTGCAGGATATAACGCAAGGTTCCTTACAATGCACCAGCCCCTGTGGGTGGCTCTCTGTGCCCTGGACAAAAGCACAAAGCTAACCCATCAGTGCTTCATCCTTCAATATAAATGGTCAACCACATATTACCAGATATTTTAGGAAATGCTGCAACATGAAAGCCAACATTTGAGAGATGAAATAAAGCCCACGATTTAAAAAAAAAAAAAAATGATCTTGGGGTAAGAAATAAGGAAAGGAAGAGAGATGATGCAAGAAAATAAAAGTTTAAAATTCTAATACTAGCTAGGTATGGTGGTGCACACCTTTAATCATAGTACTGTCTGTATTTGATTAAATAAGAAATAAAAAGATAAAATATTACTTAGAGTCCAAAAGCATTCCACAAAGGAACTAAAAGTAGTAATACAATTAAACTGGGATGGAGGCAGAGAAGTTTTGCTTATTGATGAAAGGATTACTCTCCCAATATAACAAAATGTCTAAAATTGATATAAAAAATAATAATTTAAGCATATCCTTTCACAATAGGGAGACATATGCCTGAGAAAATAGTTAAAAATATTTTCCTCTTAGAAGTGAAAATAGTGAAGGCAAGAATATTGCTTATCATTATAAAAACCTCTGAACTGTATGACTTTTAACCACATACATTATAACAATGACAATAGTAATAATTTTTATTTTAAAAAAACAGGGTAGGCATGGTGGCACACGCTTACAATCTCAGTACTTGGAAGGCTGAGACAGGAGGATCACAGATTCAAGGACAGCATCAGCAAGTAGTGAGACTCTCATCAACCTAGTGAGACCCTGTTTAAAAAATAAATAAGTACAGCTGGGGGTGTAGCTCGGAGGTAGTATGCCTCTGAGTTCAATCCCTAGTGCGACAAAAAAAAAAAAAAAAAAAAGGATTTCAAGTTAAGCAGCCTGACTTCAGAGGCTATATTCTTAAACACAATCTCAGTTAGATGCCTTTACCAAGACAGATTTGCTGGAAGGAAACCACAACAAAAATTTTTTTGACATGTAGCATTTTCTAGACAGTGGCCTCAAAGTGTGAGTTCCAGGTCAACAGTGTCAGCAAAACCTGGACACTTGCAAGAAACTTGATCTGAGTATTAGGTAAATGTGCTTTAAAAAAAAAAAAATCAACCTTTCCCACCCAAGACACGGTGAATCCAAAACTGTGGAGTTGGACCCAGCAATCTGTTTTAATAATCCTTCTGGTAGATTCTGATGCCTACTAAAGCTTAAGCCACTGTTATAAACATAGAAAAATAGACACTCAATTATTATGAAGGAAATCTCTCAGGAGCAGGGCACCTGCACTCTTGGTTTTTAATGAATTCTATTTTCATAATGTAGAGTTTATATATGTGCAACTATGGCCATGTAACAAAATATGGAATGTTTCCAGAAGGAACAAAATATTCATTGATATATGCTTACATTCCACCCCCCCCCAAAAAAACAAATAGACAAGTTTTAGATGCATAGGCTTTCTAGACTCTATAAGAAGAAATTCAAGACAGAGTTGAATATATGTACAGACTCAACAAACAGACCAGCAGTCAATTAAAATTCCAACCAGGCTCATAGAGAGCCACATCTCCCAAGGCCCCTCTCCAGCAGGACAGTATTGATGTCTCAAGTGCTTCGTCCATCCAGGCTAGAGAAGTGTTAAGAACCAAAGCAGACTACATTTCTTCTTCATGCTTCTTATTCACATTCTAGCTTACAGACCCCACATTATTTTTCAGATGTGTTTATTATGCTGCTAATCATGTTTGGTTTTCATAAATCAAAGTGCAAATTAACATATTTAACCACTGCCTTTTTTTTTTTTTTTCAATCCAGTGAGTCCATTCAGCTTAATGCTTTTTTGGATCAGATCCTATCAAATCAGAAAACTCTTCTAGGTTAGAAGAGTCCTCAGGAGTTGCGATAAAAGCTATTTGCGCATGAAAATTTTTAGAAAGAATATAGAAGGGGCAGAATGAAAAGAACTAATGCAAAGGCAGAAGAAGGAAACAGGGAGAACAGATGACACGGATGACTTACTGTGATTCAAGTTCAAATTAAAGAATAAAGCAGATATAAAATGACAAGATTGCAGAGGAAGAAGACAGGAAGTCTGCCCGTCACCAAAGAAACCTGAGGAAAGAATCATAAAATGAAATGGACCAGGAGAAAATGGAAACTTAAAAGCCATCATTACTTTTGATTTATATCATCTGGTTTAACTGCCTGTTAGAAAAACATTTGGTGCACATCTAGTTGTGATTTTTTTTTTTTTTTTTTAGCTATTCTCTTTTTCAGAAGATTTATTTGCAGTAGCACATACAGGTTGAATCTCCATAGCAAGGGTGAAATTCAAGTGTAAATACTGTCCTAGATCCAGGTTCTGAAAGAGTCTCTCTCTCTCCTCTTTTGGAAGAATAGAAAGGGTTGAGACTTTTAAATAATAATAATAATAAAAATAGTTAGGTGTGGTGGTGCATACCTGTAATCCTAGTACTTCAGAGGCTAAGACATGAGGATTGTAAAGTCCAGGCCAGCCTCAGCAACTTAGCAAAACTCTCAGCAACTTAGTGAGGCCCTGTTTCAAAATTAAAAAAAAAAATGAGGGTATAGCTTGAGGGTGGAATGTCTCTGGGTTCCGTCCCCAGTACTAGTAAATAAATAAACAAACAAAAAGTATGAACCATGTATTAAAGCAAATCAGAGTAACTCCACCTTAAGTCTTCACTGACAGTTCTTGGCCATATTAAGTGTCTTTTTTTAGATCATTCTCTCTTCAGCTCATGAAGGAAATCAATATAATATTAAATATATTTTAAGTTTACGGAAGTGCACGTCAGTATACAATGTGCTTTCTATTTCAATAATAAAAATTAATCAACCATAAAGCATTAACCCGTTTAAGGGATCGGGCACATCAAAGGACTCCCCCATTTCCATGGCGCAGACGTGGCTTTGCTGGCCATACATGTTAGTGCCTCAGGCAATGACCATTCTTGTCATTATTATTAGCTTTGCAAGTCACCATTCAACATCTGTATCTACTACCATTTAAAAGCTTTAAAATATAACTGCTCATCGTAAACAAAATTGTAGTCAAACATTACATAAATCTCAAGTTGCCTTTTGCAATTTCATTAAAATGGTCTATAACGCACTCCTTTTCTCTCCCTTCATTTTACAAACAAGGATGTTATATTTGCTCTTATCAATTCAATAACAAGCTTCTAGGTCTGGCACACAGTAGGACTCCAGCCATGGCTATTGCACAGAATCGAACCCAGATGCATGAGAAGTGTGTTCCTGGTCTTTCTGTATTGTATGTCTCTTCTGTTCTTGCTAATTTTCCCAGGCTGGTCTTGAACTCCAAATCTTCTTGCATCAGCCTCCCAAGTAGCTAGGATTACAAGTGGGATTACAGACCCACCATGCCAGGCTGTGTGTGTGTGTGTGTGTGTGTGTGTGTGTGTGTGTGTGTGTGTATGTGTGTTACTGGGGATTGAACCCAGAGGCACTCATTCAATCACTGAGCTGCACTCCTAGCCCTTTTTATGTATTTAGAGACAGGGTCTCCCTAAATGACAAAGTCTGGCCTAAAATTGCAATCCTCCTGTTTCATCCTCCCAAATATTAAAATTACAGGTGTGCATGACCATGCTCAACTTTATATGTCTTTAATGAGTAAAGTTTAAGCCGGGCATGGTGGCCCACGCTTGGAATCCCAGTACTTGGGAGGCTGAGACAGGAGGATCCAGGTTCACAGCAGCCTCAGCTACTTAGTGAGGCCCTCCACAACTTAGTGAGACCCTGTTTCAAAATAAAGAAGAAAAAATAGGACTGGGGGTGTAGCTCAGAGGTAGAATACCCCTGGGTTCAATCCCCAGTACTGAAAAAAAAAAAAAAAAAAAAAGTTTACTTGATTTTATGTGATCCTTGGGTGTTTAGTCATCAACAAATATAATCACATACACTTTTCTCGAGTTTTTTTTTTTTTTTTTTTTTTTTTTTTTTTTGCGGTACTGGGGATTGAACTCAGGGGCATTCTACCTCCGAGCTATATCCCCAACCCTAATTTTTATTCTTTATTTTGAAACCGAGTCTCACTAAGTTGCAGAGTGCCTCACTAGGTAGCTGAGGCTGGCCGCGAACCCGGATCCTCCGGTCTCAGCCTCCTGAATGCTGGGATTACAAGCGTGCGCCACCACGCCCGGCTTTTCTCGAGTTTTTAAAGGCCTTATATTTTGGTAGAAAGGAGACCTGATTATTTTGAAATAAGAATGAGAAGATTGAACTTGAAATCAATAGTAAACATAGTCAGAATCAATTAAAAACACAAATATGCAAGTGGAAAAACTTGCTAGGCTAGACATTAACCTGACTGTGTATTTAACCGGCATCCTTACTTGTGGGTGATTTAATTCCAATGGTGACTTTCCTATCCTGGAAGCAGAGACCGGTGAGAGTTATGGGCTCACATTGATAGCTCCATACTGTCACCCTCCCAGAGGAGGCTCTCAGCCCACAGTGAGCAGAGGAGATGCTGGCGCCAAACATTTAAGGCACCTATGTCCCTTTCCGTGGATTCACAAACCTTATAATCATGTTCTTATTCCCTGTTAGTCAACTGGCCTTTACCAAGATGGGGTTCAAAACTCTGGTTCAAGACCTTCACCAACAGGACACCTTTATTCTCAGGACCACATACCTGACCCTGGTCGATTTCACAAGGATAAGTCCAAGCTAGTCAGGTGCCCTGGAGACAAGCAGAAGTCCCCTCGCCCTCCCAGAGATGCTTCTTCATTTTTATGACCACCTTGGAAGCTCCTCCCCCTTTGAAATTCATCCAACTTCACCACATCACTCACATCGGAGCAAAAAATGCATATTTTATGTCCTATTTTGCCAGAATAACTCTTTGAACTTTAGGGAACCTAAATTTCCCAAAAGAGGAGGTAATGGAGACGTAGTGACCATCCCTGAACTCCAGTCACCTTTTCCTCTCTCCAGTCACCTTTTCCTCTCTCCAGCAATGTCCTCTCTGTCTCACTCGGGGTCAGGTAACCGCCCTCAGCCCACAGCCGGAGCCTGGCGGGGAAAACCTGTCACTCACGGGCTTTGTAAGTGGTGAGCTCAATTCCAGTACGTGGGAGGCTGAGACAGGAGGATCGCAGGTTCGTGGCCAGCCTCAGCTACTCAGTGAGGCTCTCCACAACTTAGTGAGACCCTGTTTCAAAAACAAAAAATAAAAATAGGGCTGGGGGTATAGCTCAGAGGTAGAATGTCCCTGGGTTCAATCTCCAGTACCAAATACACACAAAATAATAATAATAATTATTATTATTATTTCTTAATTATTATTATTAATTATATTATTGTATTACATTATTATTATTATTATTATTATTATTATTATTTCTGCTGGATGTGGTAGTACATGCTTGTAATCCCAGTACATGGGAGGCTGAGACAGGAGGATTGCAGGTTCAAGGACAACCTCAGCAATTTAGTGAGGCCCTCAGCAACCTAGTGAGACCCTGTTTCCAAATAAGAAATAAAATTGGTCTGGGGAGGTAGCTTGGAAGTAGAATGCCCCTGGGTTCAATTCCCAGAATAATAATAATAATAATAATAATAATAATAATAATACCCCTGTCCACGTTAGGTATCTGGGCTCCCAGAGTGGCTCAGAATGTTGCTGAGACATGTTAATCATCTGGGAATGAGAAAGTCACAGCTGTCAGGGACAGCATGTTGGGCAAGTTGCCTGGGTTTCTGGGCCCCCTGGCAGACCCAGAACCAAAAGCCTCCACCTTGCTGAGCCGACGCTCCCTCCACAGGTGCTGCCCATCAGTACCAGCTGCAGCTTTTTGAAATCAGAGGCCCTGCTCTCAGCTACCCAGAAAATGCCCACATCCACCCGAGGCATCCTGGGAGCGCTGGTCATGGCCATTAGCAGCTCCGTGGGGAGCAGCGGCTGGAGTCAAGGACCACGGCGTTGGACCACTAGCTCACAAAGCAGCAGAGCCAGTACCGTTTAATCAGTAACCAGTAACCGGCTCTGGGGATCCAGACTGAGGGATGCCAAAGCGTGCTGACAGATTGTCCTCAAGTGTGAGCAGTTGCTTCTCTTTCTGAACCTAAGACCGCTCCACAGAGAGGGACAGATGCCCTGAGAGCGGCCACCCACCCGGAGGGATCTTTGGGGTCTCACGGACAGTCATACCCCAGGGCCACAAGACAAACCTGAAGCAACAGGAATAGGGCTGCGGCCACCTCCTCAGAGGGTGTGAGAGGACACGAGGAGAGACTGCGCTCAGGAGGGCCACCAGGCAGTTCTGGAAGAGTGAGCACCCAACAGCCCCAGTGCCACGCCCAGGGAGAAGCTCTGGGGGGCAGGCACAGCCACGTAACTGAGGAAGCACCCAGCCTAAGCCTTCTTGTTTCAGGATCCCTGGCTCCTAATAGCACTACCTGCCAGGGACTCCAGCCACAGAGGAAGGAAATCCCTAACTAAAGGGGCAAATGGAGATTTAAAAGTTCACCTTTTTGTCGTTGTTATTGTTGTTGTTTTGTACTGAGGATTGAACGCAGGGGCATTCTTTCTCTGAGCTACACCCCCGGTCCTGTTTGTTCATTTGTTTGTTTGTTTTGAAACAGGATCTCACTAAGTTGCTGAGAGTCATGCTAAGTTTCTGAGGCTGATTTTGTACCTGCAATCCTTCTGTCTCAGCCTCCCAAGTACTGAGATTACAGGCACGCACCACCATGCCTGGCTAGCTCACCCAATTTTTTTTTTTTTTTTTTCGGTAATGGGGATTGAACTCAGGGGCATTCTACCTCCAAGCTACGCCCCCAGCCCTATTTCTTATTCTTTATTTTGAAACAGGATCTCACTAAGTTGCAGAGGGTCTCACTAGGTAGCTGAAGCTGGCCGCGAACCCGGATCCTCCAGTCTCAGCCTCCCAAATGTCACCCAGCTTTTTAATAATCATAACTAAAAATGTTGTGGCCTCTGTGTCCACTTCCCTGAATAATACCATCTCTACCTTTGACGGGTAGAACTGCCGTTCAATATTAGGAACATACTTCTACTAATATATATATAGAGAGAGATAGATATATAGATATAGATATAGATACATTCTTACAAAACCAAACTAACTCTTACCACAATCTAGCAATCACACTCCTTGGTATTTGCCCAAAATTAGTTGGACACGTGTTTCCACACTGAAACCTGCATGTGGGTGTTTATCGCGGCTCTACTCATAAACTCCGAAGCACGATGTCCTTCACCGGATGAAATAAACTGTGGCGGATCCAGCAGGATATAATTCAGGGCTAAAAGAAATAATACATCAAGGTATGAAAAGACATGGAGGAAGCTTATGTGCATGTTACTGAACGAATGAAACCCATCTGAAGATGCTACATGGTACACAACTCCAACTACAAGACATTCTGGAAAAGACAAAATTATCGAGATCAGCGGTCGTCAGGAGTTTGGGAGAGGGAGGGCTGAACACGCGGAGCCCAGAGGATTTTTATGGCTGTGAGAATACCCTGTTTGATGCTGTGATGCTGGATTACAGGTCATGCTGTATTTGTCAACACCCACAGAATATGCGACACCGGGAATATGAACCCTCGTGTCCACTGTGAACTCTGGGCTCTAAGGCATCAGGACAGGATCGCCAGCTGTAAAAAGCGTGCTGCATGGAGTATTGATCTGAAAGAGGTTGTGCAGATGTGTGCTTCCTGTGCTTTCTTCTCAGTTTTGCTGTGAACCTCAAATTGCTCTAAAAAAAGGTAAAGTCTAGTAAAAGTGGAAAAAAGTTATCTTCTGTTGATCTGAAGTTCAACTTTAATAGGGCATTCTGTATTTTCGTTTGCTAAATCTAGCAGCCCCGTTGGAGGGTTGGAAGAGCAATGAAATTTCAAGTTATAGAAATTACAAAGAACATTTTAATATACTAGGCACATTTATTTTAGTTCTGTGGAATGAACCAAGAGGCATTCTACCTCTGAGCTATGTCCCCAGCCCTTTTCTTTTCTGTCTTTTTTTTTTTTTTTTTTTTTTTTTTTGCGGTACTGGGGATTGAACTCAGGGGTAGTCTACCTCTGAGCTATACCCCCAGTTCTATTTTTTATTCTTTATTTTGAAACAGGGTCTCATCTCACTAAGTTGCGGAGTGCCTCACTAAGTAGCTGAGGCTGGCCTTGAACCTGGATCCTCCTGTCTCAGCCTCCCAAACGCTGGGATTACAGGCATGCACCACCACACCCGGCTCCCACATCCTTTTCTTTTCTTTCTTTCTTTTTTTTTTTTTTTTTTTTTTGAAACAGGGTCTCACTAAATTGTCAAAGGTCTTCCTCCTAAATTGCTGAGGCTGGCCTCAAATCTACCATCCTCCTGTCTCAGCCTCCCAAGTACTGGGATTACAGAAATGCATTGCTATGTCTAGTTATCAGGCATATTTTAAGCCTTGTTCCCCCCCTCCCCCAGCAGGTTCCCCCATTATCTACTCGGCCAAGACATTCCACTCAGTAGAAGAAGAGGTTGAAATGGGTTAGACCACCCAATATTGGACTCAGTTTATTTGCTACAGTTTGGCTCCCTCTAATGAACCCAAGAATTAAAAAAAGAATATTTTATAGTGGTTTCCAATGTCTCATACTAACACTTTTTGTTTACAAAAGGTTTATCTTTGATCAGGATTTTTTTCCTTACATGTGTATTGGTTCAGTATTTTTATTGCAGTCTATGAAGTCAGAAACCCGGCATTTCAATTATTTCAGTGCTCACCAGTAACCAAAAGCGACGTCCAAAAAATGCTCTCCATAAATGCATGTTAAATTATCCTCCTGTCTCAGATATTTTAAAGGCAGTCCATCTGACCTTTAATGCAACATCCTTTCTTCCTGTTAATAGGGCTAGCTCTTAGAAGCTCATTTACATGATATCAGTATAAGTTTCACATTTTATTTATTCAAGAAACAATCCTCACCAAACTGTGTAGAGGCATGATTCATGATCTATTTCTGAAGTCACCTGTCAACACAACTGCAATCAAATAACTACATTTGGCCACCTAAACCCACGGGCAATTCCAGTTGCTACAGCTATGCCTAGGCTGAGGTTTTAGGAATCAGCACGCCACCAAGATAGCAATAAGACTCGCAAAAATGAACCTGTTATCTGCCAGGCACATCTCCGGATCCTTGCATCTTAGAGAGAAGTCTATTACAGAGACACCGCCATATGTCACACCCCCACCAGCCCCCTGCATACTTACAATATGATTATTGATGGTAAGCACCAACTAAGACTTGACATCAACCATAATCGGCTGATCTGCCTGCAACAGATTTAATTTACCAACATAAAACATTCTCACTTTCTGCCTGCCCAGGTTAAACAGATGCCTGAGGGAACTCGGGCCGTCAGAATTCCCACCCTGGTGGCTGACTATTGGTTCGCTGATTACAACCAGACATTGGAAATTCATTGCTGCCAAAAAAAAAAAAATCTATTATGAATATGAAGGGACTTTGGAGCTATTCATTGACTGTCTTAGAAGCTTTTATTAGAGGCTTTTCCCAAATCCAAAGCCAAGATAAAATAGCTCAGCATAGCATTCATTTTTAATGACTCTCAAGCTAGAATGTAAATCCCTGTTCGGTGCGCATTAACTCTCGTCAGGGTTTTAACAACTGGCCTAAATCTTGCCTTTGCAGGCGCTGGATGAGAACCCGCAGCACAGGCAGGGTGGAGCCAGGCGGAGAGGGCTGAGAGGCAGCTGATGGGGAATGGGGAAGGGCGTAAGCAAAGCCAGGCTCCCTCACTCCAGAACCCCATGTTGCCCTGTTCGGTCACTGCCCCCCTCCTTGCAAGAAAAAAGACAAATTAGGGGCTTTCTTATTTATTCTCAGTGAACAGAGAAACCCTGAGGGAAGCAAATGGGCTGCCAAACCCAGAGAACAAGTAGTGCAATTAGGAAGCAGAGATTGGGTGTTCAGTGTCCCTCGAAACAAAATAAATAAGTAAGCAAACCTCTAGGAAACACGTAATAGTCTTAGCAAAATCTGAGAATTCAGACTCAGTCTTCGCCTGCATCTGAGGTTCCCTGAGAATATAATATAGCGATGCCCAGAAATAAAAAAAAGCAAAAATTGGCAACCCCATGCTGGTATAAAATGGACTCAAACACAATAAATGACACTTCTTATTAACATGATCTTAGACTGTGAATGGAGTGAATTAGCCGTAGCATATGGAGTGGATGCAGTGATGGCCCCCAATACCTGGAAAAAGCCATGAATGTACGTTCTGTGTGTGTGCGCCTTTGGAGAATACACACACACACACACACACACACACACACACACATAGACACATTCCACCAGAGGACAAAGTGTATTATTAAAAGTAAATGAAAATTCCCTGTCGACTCCTGAGTAGGAAGCCATTCTGTTTTGGGGCCCACTTGCATGAACTTGCTTTCAGATAAAAGTATACGAGGGTGCGTAGGACCCTTGCGTGCGACAGCTTCAAATTCACGCCTGGGGCAGTCGACATTCACTGCTCATCGAATCCCTGCAATGAGGCAGGACACAACTCTCTGAGACTTTTCAACACGTTTGCTCTGGTAAGCACACTGCATGCCTTTTATGAACCCTCAGCAGTGAAGATTCGAGAAGGTGACTCCTCAGAGGACAGGCTAGAACCGTTCCCAAAGCATGGGTGACCGTTCACGAGGGGAAACATAGGCGGGTCACTTTGGCTAGCCATGTAACTACACTACGTTCAACTAATTATCACCAGCCTGCCATGCTGCCTTTGACACCCCGACCTACACATGAGGGATATTATAGCTGGCGTTATATGTTTTGCTATCTTGGAGAGCCTTGTGGGGTCTGACCTCAAGCTCCCCTCCCCTCCCGCAGACCCTGTTGTGCAACTCTTTCCCCGGGTACTACTGCTCGTGGCGTGCTCTGGTATGTGGTGTCCCCCTCCCCAGGCTCTGGGTATATGTGTCTAATAGCTGCTGTCAGTCACACTGACCAGTGTCAGATACCATGGGGCTGTCTGTCCCCCAAGACCTCAGCACGAGAATCCCTCCTTTGCCCACGGGGGAAAGGAGACAATCAAACATCACCTCTCACGACTGGTTCATTCCCTAGCGCTCCCCCCAACAAAAGCTGAGCTGCTGCGGCCGCTGCCCTCACCCCACACCACAGAACGGACCTCGGAACCTCTGTTTTTTTCAATTAAAAAAAAAAAGTAGTAAGAATTATTATATCTCAGCTCTTAGGACTGGGAAAGTAGCTCAGTAGTAGAGGCCCTGCTTCGCCAGGTTCTGAGTTTGAGACACACACACACACACCCTACCTTTTCCTTTTTTTTTTTTTTTTTTTTTTTTTTTGCAGTATTGGCAGGGGAATTCTACCTTTGAGCTACACCTCCAGCCCTATTTCACTAAGTAGCTGAGACTGGCTGCTCACCTGCAATCCCTCCTGTCTCAGCCTCACAAGTACTGGGATTACAAGGATGCATTGCAATGCCCGGCCTTTTCATCTTCCTGCATAAGTAAATATTCCTCTGAAGACATATGTCCATAGAAGAGACATTGTTCCTCTGCTAATGATTTATAATAATCCCGCCACCACCTGCATGGATTACGCCCTCCTTACCTTGCCTATGAAAATGCCACTGTTGTGCCTTTAGCCATGAACACACCATGGTTTAAGGGCATGTTAATAGGCTTCCGCAGGGAACTACAATTTCTCACATCTACAGCAACAGTTCTCCATACCACCAACCTCGCTCACTCTTCTCTAAGCAGAGATGGGACAGTTGCCACCAAGCCACCTTCTAGGGAGCACAGAGGTCCTCCCAACAGGAGTAGCCACAGAAACAGCTGGAAATATGTGTCTAGCTGACCTGCACACCAACACGTGTCCACAAGCCAGCACCACCCCTCCGGAAGCCTGTAGTTGCAGGGCAGAATCAGCAGGGGGCGCCAGCTCCCAGGACCCATGCCCTCCAAGGTCCCAAGAAGAAAAGCTATTGACTGGAATCCTTGACAACAGCCCACTGAAAACCCCAACCCTCAGCAGCACCTTCCAAAATGAATCCTACTGGAGCCAACTCAAAAGTTCTTTCTCTCCACTTCTCTTATTTGCACAAACATTTATCAAAGACCTCTTATTTAGCAAGGATACCAAATTGTTCCAGATTCTAAAACTACAGTGATGTGTAAGTCACAGTTTTCTTCCTTCATCGGCTCACCCTAAGGGGAAACACAGGAAAGGAAGTGGTCCAAACCCTGAAGGAAAGACTATAGGAAAGAAGAGGTCATTGGACCAACCGTGAAACAGCCAGACAGTGAATTGTATTCAAGACTGAAATGAGCTATCAAGTCATAAGAAAGCACAGAGAGACCTTAAATATAAATTATTCTATGAAATGTGCCAGTTTGAAAAGTCTACAAACTGTATGCTTCCAACTGTAGAACATTCTGGAAAAGGCAAAGGTATAGTGGCAGTACAAGTATCTGCAGTTGCTATGAGCTAGAGGGGAGGGAAGGATGAAAGAGCAGAACACAGAGGATTTGTAGAGCGGTGGAAGTATTCTGCATGATATTATCATGGGAAATGCATGCCATTATTCATGTCCAAATCCACAGAGTATACGACCCCTGGGGTGAGCTATACTGTCAACTGTGCACCCCAGTTAATAACCGTGTGTTAATATTGACTCGTCAATTGTAACAAATGCACCACCCTCGTGGAAGATGTTAAGAGCAAAAGAATGTAGTCAGGGGAGAAGAGTATATGAGAAATTTCTGTTGCTCAATTTTCCTACAAATCATTCTAAAAAATAAAGTCTACCAACTTAGAATTTAAAAATGTATAGGAAAGGCCAGTTTTAGCATCACTTCTAATGTTGAACAATAACTAGCAATGGCTCTTCAGTGTTTTACAAGCTAGTGGCTCTTAATCTTCAAAGCAATCTGTTACTGTCCCCATTTTGCAGAGGATAAAACCCAGGAAGTGAAGGCAAATTATTTGTCTGGATTTGCAAAGGTTGCTCTTGGCTGGCCCAGGTCTGCTGACCCTGGAATCCAGAGCTCAGCTAACAGTCTCATTGCCTCTCCCTAAGTCATATCACATAACTACTTGTGAAGAGGAGGAACTATTTGCTCTGCCTGGGAATAGAGAGCAATGCCATCCTAGAATCCCTGCTGCATGGGAAAGATTAATGTTATTCAGATAGGGGGTGCTAAAGACCCTGACTCTCCTGCCCTGTGCTGAACATGAGAGGTGATTAGGAAGCTGCGACTCCCCTTCACTGAATTTGCAACCAGTCATTGCTGATCACAAAGAGAGAAAAGACTCTTAAAAATAGCAATAATTAACATTCAATAATCACTTTTAATAAGCAGTTTACTGACTCAAAGCTAATCTTTAGAACATCTTTAGAACATCAAGCTATAAGCCCCCTTCCAAGATTGTCATTAATCATCCCGGTACTTTCGGCATCAACATTTTACTGTATCATTATAATAAACCAAACTCAAGCAATTTCTATTTCGGTGGCCTTGGAACTTTCGGTCCCGTTGGAACTGGAAGACACCCCAAATAGAAGAGTACAGGATTCCAGCTGCATGAAGATGTGTGGCCACAAGGGGGCACTGCAGGTGCAGTGTGGACGGCCCCTGTCCAAGGTACCCAGGTGTGGTCACTCAAGGCAAAGAGAACCAACCAGTAAAAGTTAATTTGCTTCCCAATTGTAAAAGACAATTCATGATTTTATCTAAATTGGCGGCTCAATCTATATTTAAATCTCAACAAAGAAAAGGGAAAGAAGAGTTGTTATTCACTGTTATTCAGAATAGAATTCTTTTCCTTAAAAGATTCCACAGCAATATTTAAGAGTGTTAATTAGCCCATATCTTACTCATATAACTAGCCTTCTTTTACATCAAGCAATAAACCTAAGTAAAGTTTCTAGGTAAGTTATGCATGGATCCATGCATCAGAATCTATTAACTTTTTGGTTCCACACAGGACCTATCAGGGCACCACTAATTAATTCACTGAGCAAGAACTTTTCATAACATATCTGATAAACTAGTAAGGCATCATCGGAACACAGGTTTTAGGATGAGGAATGCTGTATTAAAAAAAGCTTTATTGGGGATTTTTTTCTACCTAAGAAATTTTGAGTAGGTTCTCAGCTGTACTTACATGGCTGGGGTCTTGGTCTTTGCACTGTCTTACCGCTACAGATGTAATGGAACCCACATTTACATCACATAAATGGGCTGTGGCTAACCAATTCAATGGCACTTCAAGGGTCAGTTCAGTTTGCTCCTTAAATGAAAAAACAAAATCCCATGTAATTGGGATTCCAACCATGCTAGCAAAGGCATCTCCACATTGCTAACTTGAGCCAAGTGAAAACGGGTTTTAAATCAATGCCTTTGAATTTTGTAATGAGGGTATGAAGGGAAAATTTTATGCTTTAAAATATTTTAGAATTCTCAAACTCATATTGGTTAAAATATAAATTAAAAAAATATTTGAGGATAGATTTTAAAAATTGTGCAGAAACACAACATTTTGGCACCATTCAAAGAATAATATCTATGCCAGGATTTAAAGGAAAGCAAATTAGAAATCAGCTTTTTATCTTTAATTTATGATTGAGAATGAAACCATATAATGAAACCAAAACATTTTCAAAGCAAACTTTAGGAGTCATGGTGATTTGTTTACTTTGTATGTGTGTATGGTGCTGGGGATCAAACACAAGGTCTCACACATGCCAGGCAAGTGCTCTCCCAGCCCCTCCGCAGGGCTGGTTCATGCAGGAAGTCATATTACTGTCTCTTAATAGTAAAGCTACATTTGGAACCATGTAGATAAGGGTATGCATACAGATATCTCTTGTCTTTAGTAACATAGAGAGGGAAATTACATTGTACCGTTTATCTAATCTCCTTTTCACAACCATCTTTAAATTTTGGACACATATTTGTGTCTAAAGCAGAGTAGTAGAGCACTTGTAAACACCTCTGAATTCCATTGTAAAACTTAGCCAGCACCTAAAGAGCTGTGTCCAGCGCTAAGACCATCAGTATGCAGTGCCCTCTGCTGGTCAGTTCATTAAACAACATGATATACAAAACTGCATTGTCAGAATGTGTGTGGGGTGGGTAGGGAGATTTTTGTGTGTCATTTTATTTTGTTAGAATTAGAGATATAACTCCAGACAACCCACCTTTCCCCCTTGCAGTTCCTCTATCAAACAAACGTTTGCCTATTGTGTAACAGAACGCATTTTAGAGAATTAAGACTTGGTATGACCGCTCAGGTTCCAGATCAAAAGTTGCCCCTCTAAAGTGAAGGTTCAGATTTTTTCTCTTATATGCAGAAGCTAGGGAATAATTGGGCTAAGAGGGTCTTTGGATAATGGAAGAGAGACTCCAGTGAAGCCAGGGAGGGGGTCTTGGGGTGCGGGGAGAGGGAGAATTAATGAAGGAAACACTTCCACAGTCATCACACACCTATGTGAGAATACCAGTGCCAATCTCCATATCATGTAGGGGAAGGAGGGAACAGGGAGAGAGCCAGGGGAAAATCCGTCGAGTGCTGTGTGCATGTATGTCACTCTAACGATGAACTACATTATGATGTGAAACTATAATGCACCCATAAAAATATTAAAATAAAGTAACAAACTAAAACATGGACAAGACGATCCTAAAATTCACGTAGAATGAATAAACAGTATTAAAAATGCAGGGCAGGGGGGCAAAAAAGTTCCCCCTCTGAACTCTCTACGTTTGGCTGCCCTTCCTCAATGCTGACAGCCTCTCGGGCCCGGCAGGCACAGCTCCTGCGGTCCTTCAGCTTGTACCTTCTCCACTGGAACCGTGACTCTGTAGCCCCAGCATTCAATGTATTTCTGTCCGTGTTTGTTCTATATATATTTTTTTTTTTTTGGTTTTCTTCAAAAGCTGCAGAATTAACCATAGGGTTAGAATTAGCAATATTGCAATGTGCTTCCTAGTGGTGAATTCAGAAAGCTGTCCTGAGCCCCAGACATAGAATAGAACTTTTAACCAGAGGGTGACAAAGAACACCCAATGTGTGGCCTTATAAAAGACTCGGGTTGTGTAGCCATTAATTTTAGAAATGACAACAAGTGCAGCACTGTCGGTGAGACTTCGAAGGCTTCTGCATATAGCTCTCAATTGGGTTCCAGGTGAGATTCTTGTGCCCAAAGGCTATGAGGAAGGACAAGAAGCCCCACTTCTGCGACGAGGGTGTAAACAGACAGAGCTGACCTCTGAGACACGGAGAAATCACTTGGGATCGAAATGACCCTGTTTCAATGGGATTAAAACAAGTCAATTTAATAAACACTTGAGGTCGGGCGTGGTGGTGCATGCCTGCATTCCCAGTTCTTGGGAGGCTGAGCCAGGAGGATTGCTGGTTCGCAGCCAGACTCGGCAACTTAGCAAGACCCTCCACAACTTAGAGATGAGACCCTGTTTCAAAATTTAAAAATAAAATAAAATAGGGCTGGAGGTGTAGCCTCAGGGTTCCATCCCAGTACCACAGAAAATTAATTAAATTAATGCTTGGCACTCAAACCCTGCAAGACACTAGGAGGACACTGGGTCCAAGACAAAAAGATAAGCCAAATCTTTGTCGGTGATTATTTAGGCAATTTGCCTGGAGGTCTTTCACATGAAAAATGAAACCTAGAAACTACAAAGATAAAATCGGGCAATGTAGCTACACTAAAATAACACATTTTGCTTTGCAAAACAATATTAGCTAAATGTCAAAACACAACTGACAAGCTGGGGAAACTATATGGAAAAACTACATTCCTTACCACTTAGAAAGTGTTTATGCAAACCTTAAGAAAAATAGCGACAACCTAATTAGAAACACATGGGCAACTTTCAGAAAGAAAGGAAACAAAGATGTTTTGGGTGTGTGTGTGGTACTGGGCATGGAACCCCGGGATGTACCTCTAAGCTACATCCCCAACCCTATTTCTTTTTATTCTTTATTTTGAAACAGGATCTCACTAAGTAGCTGAAGCTGGCTGGGCAACTGTGATCCTCCTGACTCAGTCTCCTTTCAAATACTGAGATTACAAGTGTGCACCACCACACCTGGCTAAGATTGTTCTTAAATACTTGTCAATATGCTCATCCTCACTGCTGATTAATAAAATGCAAGTAAATAACTTTTTAATCTTACTATTATCAAATTGGTAAAAATAAATATATTTTATAGTCCTAAGTATGGGCAAAGAAGCTCTCTAATATATTGTTGGCTTCAGACAAATACCGTGGTGCCTATCTGTAGTTTCAGTACTTGAAAGGCTGAGACAGGAAGATCACAGGTTCAAAGCCAGCCTCTGGGACTTAGTGAGACCCTGAGCAACTTATTGAGACCCTGTTTCAAAAGAAAAAAGAAAAGAGTCGGGTGGTGGCGCACGCTTGTAATCCCAGCATTCGAGAGGCTGAGACCGGAGGATCCGGGTTCGCGGCCAGCCTCAGCTACCTAGTGAGGCACTCTGCTACTTAGTGAGACTCGGTTTCAAAATAAAGAATAAAAAATAGGGCTGGGTGTATAGCTCGGAGGTAGAATTCCCCTGAGTTCAATCCCCAGTACCGCAAATAAATAAATAAATAAATAAATAAATAAATAAATAAATAAGAAAAAGGGCTGAGGAAGTAACTCCAGGGTAGAATGTCCCTACATCAATCCCAAATACAAAAAGGGAAGGAAGGAAAGAAAGAAGGAAGGAAGGAAAATTTCACAGCTTTATAAAGAACAATTTGGCAATATTTAATTACAATAAATTTTATAAATATGCCCATACATATCTAGGCATTTACCCTATAAATATATTCACATTGATAAAAAAAAATCCATTGTATCATCATTTGTAATAAGAAAAACATTGGAAGCAACCTACATGTCTGTCAGAAGAGGCTGAATATATAAATCTTGGTATGATCATGCAATAGAATTCTACTCCAACAGCCTGAGTGGGAATGGTACCAGATATATCAATATGGAAAGGTTTCTGTGATGTCATTCATTGAGAAAATGTGCAGTCTGGGGATTCTCCGATGCTCTCCTTCTGTGTTCACAAAGTAGACATACTTGCTTGTTTATCACCTGCATTGCCCTGCAAGGGTATCGAGTGGCGCTGGGAAGTTGAACTGGGAGGAAAGCCAGCAGGAGAGAGACAGTAGCATCCCACTGCATACTCTGGTGCTGCAAGATCATTTTAATGTCTTCCTATATTACTCTTTCAAAAAATGAAATTTAAGAAACTTTATTAAAATATAAAAAGGGAACTATCTCCCCCAGTTTCATCTCTAAGATGCAAATTGCACACACACAGTCACAATGAAGTCGTTCTCTCCTAGTTGCTAATTTGTTGAATCCATCAAGCAGGTACAAGGAAGCTGAGACCAAGAGGACTAGTGCATAGCCTCCTGGGAAGGCGCTCAGGGCTGTGTGAGCATGAGCACTGGATGTCAGAGTCAGGCAGGGCTGCTCAGCCCCTCCAGGCCCCTGCGAGCATAGGTGTGGAGTCATCTCAGTGGAGGTGCTACCCTGAGAACTCAGGCGGTCCCCGAGGGCTACAGGTGGGTTTTGGGTTTGGGGAGTGTGTATTTGTTTTGTTACTGGGGATTGAACCTAGGGACATTCTACCTCTGAGCTACACCCTTAGCCCTATTTCATTTTTTATTTTGAAACAGAGTCTCCCTAAATTGCTGAGGCTGGCCTCAAACCAGCAATCCTCCTGTCTCAGCCCCCCAAGGACTGGGATTATAGGTGTTCACCACCCACCTTACAGATGTTTAGGGAGTAATGTAGATAATGGCTCTGGAGCAAGCTGTCTTCATTTGATCTGGGGTTGCATCACGGTGCTTAGCAAATTCCCTGGTTCTACCTGAGAACAGGAACGTAGGATTCCAGGTTGACTGAAAGAGAGGCAGGGCACAGGCTGTGATGGCCCCTTGTGTCTCCGCTGAGTGAAAGGGCAGCCCCACTGGACCATTGGAGTGTGCTTTTTCTAAACACATCTCTATCCAGGTGAAACACAAATTTAGTGGGGCTACAAAATCATGTGATTTGGACAATATTTTTAAATGACTCAAAAGAAGCAAACAGGGTCTCTGCTTTTTCTAGATACTCCTCCCCCCTCTGCTAACCTGCATGTTACTCTGTTTCTATGAGATCTGCTTTTTTTTATATATATTACACATGTGAAGTGAGATCATACACGAGACCATCTCTGTTTCTATGAGATTTACTTTTTTTTTTAGATTGCACACGTTAAGTGATACCCTGCAGATTTTCTCTCTCGGTACCTGGCCTATTTCACTCAGCATAATGTCCTCAAGGTTCATCCTCGTGGTCACAAGTGATAGAATTTCCTGGTTGATTCAGGCTGATGGTGATCCCCTGTGTATCTGTGCCACATTTCCTGAGTCCATTCATCTGCCGATGGACTCTTAGGCTATTCCATACCTTGGCTGCTGTGAGCAGTGGCGTTATGAACATGGGGTTGGGGAGAGATCCCTTAAGTGTATTGACTTCATTTCCTTTGGGGATGTAACCAGTAAAGGGACTGCTGGATCGTGCAGTAGTTCTACTTAAAGCTTTTTGAAGCACCTCCATACTGTTTTCCAAAATGGCTGTATTTATACACCATCACAAACAGTGGGTAACAAGTATAAAGTTATAATTACATAGAAGGAATAAGTTCTCCCATCCTACGGTACAGCAAGTTGTCTATAGTTAATAACAATGTATTGCATATTTCAAAATAACCGAAAGGGGATTTTAAATGTCCTTATAAAAATAAATGGTAAATATCTAAGATGATACATATGCTAATTAGTCAAATCATTCCACAGTGAGTACAAGTATCAAGACTACTTTGTACTACACAAACATAAGCAATTATTGTCAATTAAAAATAAAATAAAGCTAATAAATCCCCAATCAGTAAAGAAGAACACAAAGATGTGAGTGGTACTAACAATAAAGGAATATGTAACAATGAGTTCTAAGAGTTTCTCAGGTGTCTTCAAATTTTTTGATTGTAGAACCATATACATAAAAATATTTGTATATGAACTTGCGTTCTATGCATATTCTCATAAATATACGTATGCAGCACTGTATTCAATATGATGCACATTACAAAACAAATGCAAAGCAGATATTTTTTAAAGTAGAATATAAATTATGAAGATAAATAGTAGCTGGGTGTAGTGGCTCACACCTGTAAACCCAGTACTTGAGAAGCTAAGCCAGGAGGATCACAGGTTTGAGGCCAGCTCAGCAACTTTGCAAGACTCTCAGCAACTTGGTGAGATCTTGTTTCAAAAAAATAGGACTGGAGGTATAGCTTGGAAGTAGAATGTCTGTGGGTTCAATCCCTGGTATGAAAAAAAAAAAATAGTTTACTAGGCTCATACTCACCGAGACAGCAGCTGGAAAAAATTTCTCATACTTCAACAGCTGCATACTATTAATGGATTTTGGTGCATCCAGGAATTGCCAAGTTTGGGGAAATTTTAAGAAAATTTCTAACAATTTTTTAGGCGAGTCAACATTAAATGTGAAATAATGCTAAACAGCTGTGTAGACTGCCTGGTTTGCAAAACCATCGGTTACTCTACCCCTAATAACAGAACACTCTGGTGCAAAGCCAGGTTCCTCTGGAGAGACACAACTGCTCAGTGACTGTCAGCTCATCCCCACACCCAGCTCGATCCTGATCATGAATGCAAGAAGCCTAAAGAAGATTTTACTAATATCATTTACAGGATTGGTGAGATGCTAAATTGAAGGCCTTGCATACGCAAAAGCTGGAAGTGTGAATCACATAAATTTAGAAATCACAGCACATACATTCCTAATCCTCTCTTTGATGAATTTCACTCTGGGAAGTATTTCCTCATCATCTGCAGCAGCGTTAGGATGTGGTGTATAAATATCCCCAATAAGACCTCATTGATTTCCTTCTCTGAATCATGAAGAAAATCATCAAGCCCGGGCAAGAGTCAGGTTCTCGGTTGGCTGAGTTGTTTGTGTATCAGAGCTTGCTCTCTTTCATAAATTCTAATAGCATACCCTCCTTAGCAAAAACTAGGGTCATTCAGTGGTTGGTGACAGGTTCAAGCTCAGGCAGAGAATAATACATCCTTAAACTGTCTGATAACCTACTGTCACCTTCCCTGGCTTTATAAATAACATGAGGAAATATTTTTTTTATCTCAGTGTAAATTTATGTGAATAACTTTTCCATCAAGAGATGATATACTTTGATGTAAAAAAATAAATAAATGCAAGCTGGGCATAGTGGTGCACACCTGTTAATCTTAGTACTTGGGAGGCTAACACAGGAGGATCACAGGTTTGAGTCCAGCTTCTGCAACTTAACAAGGTCCTCAGCAGCTTAGTGAGATGCTGTTTTTATATAAAATAAGGGTGAGCATGTAGCCCAGATGTAGAATGCCCCTGGGTTCACTCCCCATAACCCCCCAACCCAGTGCAGTTTCATAGACCACTTCCTCATTTGAACTATTATAAAGAAAACTACTGGATGTCTGTGACTTTATTGTGTTCATAATTTTCACATTTGCCTCCAACAGGAAATCAACATCCAGGGTTACGTTGTTGACCATTAGCATTTCTCTCTGAATGAACACTGGCCTTGCAGAAATCACTCTCTTTGTATTTCAAAGTCCTTGTTCATGGGATACATTGCTGATGCCTTAAAAATACTGATCCAACTGATCCTTTTCCAAGCTCCACCATAGCTCGCGAAATAATTGTTAACTAAGCAAACAAAAAACTCTTGCAGTATGTGCTTTCAAAAGAAAAACAAGTTGTCCAGCATCCTCCTTTCGACAGGCTATCCATAGGCCAATAGTGGTTCTAGACTTTGCCCTTCCTGACAGACAGAAAGCAGAGCCTGTGTCTGAGCACTTAAGCACAACAGCACCCAGTCCCTGCAGCCGTGGCCACCCAACCTCTATGCTGTTTTCTACTGGTTGCTCATGGTACCTTGTCAACAGTTCCCTGGAAGCCAGGCTTGATGGAGCACACCTGTAATCCAAGTAACTGGGAGGCCGACACAGGAGGATTGCAGGTTTGAAGCCAGCCTCTGCAACTTAGTAAGGCTCTCAGCAACTTAGTGAACCCTGCTTTTTATTAAAAAAAAAAAAAAAAAAAAAAAAAAAAGAGAGAGAGAGAAAGAAAATAGGGCTAGGAGTGTAGCCTGGAGGTAGAATGCCCTGTATTCTATCCCCAATACCACACATTAAAAAAAAAAAGTTCCCTGGACAAAACATGTTGACTTTTGCAACTGGTTTTACAAGCTTCTGGCCACTGTTATAGTCTGGATTTAAAATGTTCCCCAGACCTCATAAGGCAGCCATGTTGGAGATGGAACAAGATTGGAGGTGGGTCCCTTGGGGGTATGCCCAGCTGGAACATTGATTCATTCTCATTCTCTCTCTCTCCCTCTCCCTCTCCCTCTCCCTCTCCCTCTCTTTTCTCTCTTCTCTCTTCTCTCTCCTCTCTTCTCTCTTCTCTCTTCTCTCAATTGAAACCAGGGATATTCTACCACCTACACCCTCACCCCTTGTTTTTTGTTTCTTTGTTTTGAAACAGGGTCTTGCTCGGTTGCTGACAATCTCACTAAGTTACTGAGGCTGATTTTGAACCCATGATCCCCCATCTCAGCCTCCCGAGTGCTGGGATTCCAGGCATGCACCACCATGCCTAGCTCTCTGACCGCTTTTGCTCTCTGCTCCCTGACATGATGCCCTGAGGATGTGCAGTTCCAGCTCCTGCTTGGAAGTGGCCCCAAAGTGGGCTAGGACCTCTGAAATCTCCAGAGCCGTGATCAGATAAACCTAGGTTTTGCATGTCAGGTGTTTAGGTAACAGCAGTGAAAATTCTAACTAAAACAGCCATACATCCATCATTAGTGAGGAAAACACATTCATTTGTCCTAGTGAAATCTTCAATTTGCACATATTCTAAAAGCCTATAATAATTGGTTTACAAAAAAGAGTTGATAATATTTTGTTTCAAAACAATTCAAATATCTCATGGGAAGCCAGGTGTTGTGGCATGCTTCTGTTGTAATCCGAGTATTTGGGAGGTTGAGACAGGAGGATTGCAGGTTCAAAGCCAGCCTCAGCAAATCAGTGAGGCTCGCATCAACTTAGTGAGACCTTGTTTCCAAATTAAAAAAAAAAAAAATAGGGCTGACTGGTGGTATAGCTTGGAGGTAAAATGTCCCTGGGTTCAATCCCCAGCACCACACACTCAAAAAAAAGTTGAGGGGTTGTTGCTACATTTTGACAGAGTTCCATCCAAAACAGCATAATGCAGTGACCAGAGTTGAATGGATTATAAATTTTTAATCCAGTTTTGTGGGCATGGATTTGCACACCTATAATCCCTGTACTTGGGAGGCTGAGACAGGAGGATTGCAGGTTTGAGGACCACCTCAGCAACTTAACAAAACTCTCAACAACCTAGTAAGAATTTCAGCAACCTAGCAAGACCCTGTTTTAAAACAAAAAAAGGAAAAGGGATAGGTGTACCTTGGAGGCAGAATGCCCCTGGATTCAATTCTCATTACCCCACACACAGAGAAAAAAATCTAGTTTTAAGATGTTTACACATGGTCTTTAAACAGCTTGTTCAAATCTTCACATTCAAAGAGTCAACAATTATCAGCACAATGGAGTCCTACTCCATCAGCACACATGGAGTCCTATCTCATAACACCTGGGGTCCCCTTTACTATCTGGATTTATGAAATTATTTTGACTTTTAATATATGCATTGCTGTTTTCGTCCTGAGCTTTATTCTTCAGTGAACCCCTTTTGCTTTAACCTTTGATCCATTTTCATGGATGATGAGTTGAGCATGGTGAACACACACAGTCCTAACAATCCAACATGCAAATTTTAAAATCTAAGCGGTACCATGCAAATAACATGAGAATATGCTGGTTGAGATAGGTGCATCCTGTGAACTGGAAATCAGCTAAGGCAGACCAAAGCAGTTCCACACAGTGTGTGCACAGCTTCTAAGGATGAAACTTTGAAGAATGCAGTGGCATTTCCAGGAAAATTGTGACAAAGCGTACATTAAAAATATGTGACATATTCGTGAGAATCTTTCTAATGTTTTGCTCTGAAACTGCCTCTGAAGGGCAAACGTTAGTGGGGCCAGGAAGCCTCAGTACTGGGCTGGAGGGCAGTTGTGCAAACCCCTGCAGTAACTGGTAGCGTGATTTGGCCTTGGGGGAGTTATTGACACCTGGGAGGTCACCAATCACTACAAATCAGGGTTTTGGCAGGTCAGAGGTGCTATGGTAAGAGCCAATTTACCAGCATACCATATATCCTATGGATTGCCAAGTTTCTCACTGAGCCCCTTAATATAAACTTGAGTATGCTATAGACCATGCATCGCTCAAGCCCTGGGTATAAATACCAGGTAATAAGCAATGTTGATGCCTTCTTGTTTCCAGGGAATGGATAATTTGGTGATTGAGACAAACTTTAAGCTAGTAATAAACCAAAGTTATAACATGTAACAAGTACTAGAAGGGATAGGAGATGGGAACAAGGAGGAGTAACAGAGAAAACAGCCCTGAATCCGTCAGGGAGGGCACCGCCAGAGAGGACGGCATGACGAGAAGCTAGAGTGGGAAATTTGACACACCGCATGCCATAATGTCAGCAGTATGGCTGGAGGACCAAGAGAAAACAGCAGAAGTCAAAGCTAAAAGAGATGCACTGAGTCTCATCCTCAGGACCACGGCGAGGAGCTTGAGGCTAACTTCCGGGAAAATGGGAAGCAACAGAACTGTTTTAAGCAGGTGAATAATATGCTATTGTTATCATTATTCTATACGTATAACATTTACACATCATATAAACATACATATGCCGGCCACAATATTTAATGCATGCTCAGCGTCTCCACGTATTGTGCAGATGTGTCTGTGGAGAGAGATGAGGAACAGGAACTGCAGAAAGGGAATTTTAGGTCAGATGATGGAGGCTGGGACTGTGGAGAAGACGGAGCCTGGGGTGCAGGTTGAGAGCTTTTTGAGATGTAGAAACAAGGTTTGCGGGTACACTGCTAGGAACTAAGCAACTTCAGGTGATGCCCGGGTGTGGCTAGAGTGACATGGGTGGTAATTAATTCATTAGGATTGGGAAGACTGGTAGAGGAACAGAACTGCGTAGGACAAAGGGAAAAGAGAAGGTGGTTTAAAATAGTGTGCAAGCCGGGCGTGGTGGCGCACGCTTGTAATCCCAGCATTTGGGAGGCTGAGACCGGAGGATCCGGGTTCGAGGCCAGCCTCAGCTACCTAGTGAGGCACTCCGCAACTTAGTGAGACCCGGTTTCAAAATAAAGAATTAAAAAATAGGGCTGGGGGTATAGCTCAGAGGTAGAATGCCCCTGAGTTCAATCCCCAGTACCGCAAAAAAAAAATAAAATAAAATAGTGTGCAGACTATCAGACCAATGCATGTGTATCTATGTTTATAGCTGCACAAATCACAATAGTCAAACTATGGAAGCAGCCAAGATGTCCATCCACAGATGAATGGATTACAAAACTATGGGATATGTACACAATGGAATTTTACTCAGCCATAAAGAAGAACAAAATCATGTTATTTGCAGGGAAATGGAGGCAACTGGAAAACATTATGTTAAGTGAGATTAGCCAGTCACAAAGAGTAAAGAAGCGTATGTTCTCCCTAATATGTGGATGCTAGGGAGAAGATGGGGCATAGGAGGGTCTCAAGATGGAAAAGGAGAGACTCTTGATAAACAAAGAAGTTGATTTAACTGAAGGGGATGGACGGGGGGAGGGGGCACCCTAATGTACATCAAGGTTACTCACTAAACTGAACTGGAGAGGGAGGGAGGGCGAGGGAGCGGGGTGGGAATTTGGGGAAGGGGTCAAATGAGAAATGTGGGCACATATGTCATTTTCGATTTGTACCTAACAAAGATGTATGCTTACAATGCACAAATAATAAAAAATAAATAAATAAAATAGTGTGCAGAGACTGACACCCGAGAGGCCCAAGGAGAGGACAGGTAGGCATCTGGATATTACTTACAATGTTTTTCCCCTTTTATTTAGGAAGAAAAAAAATATTTTTTGCAGTACTGGGGATTGAACCCAGTAGTATTCTACCTCCAAGCTACTGGGTTCAATCCCCTGTACTGCACCCCCAGCCCTATTTTTTATTCTTTATCTTTGAAACAGGGTTTCACTAAGTTTCAGAGGACCTCACTAAGTAGCTAAAGCTGGCGGCGAACCTGTGATCCTCCCGTCTCAGCCTCCCAAGTACTGGGATTACAAGTGTGCACTACCACACCTGGCTAGGGAAGAAAAATTTTAATATGTAACAAGTGCTATAAAAGAAAGTTGTGCTAAAAGAGATGGGATCTTCCTGAGATTTTTTTTTTTTTTTTTTTTTTTTTTTTTTTTGGTGGGGAGGAGTACTAGGGATTGGATCCAGGGGCATTCTACCTCCAAGTTATACCCCCAGCCCTTTTTTTATTATTTTGAAACAAGGTATTGCCAGGTTGCTGAGAGTCTCACTATGTTGCTGAGGCTGTCCTCAAACCTGTGCTCCTCCTGTCTCAGCCTCCCACATACTGGGATTATAGGCGTACATCACCATGTCCTCCTTCCTGGAATACTTTTATTATTTAACAATGCCCCCTTATGGAATCTATCCCATATGACACTTCCTTGTTTGCCTTCTTCACACCTTACTATGACTATCAGTTCTCTTGTTAAATGTGTCAGTGGCTCCCTGGATTTTAGAAAATAAAATAAAAATTCTTAGCACTTAAGGCCTTGCATGATTGAGCCTCAAACACATGTCCACTCTTACCTCCCCTTATTTCTCTACAAACTCCAGTCCAGTTAAAATATTCCACCACCCCCCATGACTCCTGTAGCATATCCTCATGACATTCTCTCTGTCTGCCCTTCCCATGTTGCCTAAGATGCTAATAAGAGTATTCTGGAGTGGAGAAAGGCATATAATCATGATTTACTGATGATTTAGAGTCTCATATTCAGTTTCTACTAAATCTACTTATCCACTGTGTAAAGACTTACCAAAGGCCCAGTTCCTAGCGGCAAATTCCCAGCCACAACAAGAACCTGAGTGTGTGCCACGCAGGAGCTGTGTGATTAGTTCTGTGAACAAAGCACACACACTGGCAGCAGAAACCCTGGGATAGCATGGCATGGTGGCATACTCATCAGCTTAG
Source organism: Graphiurus murinus (assembly GCA_004027655.1). Taxonomy (NCBI): domain Eukaryota; kingdom Metazoa; phylum Chordata; class Mammalia; order Rodentia; family Gliridae; genus Graphiurus; species Graphiurus murinus. Next base: position 89,883 of record PVLC010000717.1, read on the forward strand.
TGAGACCCTGTTTCAAAATAAAAAAAATAAAATTGGGCTGGGGGTGTAGCCCAGAGGTAGGAATGCTCCTGAGCTCAATCCCCAGTGCCACACGCACAAAAGAAACCCTTGGATAAGTGTGAACCCCACTGTTCATAATCCAAGTTTTGAATAAATTGCTTAAAATTTCTGGACTTTGACTTAATCACTTATTAATGAGAATCCCGTGAGTGTGGAAATCCAGAGAAACTATGTGAAAACAAAACAAAACAAAAATGCCTCCAAACTTTCAATAAACAACCATGATGTTAGTTTCTCAATCATTTCAACCGGTATTTCCTTTTGATAAATACAATAAGTAATGAGAAGTTTAGCTTCTGGATATAAATTCACATTATAATGTTGAGTATTTTTGTTAATACCCATGACTACTTGGTGAATCCTGCTCAGAATACAATGTGGTCACCAATCTATACACCCTCAGTAGGGGTAGCTGTTGAAAGGTAAAAATAGGATTGTGCCCACCACTCTTACATATATATGATATTCTTACAGATATATGATATATATATATATATATATCTTTATTAGATAGCATTATCTTTTTATTCATTTTGTGGCATGTAAACTTTTATCACAATATACCTAGTAGAACCTCAATAAATATTAATTGAATTGATAAAATGATTGGTTTCAATTGCAAAACTAAATGGGAATTGCAAAAGAAATTATTCTTGACTTTGGGAAAACTGAAAGATGAGCTAACATGAATAATCTGGAATAGAAAAGGCATTTGCATATAATTATGATTCATTTATTCATTCGCCCATTCATAAAGACACATTGAAGGCCTCCACTCTTGTTCTAAGGTCATGTCCTTCAGTAGATCATGTCTATGTTTAGTAAATACTGTTCTTTTTGCCAGGAATGCTCACCTGACCCCACCAACTCCCAACACAACCCCCATAATCTACCTAGAAAACGCCTAAATTAAAATAGCTAGAATTCAGGGGAGAGTCAGTGCCAACAATGCAAAAGAGATGTGAGTAGTATTATGCAGATGTGAGGCTTTTATGATACATTGCCACATTTAACAGCAGCTAAATTTGACTCCATCCATAAATGACACCCTGCTATCCCTGGGTCAGGAAAACTAATTTCCTCCTTAACCCCACATAATGTTCCTGTGAGGCAAGTTCCTCTTGAATCCTCTTTTTAAATATCTTGAAGCTAGCAAGGACTATAAAAGTCAGTCCTTGTCAAAAAACAGATATTCTGGGGCTGGGGGTGTCTCTCAGTGGTAGAGCTCTTGCCTAGCATAAGTGAGGCCCTGGATTCCATTGTCAGCACCAAAAAAGAAAAAATAGATGCTTTAATGGTTTGGATTTACATTGACCCCCTAGCTCTCACAGAAACAAGGTAGCAGTGTTGGTAGTGGGGCTTGGTTGCTAAGGAGGGGTCCCTTGGGGTGTGACTTTGGGGATTGTGCCAGGTTCTCTCCTTCCTTTGCTCTCTCTGCTCTGGCTTCTGTGATGTAAAGAACAGAGCCCATGTTCTCCTTCTCTCTGCTTGCTCCCAGCCTACACAATGTGAGAGCAGAGCTTTGTGTTTTCTCTCTCTCTCTCTCTCTCTCTCTCTCTCTCTCTCTCTCTCTCTCCCCCCCCCCTCTCTCTCTGTCTGTCTCTCTTGCTCTCTGCATCCCACCACCATGCTCTGAGATTCATACCCTGGCCTCAGATGGATGTAACCCAGAATTTTCAAATACCGCTGAGCAAATAAATCTTCCTTCCTCTAAGTTGTGTGGCCTGTCATTTAGGTTATAGCAGAGAGAATGCTGACTAAGACAGATGCTGTACTACTACCTGGTGCCTACTTCCTTGAACCCATCATTTTGATCCAAACAGTAGTCAAAACAGTTGCACACATTTATGGAAAATATGCTATTTTCCAGGAACGTCTTAATTCTCAGAGAAATATTATGCCATTGACACTGCCACTGTTCCTATCTTAAGGATGGGGAAACTGAGGCTTGGTGGAGCTGAGTACTTCATCCAGGACAGCACAGCCAGGGCATGCAACAGCAGAGCTGGATCCAAGTCTGTCTGGTTTCAAAGTTTGAAATCTACACATTCATCTATAATGCCAGTGGTCCTATCGACTCCACTTGTTATGGTTAAATTATAGAATGTTCCCTTAAGAGCTCATGTATTAATGTGCAGAGTTGATATAATTAAGTCACGAGGGTTCTGACCTCATCAGTGGATGAGTGCATTGTAGTGGATTTACTGGGTGACAACCTAAGCAGGTCATATGGAGCTGGAGAGGTGGGACCCTGGGGGTGTGGCCTTAGGAACTCTGCTTGTGTCTTCGAATTCCTTTGCTTGTTTGCTTGCTCTCTTGTCTCTGGTCTCCAAGGGTTTCTTGTCTCTGGCCCTTTCTCTCTCCTTCTCTTTGCTCCCCAACACCATGCCCTGAGACCAACACACCCTTGACTTCACATGAAGTGAACCTGGGCATCTCCAAAAACTATGAGCAAACAAAGCTTCCTTCCTATAAGCTGTGTGGTCAGTTGTTTTGTATTACAGCAATGAGAATGTTAAGTGAGATGCCAGTCAGAAGGGCCTTCGTCAGTTTGCACCACATGAAGTTTCTTCTCTTTTAATGTCACATTGATTGCTGGCCACATATTTCAAGATTCAAGATCCTGAACTTCTGCAGCTACAGTCTTTGTCAAGAATGGTTGCTCAATCATTAGCATCCTCTTTTTCTTCTAGAGACTAGTTCCAACAATTGTATAGATTTAGTCCAGGTATGGTAGCACACGCCTGTAATCCAAGTACTAGGAAGGCTGAGAAAGGAGGATCCCAAATTCGAGGTCAGCCTGAATAACTTACGAGGCTTTCAGCAACTTAGCAAGACCTCATTTTTAAATTAAAAAATAAGTTTTATAAATGTTTGGAAGTGTAACTTGGAGGTAAAATGCCCCTGGTTTCAATTTTCAATCCCCAGTAACACACACACACACACACACACACACACACACACACACACACACACACCACAAATAGCAGAGATTTTGGACTATGACATTCTTCTCTCTGCAGGTACTAATATTTAAAATATCAACAAGCATTTCATGCTAATGTGGAGGAGAAAATAGACACAAAATGCTCCTAAACTTTTGCCTGAGGTGAAATGCATAAGCAACTAATTGATTAGTAAATAAGAAGGCCACATTAAAGAGAATAAGTTGGATAAAATGTTGATGAGCTCCCTTTTTCCTCAAAGGTTAATAACCAGGAACACTGCCAGGCTATTATCTCATTGGTAACTCTAAGTTGTGAACAGGAAACTTATTTCCCAAACTCTGAAACTGTTCAGCAACCAGAATCCAGTGCTCCTTGAATTAGTGCTGCCCTGTTGCCATTAGTGCGAGGTAGAGAACAAAGTTTACATTAATCACGAGCATAAGCTGATCGGGGAATGCATTTCTCCTAAATCGTCTGGCTCGTCCAAGAGCATCGCCTTATGAGAATTATAATTTTGCAGAATTATTAGCTGTATCTTATTTAATAGAGCATCAATTTCCCCCCTTTCAGGACATTTGTATCTTTAATACTAAAGAAAGAACATGATTAATCCCATGCTAATCCTAAGGGCTGTAATCCTCTTTCTGTTTTCAAATCCGTATCAGTACAATGTGAGCAGCATTTAAATAACCATCCCCTCTTCTTTTTGCCAGTGTTTTACATGCCAAAGAGGCTTTCCAAAGGACTCATGTCATCTTAAGATCACAACTTACCCAGGTCCCCGGAGTCTTCAGAATCAGTCGAATTGGGGCAAGAATTGGATTTGAGAGTAGCTCCTGGCCCTGATCATTGGGAGCCACTGCCAGATAACTTCCAGCATTGTGCAATAGCTTGGGAGCACCAATTGCTGGTGACTGCTGCCAAAGATGGGTGTCAGCAGAAGTTCCCCCACCCCCAGCATAGGAAACTCCTCCTTGGCTTATCAACTGTAACTGCCAGCAGGCTTTCCTCAGTAGGCAAGAGTCTCAAAAGTGCAATAACAAAACCAGAGCTGGCAGAGGCCTCCCCTGCATAATTGAATCTGAGCTCGCTGGGAATTCACCTCTTTGACTTTGGACGGCAGGCAGGCCTGACCTTCCCTGCACTGAGGTCTGTAACTGAATCAAGTCTTGTAATTATACCTGCGGCCATGCCAAACTCCATCTGTACCTTGCAACTGGGAGTTAAGTAAGGGAAGCAGGTTCCTTTTCATTGGCAGGAGCTATTGACAAACTGACTAGTCCTTCAGTATCACAAGCTTTTATGATATCATAATGGTCATCACCAGCAAATTCAGAGAACCTGTTACACAGGAGGCAGTGTTCTAGAATTTCCCCAGGACAACCATTTAGCACACCATATATGACCCTCCAGGGAATCCTAGGCCCTGTCAGACACGAACAAGGCCTCTTATTGTATCTCCCTAAGAATCTGCTGGAAGGAAAAGGAAAAACAAATTGTTTTCTTCCATTCTTTATCATTCAGTCCAATCTCCAATTAAAACTCTTAGGGAAAATATCTCAGTATATAAAACAGACTTTAAATAAACTATCCATGCAGATAGTATGTGATCTAATGAACACATACAAAATCCTGGTTTTGAGTCTTTGTTTTCCTTTGCTTTGACTCTGTTAGAGAACATTCTCTTTAACACCACCAGAGAGTGATTAGTGATGAAATGCCTCTGTCCAGCTGGAGAGCGTCCAAGGTTGAGATCCCTTCCACAAGGTGTTAGCTGTTAGCGGTGGCCCTTTCCTGGACACTATTAGGAAGGAACACATTCGCCCTCTGTAAATGGTTGTAAACCTGCAATTAGGATCTTGATCATTTACAAAAAAAAAAAAAATAATACTACCTCTAACCCTCTAAGGGGATAACCCAGCCTCTCTTAATCTTCATGTCTACTGGCATAATCGGTTGAATCTGCCTGCACTTGATGAAACCAGGACTGTGAATACCCAATCCCTCTGCAGGCTGCCCAGCAGGAGACTTGAAAGTCTCCCTTTACCCCACTCACCTCTGCAGGTAGAACCTGATGCAAGTCATGCCGGAGAGCCTTAAGGTGGAGCCTGCCCACCTGGTAAATAGCTTGGACCACTGCTGATTCGGGAGAGAGGTAATGGATCTGGACCCTAACACAGCGCACTTGATCACAGGCCTGCAAGACACTAGCTTGCAATCTGAAACTGGCTTTATCATTACATATGGTGCCATGCAGTGATGTAAGAGCCACTCCCAACAACCTGCCCCTGTCCCCAATTCTAAGTCTCCTTCCTCTTCCTTGTCTACCACTTCTTTATCATGTCCCCCAAGTTGACACTTGGCCTTAGCAGATGAGCTGCTCACCCTCTGCTTTCTACTTTTCCACCCAGGTTTAGCATCCTACCTCAATCTCAGTGGATGTGCTTCAAAAGGTTGATGCCACTCATCTTCCACATCCAGGCAGAAAAGACACAGGTGTAATTCAGGGCCTGCAGGGGAATTCTGGCCCCATCACAAACTGACAACAATACCTTTGGAAAGACAGTCGACCTGCGTACCAGGGTCTTTCATCATCTGACTGTTTATTCTCTAAGAAGTTAAAATGTTTACAATGTTTTACAGTTTAACATATCTGAATATTCACAGGGGATGTTTGGAAGGATAAAAATCGAATTTCTAAAGATGACCCCATCTGGAGTATGGAATAGAGTAAGAAGGAATGGCCTTTTACTTAGGTCTTCTCATACTAAAAGGAATCAAAAGTCTCTAATGAGGAAAAGAAGCTATTCTCCAAGGGCTCCTCCTGATTACATTTTACATTTTAACACTGATGATCTTTAATCTTTCTTTTGATCCTGTGAGTAACAGTGGTTTTTAAGCTTGGTTGTCCGTTAGAATCACCAGGGAGCATTGAAAGTCCCCATGCCCTGGCCAAAGGCCAGACCAACTAAATTAGGAGCTCAGAAGGTGAGACCAAAGCCTCGGTAGTTGCCATACCTCCCAGGTGACTTCAAGACCCACAGAAGAAGAAGAATCTTTCTTAACTGGGTTATGTTTGTTTTGATTTCAGAAATTTTTCATATTTTGCACTATATTTTATGTAAAAATTACAATAATGATAAAAACTCCTACCTTTATTAAGAGTTTACTCCAGCAGAAACATTAGATATATAAGAGTAAAAGATGACTGAAGCAAAATAAAGTAAAACATGTGCATTAGAAAAACCAGTGGGACACCATGTCTAGCAAATATCTATAAGCCAGCATATCTGAATATTCACAGGGGATGTTTGGAAGGATAAAAATTGAATTTCTAAAGACTCTCCCACCTGGAGTATGGAATAGAATAAGAAGGAATGGCCTTTTACTTAGGTCTTTCTTGATATTCTTCATCTTTGAAATTATTATAAAGATGTCATCTTTTGAAATTTTAAAAATACAAAATCAATAAGGAGAATTTCTTTGCAATTTGAGACTGTGAGCTAGAAGGGAGGACTTGGGGTTTGCGAACTAAAGCTTACCTAGTCACAAAATATAGCCAACTAGAATAATAAAAGAAATAGCTACTGTTTCAGGCAGTATTCTCACTGGTGTGACCCCAAATACCTGACAACCTCAATTTAGAGGAAGGAAGTTTTATTTGCTCACAGTTCTGGAGATTTCAGAGGTCTAAGTCCACGTAGGGCTGGTGCGCTCAGGACATGGTGGTAGGAAGGAAAGAGAGGAAGCAGAGAGAGAGCAAGGGGAGGAGACACACACAAACATATAGATAGATGATGATGATGAAGATAGATAGATAGATAGATAGATAGATAGATAGATAGATAGATAGATAATATAATCTCCAAGGTCACACCCCAAGGGAACCCTCCTCAGCAACCAACCCCCACCTCCAACATGGTTGCCTTGCCTAAGACATGAGATCTGGGGGGATTTCTAAATCCAAACCATAAGACCTACTTGATAGCTTGGAAGAGCAAGATTCAGGTCAACTTACAAACGTGAACAATAGAAACCTATCTTTCTAAAGGTAGCCAAATCTATTCATGGAGAATAGGCAAGAGTAATTATGTGCACAAGAAAACATACTCAAGTTAAGGGTCAGTATATCAAACTTGTTAAATTAAAAAAAGGCCAGACTCTGGCAGACAAGTGACAGGGAGTAAAAGAACAGAACTGAGAGTGGGTAACAGGCAGGCAGCAGTGCTTTGGTCATGAATGCCCCAGCCTCAGAACTATGAGAAATAAGTTTCTGGCCAGGCATGGTAGCACACACCTATATTCCCAGTACTTGAGAGGCTAAGACAGGAATATCGCAGGTTTGAGGCCATTCTCAGAAACTTAGCAAGACCCTATTTCAAAATAAAAAAAGAAGAAGAAGGGTTGGAATGTACCTTTGAGACAGAATTCCTAGTCACAAATTATGGTTTTTTATATATATATAGCAGCCAAAACAAACTAAAATACTCACTCCCTTCACATAATCTTCCCAGGGCATGTGTTGCACCAATTTTTCCAATCCACTTTGATATACTACTCTAATTCTTCTAATTTCTAGGACATTCCCTGTCATTTTAACACATTTATGGAGATTATGTAAATAAGCTCATACTAGTTTAAGGATCCAATCACTTTCTTTCTCGTGAGGAGGAAGCAAAATTAAGGCAACAGAAAATACCTTGTTTTTTTGCCTAGTCTCAACCAAGGAAATAGTTCACTGTTTCTGTCTAAATTACCTCAGGCCCAACACTCTCAATAACACCGGTACCATCTTCCACATTCTATTCACAGAGTAACAATAATGCAATGCTAAGACTTCTTAATTTCAGTAATGAACCATTTACTTTTATTGGGAAAAAATCTAATTTGTAGCTAAAGTATTCTTATAAATATGTAGATTAACTTCTTTCTAAGCATTTGAAGAAAATTACATAAAAGACTGAAGGAATTTGTTAGAAACCAATTCCTTAAATATGCATAAACTAGAACCACGTTAGACATATGAGAAGTATAAAGTTAATGATCAGGATGTACAAATTGTGCCTTTTTGCATGCATTGACCTGAAGATGCAAGTATGTGAGCAGGCAACCACAGAATCCCAGAAGCAGTGTATTCACCAGCCTCGACCTGGCTCTCCTGAGACCATGAACAAATCACCTTCCTCTTGATTTTATGTGTCACATTGACTGGGCTACAGGTGTCCGGATATTTGGTCAAACATTATTCCGAGCATGTTTGAGAGGGTGTTTCTGGATGAAACTAACATTTGAGTCATAGACTCCGTAAAGCAGATAGCCTTCTCCAGTGTGGATGGGCAGCGACCAGACAATTGAAAGCCTAAATAAAGCCAAAAGGCTGAGTAAAGAAGAATCTACTGTCTACCTGTCTTTGAGATTGGTCTCTTTCTGCCTTCCTCTTCAGACTGGGGCTAGAACTTCTTCCATTAGCCCTTCTGGCTCTGAGATCTGCAGTATTGGGGTAGAACTATGCCACCAGCTTTCCTGGGTCTCCACCAGGCAGATAGCAGATGTGGGAATTCTCAGTCCACCTAATTTGGTAAGTCAATTTGTGCATGTGTGTGTGTGTTTATTCCCATATGTGATGTAGTCTATTGGTGCTGTTTCTCTGAAGAACCCAAACTCATACAATGAGAATGAATCTCATCTGGATCAACATTCTCACCACTGCTATAATCCTAAATGACTGACCACATGACTTAGAAGAAGGAAGATTTATTTGTGCGCAGTGCTTTTGGAGATCATGGAGTTTCAGTCCATGTCAGGTCCATCTGCAGAGCTCAGGAAGCAGAGAGAGGGGAGAACAAGGGCTTTACTCTCATAGCATGGAGTCCAGAAGCAAAAGACAGCAAGCAAGCAAGGGTATTCAAAGACAAAGGCTACACCCCAGAGACCCAGCTTCTTCAGCCCTCCCCCACCAGCCTGGGTTACTTCCCAGGAAATCCATTAGATTGGATTCATCCACTGATGAAATAAACAACCCTTGTGACTTAATGACATCAACCCTGAACAGTAATACATGAGCTCTTCAAAAGAAATTCTGTGTCTACCCATAACAAGTCTTAATTCCTAAAATGAGGAAATCATCAGTGGACCCTCAAGATTTCTTTCATTTGAATATGTGATGGCATTTGAATACTGGCTATCACTGTCAAACAACTCCTTTGAAAAGAAGCCACTGAACTAGAATTTCAATGTCTTGGTGTAACCAGTTAATAATGGTGTGACTTTTGCCAGGAAATTGGTCTCTTCACTTCCCTATTTGACTGAAAATCCCTCTTTTCTTTACTATTTAGTCTTTATTCACTCAGTCAAATGTGCACTAAGTGCCAGGTGCTAGATGCTTTTCTATGTGCTTGAGATACCTCAATGACCAAAACAAAGCAAGACACTGTGACAACACACAAAACAAATCAATAAATTATATAGGCTACTAGAAGGTGGCCCGTGCTATAGACAAAACAACAAGTATAAGAAGGTAAGCAGGGCTGGGAGTAGAGAAAGGGAGATGCTTGGAGAGGTAAAGGCATGTGGTTTGACACAGGGTGACCTAGTCTACATCTTCCATTCAGTCCAATTAGAAAGTTACCAGCCTGACCACCAAAATTACTTATCCAGATGTTACAGGGCAGGATGTGCTTTCTACTGCAAAGCAGTGTTCCAATCAGCATTCTCACATCCATAATCTAGAGACCTGACCAAGTAGCTTAGAGGAAGGAAGATTTATTTCCTTAGTTTGGGGTTCAGTCCATGTGATGCCGGGGACTGTAGATCTCAGTGCATGGAATTGGGAGGCGGAGAAAAGGAGAATACAAGGGCGGTGCTCCTCTCATCATGGAGACCAGAAGCAAGGGAGAGAGCGGGGCGAGGAGGAGCTATATATATAATCTATATAATCCCCAAGGCTGCACCCCCAGGGACCCACTTTCTCCAGCCGTACTCTACCATCCTGGGTCTCCACCAAGACAAATCCGTTACAATGGTATTACAACCATCATAACCCAATCGCATCAGCTCCATACATTAATAAATGAGTTTTTAGGAACATTTCATATCTAACTATAACAAGCAGTATCAAAATAGAAGGATTCACTACAATAGCCATCACTGGATCATTGGTCCTAGCCTAAAGTGGATATAAAACAAATGGAGACTCTCTCTTTCTCTCTCTCTCTCTCTCTCTCTCTCTCTCTCTCTCTCTCTCTCTCTCACACACACACACACACACACACACACACACACACACACACACACACTTCCCAGACATTATCATTACCATACTTCTTTACCCCCCAGTATTCTTAAATATTACATGTTACCTTCTAGAAAGCAATTCTGGGGATATTCCGGTTCCTCTTTTCCACATGACCTGGGCCTCCTCCTTAACGAAGCTTTTATGGCTGACCAAGGTCAAGCTATGTTCCCTTTTGTAACCTGACCCATCATGAAAACTTCAACAGGCCTTCTGCTCAGTTTGACAGGTAATTGAGAGTTGGAAATATAGAGGATATTTTGTCCTTTTTTATAGTACACGGGAAAAATGACTGATCATTTTTCCATCCCTAAACTAATAACGATTTTTGCCTTAAGCGTGTGCTTCTCCCTTGTGCTGTAGCTGTTTTCTTTAATAATGCCTCCTTTGCTGGCAAGGTTGGTGTTGCCGTGTTTCCTGGAACATTTGATCGCTGAGCTTACCTTGCAGACACGTTTCTGCCGACGCCCCGGATGGCTCAGATCCCTGCTCCAGGCCCCGCTTCTCTGCCTTCTTTTCCTTTCTGGTGCATTTTTAACTTCAGAGACTTTGAACTTTTCCCTCCTTTCTGAAGTGACCATAACCTGTTATATGTAACAACATTAATGCTGACACAGATAAAGAATTAGCCCTGAGGCTGATAAAAGCCCTGTAGTTCCAAAATCCCCACTAATAAGACTGCCCTGAAGTTAAAGAGCTATCACAAACAGTAACCGTCTATTCACATCCATTATACGGCAGGATGCCCACTGCTTTATTGACTGGCAGAAAACAATTCCCATTTCAGGAAACAATAAAAATTAAATTGAGTGTGAAGGCTCCCAAGGTCACTGCCTCTAACCTTGTAACACCAGAAATGAGGGCCGTAAACCCCAGCGTGTGCCATTTGATCCGGAAGGAGCTGAGAGTTGTGCAGCCATCAGCACTGCCTGTGCGCTGCCTCCAACAGATCTTGCTGTCAAAACATTGCAGGGATGCTCTTCCTCCCCATGTCTGCCAGATGCTGTCCTGACAGCCACTTCTGCCTGCCCTTCCCACCGAGTACTGCAGCACACATCAGGGTGGTCCCTGGAGTCATCCTTGCAGCCCACGTTCTTGGTGGCAATAAGAGTAATCGCCCCAGTACTGACTGGCCAGATGAAGCCATCACTGGTCTCTGGGCTTCATTTGACCACTGACTCCCATCCAGGTTGCCCTGGGGCTCTGCTAGGAAGAACTCGGCAAGATTTTAACTGCTGACAAATTTACAAGGCATGAATTTCTCCATGGCAAAGACCCATCTTCTCTTCTGCAAATATAGATTTCACAGGGCAAATATTGTGTGAGTTCTAAGATGAAAAGGGAAATTGAAAGGTCATCTATCACAACTCCTTCTTCCCACCAGAAATCCCCCAAAACTACCACAATTATACTGTGATAGTTTGATAAGAAGTGTAAGTCCTGGTGTTCTGTGGCAGTGCGGGGTAAATATAATTAACAACAATGCGTTATAATGCTCAAAGCAGTGAGAAGAGGGGAATTTAAACGTACTCACCATAAAGAAATGTTAAATGTTTAAGGTGATGGATATTGATCCATATTTGATTAGTGCCCACTGCACACATGAGCCAGAACATCATTGTACCAAAATAAATACAAACATAATTTGTCAATCAAAAAAATTTTTTTAATTTAAAAATCAATCCCATTAAAAGTATCAAAATTATAAAGACATGAAAAATGTTCTGGATAAACAAAATAAATAGCTAAATTCAATGAAATCCCTATCAAAATTAAAGAAGGTCTTATTGTAGAAATTGACAGTCTGGTCCTAAAATGTGATTTTTACAATGTGAAGATCCTAAAACACACAAAAAATTTTTTTTGAAAAAGAATAAAAGTATTGGATGACTTATACTATACCCAAAAAGTCAAAATACAAAAGAGAGTGGTACTAGCATAAAGATAAGAAAATAGATCAATGTAGCAGAATTGAAAATCAAAAATAAACTTCTATATTAATGGTCAATTGACTTTTGACAAATGTACCAAGGTTTTCCAATAGATGGTGCTAGAATAGTTAAATAGCCATGTGCAAAAAACAAACAAACAAAAAAAAAAACCTTTATCATATGTCATATAACACATATAAATTAATTAAATGTATATATCAAATTAAAAATGAGAATCACTACACACACCGTAATGGCTATTATCAGAAAGAGAGACAGTAACAAGTGTTGACAAGCACATGGTCAAAACTGAATCTTCACACATTGCTTGTGGGATGTTAAGTGGGTCAGCCACTTTGGAAAGGAGTTGGGCAATTTCTTCAAAAGTTATACATAAGCCGGGTATGGTGGCGCACACTTGTAATCCCAGCATTCGGGAGGCTGAGACCAGAGGATCTGGGTTCGCGGCCAGCCTCAGCTACCTAGTGAGGCACTCCGCAACTTAGTGAGACCCTGTTTCAAAATAAAGAATAAAAAATAGGGCTGGGGGTGTAGCTTGGAGGTAGAATGCCCCTGGGTTCCATCCCCAGTACTGCAAATAAAAAAAAAAAAGTTAAACATAAATTTATTGTAGAACCCAACAATTCAACTTCTAGGATTTTACCCAAAAGAAATGAAGCCACCCACTGTTATAGTTAGATATAGAACACCTCATAAATTGGTGTTTGTGATTGAGTCATGGGGTTGTAATCTCATTCGTAGGTAAATCTATTGTGATAGATTTACCGGGTGGTAACCGAGGCAGGTGGGTATGCCTGGAGCAGGTGGATTCCTAGGGGTGTAGCCAGAGGGATTTCACTTGTGTCTTTGAATCCCTGGAGTGCTTTCTCTTTTGCTTCTGGCCTCCAAGATATGAGAGCAGAGCTTTTCTCTCCCCCTCTCTGCTCCCTGCCATCATGTCCTGACATCCTTGGCCTGACATGGACTGAACTCCAAAATCTCCAAAAAGCTGTGAGCAAATAAATCTTCTTTCTTCTAAATGGCATGATCAGTCATCTCTGACTATTCTAAGAATGTCAACTGAGATGTCCGCCCACACAAACACATGTGCATGCATGTTCTGAGCAACAATATTCATCATAACCCAAAAGAGGTAAATGGATAAACCAAACATGGTATATATGTACAGTGGAATACTACTCTGCACTAAAGATGAAAAAACTATTGAGGCACTGCCCAGCTGGATGATCCTCAAAGCTGTCTGCTAAGTGAGTGAACCTAGACACAAAAGGCTATCCATTATGTGACTCCATGTGTCTGAAATATCTCAAAAAAAGACAAATTTATAGCAATGGAAAGCACTCCAGTGGTTGCCTAAGGCAGAGTTGGGTTACAAAGGAGCAACAAGTCACACCAGGTGGAAGAAGATGTTGCCAAACTGGACTGGGTAATGGTTACACAAGTTCATACATTTACAAAAAATAAATAAATAACTTAGTTATATATTACAGTGTGTGCATACGAAGGCATGTAAGTTATATCATAATATTATTTAATAAAATCAAGATTTAAAATCTTGATCATATCACAAATATTATGCTAAGTGTAAACTTTTCAAAGACTATACTGCCAGAATATTAACAGTAATTGCCTCATTTCTATGGAATTATGGAGGATTTTTATTTTCTTTGTTATAGTTATCTACATATTTCAAAAGCACAAATAAGGAGCAAACATTCCTTCTATAATTAGAATTATAAGAGATTTTTTTTAAAAAAAAAGGAAGATATGAACTCCTGTAAAAAATAATATCAGGAAATAAAAACATAACAACTTTCTCTAAAATTCTAATGTCTCATGACACTTAGAAATTAGTTTGACATACTGGCATAATATCAGTTTCCCCATTTGTTTTTTTTATTTTTGTACTGAGGGTTGAACCAAGCATTCTACCTCTTAGCTATATCCCCAGCCCTATTTTTTTTTTTAATTTTGAAACAGAGTCTCACCAAGCTGCTGAGGTTCTCACTAAGTTTCTAAGGCTGGCCTCAAACCTGCAATCCTTCTGTCTTGGTCTCCCCAAGTACTCAGATTACAGGCATGCACCACCATGCCTGACCCCAAACATCTTTTTAAGAATTCATTTGCCATTAGTTCCACTTACCCTGCTGCAAAATAAAATCTCTTCATGTAACCTGCCCTCCACCAACCCCAATCTGCCCTCCTCCTTCTACCTCAAGGATCTGCTGTGGCACCAAATCCAGCCCACGTGGTGACTCTAGGGAGCTCAGCCCCTCAGCCCCCTCCTCACAGTCCCCTCTGGATTCTACGATGGAAGCAAAGACAAAGGAAGCCAACGTGAAGCTTTCCTGGTCCCCGGGGTCAGGACTTCCGAGAAAGCAAGAGGCAGCTTGGAGGAAGCTGGGAGGGGGCTCGCCCGACTTACAACTATGAGGTAAGGGGATCAGGAAATGGTGCTGATGTGCTCAGATATGACAGACGCAAGGAGAGACAAGACCTGGCTGCACCAGCATGGTCACCCCTGGACGCCATATCATCCACCATGCATCCTCACTATAAGCCCAGCAGATGTCTGCACCATGCTCTTGGACCTTCAGAACTGCAAGCTAAATAAACCTCTTTTCTTTATAAATTTTCAGTGTCAGGTATTTTGTAATAGCAACCCAGCAGAGACTAAGACACTGCTCCACTGTCAGCTTGTCTCTGCCTCATCTCCTCCTTACCGCAGTGCCTGGTACCTCCATAGTCAATTCCAAAGAAGGGTGGCTTTCCCCCGTGACATCAGGAGAGACCAGACAGAGTGCAAAGAGCATGCTGGTCTCTCGTGGGTCCTACCAGAAGCTGGTACAGAGACTCTCACGGCTGGGCTCCCCTCTTGTAGCTTTGAGGCTTAACTTAAGAGAGCAGATCCTCAAAACCCAGGCTGTGTGAGAGATCAAGTGAAGACTGTAGCACTTTGGGAGAATGTCAGTCCTTTAACTGATCTTGGTCTGAGCCATGGTGTTACTGGAAGATGAGCTTGGCTGTGACCCACACTAAGTTCCACAGATCCAGGAGAGTCCAGCTACCCACAGAGCCCTCAGCCCTGGCCTGTTTTCCTTCCATCTTGGCACACAGCCAGCAAAAGAATGTGACTCCAGTTCCCATCCAGATACTAAAAGAAGTAGACTGGGCTGTTTTCAAAGGGAAATAGTGAACTTCACAAAAATGAAACGTGTACGATTTTCTCCTTGCAAAAAGAGAGGGATACCAGAGGCCAACGTACACTTTTTATGGCAGCCTTGAAGGTAAAATAAAACTTTACCAGACTGTATCAGGTTTTTACCACTTCCTTTTTTTTCCCCACGGTCTCACAGTACTGTAAAAAAATATCCCAGATAAGATCAGCATCACTACTGGTTCACAGTGATTTATTGCTGCCTTGAATACAGAGACAGGGAGGAGAGGACAAGGCACGTGTCTCTTGTTCATCCTCACAGGGTCTGTGGTCCAAATGGAAGCAACAACACAGGTTCCCAGCAGTGGCGAGCACTCCGACACCGGGAATATTTTGCATACAAACGCAGAGGGTTTATAGTAAAAGTACAAAAACATCACCATACTGTTACGGAAATAATGAGGAATCCAGATCTATGAAAAAAAATCCTTCCTGCAAACCCTCAGTTTTCACTTAGGGCTCATTTGCTCTTCATCAAGTCCCATCTGTAAAATGATACAACCACTCTCCACGCTGTGCTGTCAGAGGGATTCAGTGATGTCATATCATACAAAGGGCTGGGTTGCTAAAACTGCCGAGCGGATGTGTAACTCTGTGTGCACGCGTGCCTGTGTGTGTGCATGTGTGCATTATATGTGCGTGTGTGTGTGTGTGTGTATGTGTGTGCACGTGTATATGTTTCTGGGGATTGAATCCAGAGGCATTCTACCTCCCAGCCATGCCCTCCAGCCCTATTTTGTTTTTTTTAATTTTGAAACAGGGTCTCGTTAAGTTGCTGAGGCTGTCTTCCAACCTGCAATCCTCCTGTCTCAGCCTCCCAAGTACTAGGATTACAGGTGTGTGCCACCCCGCCTGGCTACGCTTTTAGTTTGAATATATTTCTCACAGGTGTTTTTCCAAAACCACAGAAAGAAGACAAATCTTGCAACTTTTATTTGCTGCACTTACTCAATGCCTTGGCTGGGATTAACAGATCTATTGATTTATTAATGCTCATGAAGATTTAATGTGGAATTTTCATATTAAAACATTAAGCTTTTGTAAATGATGACATGCTAAAAAAAAAAAAAAAAAGTTAAAAGGACCTGGCAGTGTTTGTTTGCTAATAATAGACACCCTGAGTTGTGTTTGTTTGTTAGAGTAAAACCTACCCAGACAACAGGTTGGATTTTTTTTTTTCTTTTTTTCTTTTCTTCAGTACTGGGGATGGAATCCAGGGGCATTCTACCTCCAAGCTACACCCCCAGTCCTATTTTTTATTCTTTATTTTTGAAACAGGGTCTCACTAATCGCGGAGGGCCTCACTAGGTAGCTGAGGCTGGCTGCAAACCCAGATCCTCCGGTCTCAGCCTCCAAAGTGCTGGGATTACAATTGTGTGCCACCCCACCCAGCTGGGAATTATTTATTTGTGAGCTCTTATTACCCTACAAGAACTATCTGAATACTCGTGGAGATAATGTTTGAGTGCTACTATGTTCAAAATCTCCTAATTTGTTGACTAGGAGTAAAATACTAAAATCAAGCTGCTCTAATTTATTAAATCGATTTCTCACATTACTTTAGGAAAGAGTCCTCGTTTTATCTTTTTTTTAATTTATTTTTATTGTAGTAATTCGTGCAATATAGCATACATCTTTGTTAAGTACAAGTTGTTAACAACATATTTGCACACAATTCTCATTTGACCCCTTCCCCAATTCCCACCCTGTTCCCTCCCCCTCCCTCCCCCTCAGGTTCAGTTCAGTGAGTGACCTTGATATGATTGTGTAAGTACATCATGTGCCTTAAAAATGGAAATTAATCTACCTCAATCTGTCACATTTTTAACTTTTCTGAGAACAATATATATTTGTACTGGATTGAACCCAGGGGCATTCTATCTCCAAGCTACACCTCCAGCCATTTTTATATTTTATTTTGAAACAGGGTTTCACTTAGTTGCTGAGGCTGGCCTTGAACCTGGGATCTTCCTGCCTCAGCCTAATTTCGATCCATAAAACAAGCCTTGCCACTTCAGTCAACAGTGCACAGCTTGCCTATGCCAGAGCCATGAATGGCAATGATTCTTTTTTCTATCCTCATGTTGTTTACATGGTCCCCCATCCACGTACAACTTTTCCATACCTAACCACTGCCACCGCTCCTAAATAGCTGGATCATGAGCAGGGTTCTCCGTCTGGTGGAATCCTGCAAGGCAGATGATTCCAAAGGAGGAGTGTGTGGAATATCTTGCTTTGCATTATGTTATATTCTGCCTGCTTTTGGTTTTGTTTTTACATTTGTTATAAGGGAAAATTTCTTAGAAACAGATGGTGGCTGGATGGACAGTAATTTCTTAATATTAGCTAAAAAAAAAAAAAAAAAAAAAAAAAAGATAGTGCCTTCAGACAAACAACATAAGAAATTCTCTAATCACTTACAAACATTAGTCAAAAGACAGGCTTGGCAAACTTATCCGGGAATAGGTGCCCCCTTATAAAATAAAGCACAATGCAGTCCTTACTCACTCCTACATTTCCTCCCCAGAGCTTCACAGAGTAAATTAATAAAGACAAATGGGTTAAAAAAGCCCTCTGTCTTCCCAAGAACAGATAAGGCATTACGGTCCTCCCTTTAACACCTGCTTAACCTTCAGAAAATAACTTTACTGTCCCAAACTGTCTGGCTGTCTGCCTGTCTGTAGCCTCAAGGTTAGGCTTCACTGTCAGATAAATATATATATATATATATATATATATATATATATATATATATATATATATATATATATAAAAACAGCTACTGGAGAGTAATAAAGTAGATGCGCTTCCTGAGTTCCTCTGGTGTGTGTATTCTCATTCCTGTGACCTTGTCTCAATCCACACCTGTTGATGGATCCCCAACCCTTGCCAGGGCTGGACCTCGGCAAACCACCACTCACAGCTGACTTGCTAATCCTTTCTAGTCTCCTTGAGGTTATAACCTCATTCACACACAGTCTCTCAGGAAGCTGTCAGCCTCCCCTAGCAGCTGCAGTAGGTGGAGGCCTGGATTAGAATAAGAGATACGGGATCCTGAGAGCAGCATTTCTGCCAGGAGCAAGACAGGGTGGTCCCTGTGCAGGGAAAGTCTGGCTGGGGCCTCTCTCAACAATCACCAGCTCATCTAGTGATGGTAAGACGAACTCTCCAGGTCTCACCCATAGAAACATCTAATAAAAGAGAAAGAGTGGACTACTGGTTCCAATTATGTGATTTCTTATTTCACAAAAGGAAAAAAAAAGACTAAGGCAAAGATTCAATTTATATAAGTTCTTCTGCACTAAGGAAATCCACACTTGGTCTATTGAAATTGTGTCAAATCCTTTCCATTTTTTAAAATTTTTTCAGTTCATTTTATCTTAACCTTTATGTGGTTTTATTGTTTCTAGCTCAGAATATCCTTCAGTTTATGGAAAAAAAAATATTCTTTTACAAAAAGAATTGGTAAAATGGCTTAGTATTCTTTCAGATTCTCTGGCGCAGAGAGTAGTTCTGTCCTTGACACTTTTCCCATGAGCACTTTGATCTTGAACCTGGGTTAATGGCAGTCATACTTTCTCATCAAGGTCATAAATAATGTCTTATGATAAAACATCCAGGGAAAAAATTTGAGGGGACTGGATATGTTATATAAATTTCCATTTCAAAATAAAACAGCCTAAACCCTGGAAGAAAATGTTTGAGAGTCAGAATATGAACCTCGAAGCCAGGCATGGTGATTCGTGCTTTTAATCTCTGTACTTGAGAGACTGAGACAGGAGGATTGCAGGTTTGAGGACAGCCTCAACAAATAGTGAGACTCTCATCAACCTAGCAAGACCCTGTTTCCAAATAAGAAATAAAACCGAGCTGGGAGTGTAGCTTGAAAGTAGAATGTCTCTAGTTCAATCCTCAGTACCACAAAAAGAATATATATATATAGCTGGGCATGGTGGCGCACGCTTGTAATCCCAGCATTCAGGAGGCTGAGACCAGAGGATCCGGGTTCGCGGCCAGCCTCAGCTACCTAGTGAGGCACTCCGCAACTTAGCGAGACCTGGTTTCAAAATAAAGAATAAAAAATAAGGCTGGGGGTGTAGCTCGGAGGTAGAGTGCCCCTGAGTTCAATCTCTAGTACTGCAAAAAAAAAAAAAAAAAAAAGAATATATATAAAGCTTGCAAAATTGTGTGTTTTTTTAAATCTATATAAATTTCCTCTCTTCATACAAGACTCAATTTTTTTTAACATTCTTGTGTGGCAGAAAATAATCTCCAAAATAATAAGCTATGTCTCTAGTAGAGGGTTGCTTTTTTTTCTCCCCAAAAGGAATTTTTTTTTTTTTTAATTCATGGCATTTAAATTTGTACTTTCACAGCCAGGCATGGTGGTACATGCCTGTAATCCCAGTACTTGGGAGACTGAGACAGCTGGATCACAGGTTCAAGGCCAGTCTCAGCAACATAGTGAGACCCTGTTTCAGAATAAAAAATAAAAAGGGTCGGGTTGTAGCTCGGAGGTAGAATGTCCTGGGTCCAATCCCAAGCATGAGAAATAGAAAGACCAAGCACTATAGTGAATTCCCTTATCTTGTATCACACACTCCAGAGAAACTAAGAAAGGCAAAACACCCCAAAAATCTCTTCCACACACCACTAACCCAAATCAGCACACTCCCCTACAATCTCCTACACACACAGACACACACACACACACACACACACTCACGTGCCCACACCTGACAAAGTAAAGAAAAACAGTCTTCAAAGAAGAGGGACTAACAGGAGCCCGGCTGGCCAGGTCCTGGGCTTAGAATCATTTCTACAAAGGAAATGCAAAATAAATAACATGAATTTAAACTACCTTAAACATTTTAAGTCACGTGTTTGATCTGTTTTAATTGACATTCTCTGTGGTTTCCGGATTCGAAATCTGGCTTTTCAGGGATATGCAAGGTGACTAGGTAAGAATTTTATAATTTTTCATGTTGATTCAATAAGGTAAGATTTGTAGCAGGACGGATTTGGATTGAACCTACAGAATACGTACCAGGCTTGCAGGTCACCGAGACACCAGAATTCATATTAATATAATAATTAAGTATAAATAGATGTATTAATGTTTAATATAATTATATATAATATATTATTATAATATCAATGCATACTATTTAATTTTGATGTAATGGATTTATTCATAAATATATTTAAGTATTAGTATATATAATAAATATATATCCTAGATTTGAAAAAATTGGGGTTTTTTCATCCTTATATAAATTTCACTTACAAAGAGTGGTTTCTTCTTGTTTTCCAACCACAAGCCTTTGGAGGCCCGTTCAGTGCTGCAGACCTATGCACATGGCAGGATAGCAGAACCTGCCCATGGTTTTGGTATGATCATTCAGGATTAAATAGTTTCGCTTTTTCTAGTGAGAAGCAAAAAAAAAAAAGATGAAAGAAGAGAGCCTGGCTGGGCAGAGGCTGGGATTTCTTTTTTTTTTTAAATAGCCTGGGAGCTGGGTGTGATGACACATACTTGTAATCCCAGTAATGGGGAGGCTGAGACTGGAGGATCTCAGGTTAGAGAGCAGTCTCAGCAACTTAGCAAGGCCCTCAGCAACTTAGCGAAACTCTGCTTTAAAATAGGGCTGAAGGTGTAGCTCAGAGGTAGACCACCCCAGGTTCAATTACCAGTACCACAAATAAATATATATATATATTTAACAAATATATATATTTAATAAATATATTTAACTATAAATAAAATATATCATATATATTATATATAAAAATATATATTATATATAAAATTAGTTTAATTAAATATTAAGTCAAAATATAAATACATATATTTATTTAAGCATACATTTATTAATAAATATATTAAATATAATTAATATATTTTATTACACTATCAATGCATACTATTTAATTTTTAATATGAATTTATTAATGAATATATTTATATATAGTGTATATAATAAATATATATCCTAGAGAATGAAAAATTGGGTTTTTTTCCTCCTTACATAAATTTTACTTACAAAGAATCTTTTTTTTCTTACAGGTCGACTACAACTACTTGAACTACTGTATCACTTGGAATCTCACTACAACATATAATTCATATTATATTGGAATTATAGGAATATATTATATTATATTCCTAAAAAATAAAAATGAAGAACCACCATAGTTAGCACAAATAGAAAATGAAAAAAAAAAATCAACTTCAGGTCAGGTCCACACCTAGGGACCATCCGGAACAGCATGTCTTCCTGCATTTGAGGTTAGAGAATGGTAGAAATATGTTTGCTTTTCTGTCGTGTTTTACATTCCCTCGGAGCACAGCAAAACATCATAGAGAGTTTTGTGAGTGATAGATTCAGCAGGTAGCTTACAAGTACAGCTCAGATTTATTTAAAAAAAAAAAAAAAAATCCCAGCCTCCACAAAACCAGGCTCTTCTTTTTCATCTTTTCTTGACATTTTGCTCCTAAAATTAGCTTTTTGATGAGAAAATTGCTGTGAGTCGTTCCAGAACTAGTTAAAGGTGAGCGAATGCCGGGGATTGAAATTGAGTTGATTCTGCTGTGCCCTGCTGCTGATTGTGCCTGGTAATTGGACCTTGGAATTAGAACTGTCATGACCTTTCACAATAAGAAGAAAAAAAAGCTCTATTCAATTTGTGGGAATTTTCTATTTAAAGCACTTTTTTTTTCTGAATGAAGTCATTTACTCTTCTTTTTAAATGAGCGATATCGAGAAGTCTGTTTTTTATGTTGCCCTGTGCATTTATTCGATAATTCTAGTTATTAAATCAATAAAAACCAATCTGTTTCTTGCTTTCCCATCAACTTTTCCTCTGCTCCCAACTTCCTGCCACCTCCCCTTCCCGTGTTCAGAGTTCATAGAAGTTACTAGAACCAGCCTTGGTGGTGGGAGGGAAGCATGACTGTCCTTCCTACCTGCTACTGTCTTTATATCACCCCCTGAAAGGCCCCCAGGCTCTTAGAGTGACGTCACCTAAGGTCATTCCTTCAAGAGCTCACTAGTGTACCAGACTCTTCCTTTACTGCCCAAAAGGATGCAGGTTTTCCTCTTATTGGACTCTTCTCTGTGAAATTAAAGGATGCGTATAGAAGGATGGGTATAAAGATTATTTTAAGCTAAGAAATTATAGAAAACAAAACAAAAAGCACTCCCTTATATAGGGGGAGACAGGGGTCCCCAAAAGAGAGCAATCTTTGAAGCTCTTAGGAGGTGAGTTTCTAATATTACTTATGGTTCTCCACCTGCTCTTGTGTGGTTGGTCAGAATTGGGTCTTGGGGAACAAATGTCTTTTATTCAAACCTTAATTTGGATTTCTATCCCAAAGGTCAGTGGGTCTTTCCAATCTCCTAGCACCATCCAGGTCTGTTCCTTTATCCTTTTTCTCTTGATCACTCTTGGGGCTGAAGTTTTATGTTAACTTGCACTGTCATCCCTGTGTCCATTAGCTTCCCTTAATTCTGTTCTTTATACTGATGGCCTCTTTTAACCCTTCCTCGTCCCAGCTCCTCTGCCATGCCCGATTATCATATATTATTTAGAGCAATTGCCTTACAGTGGGTAGGAGTGAAGACATGGAATTCCTGGCTCCAATTGTGGACCAAACACAAGAATAAAATTTGATTTCTTTCTCCAGAGTATTTCAATGCTGTCACATAATTCATGCTTTCTGTTGATTTAATCACTTTACAAATATCTTGATGGCCGATCTAGGTTTAGCCACAGTCAGGTATTTAAATAATATATAATATTGCCCAAAACAGGAGGAAAGAATTGTAGCTTCTGGCCAGAATCGTTTTAATCTTTGACACACAAGAACCTGATCCCCAGATGTTGGCAGATGTTAATGAGTGACAAAGACCATGGAGTCCTCTACAGGGCCACCTCTGGGAAGACCCCAGGGACCCTCCTGCTACTCCCTTGAATGTTATAGGTCTTGGGACTCACTTCTGACAAAGGAAAGGTTACCAGCTTTCCTTTGGGAGAAGGAGGGCAACCTCTAAAATTAAGTAACAAAGAGGCTCCAGCTTCCACTTTCCTGGCCATCTCTTGCACTCTCTCACTCCCTGCCTCACCAAGGAACTGACCCAAGGCTGTCACCAGCCATGTGGTGGCCAATAGTGTCCCCGTGGGGTGAAGGTGGGGTTCAGGGGAGGCCACAGCCCAGCTAACACTGCAGCCCTGTAAGCACACACTCAGTCCTGACCCACATAAATGAGTGCAATATGTGTCTACAGTTGCTACCTGATCAGTTTGGGGGAAATTTGCTATAAAGTAACATAAATGTGATCTAGGTGGTTAACTGTCCGGCTGAACTAAAATCCAGACATTTTGACTCTAGAGCCTGCCTAAAAAGAGGGAAGGGTATGGAAAGGGGACTGTTAGGTTCTCTCACTCTTAATAATTCCCTCTCTTCCCTTTTTAAAGTCCCAAATTTAAGAAAAGGCAGAACTTCCATTTGAAAGAACTCCAAATTACAACCATCATTTGGATTCTGATCTCCAGGATCATCATAAAATAAGCAATAGCCGCCAGCCATTCATTAATGTGGATTGATAAACAGAGACATTGTGTGTGATATCTTTCTTTTCTAAGTAGTAAAAAAACATCTAGTTCTTCACACTTATAATCCCAGTACTTGCGAGGCTGAAATAGGAGGATCGCAGATTTGCGGACAACCTCAGGAACTTCGCGAGGCCCTCAACAAGATATTGAGAAGGGAACTTGTTTCCAAATAAAATAGGTTTGGGGGTGTAGTTCTGAGGTAGAACATCTCTGGGTCCAATCCCCAGCAAAACACACACACACACACACACACACACACACACACACACACACACACTCAACAAAATCGACCTGAAGGAGAGTTCATAAAAATCATCAAGATATACTAATCAGTGGCACAGGACAAATTTTCCTGGCCCTGCCCAGTGCGGTGGGTTGAATGTAATGCCAACCTGCTGCTGGGGCACCAGCGGATCCCCTCGTTTCTTCCCACAGTCCCCCAGGAGCCACTGCCCTCGCCCTCAAAGTATGTGAGGTCCATAAAGAGGAAGGCCCCAACTCCTGTTGTCCTAGTTCTGATTATTTCTACAATGAAGCACTCCCTTGGTGTCCTCCAAAAGTAACGTGTAGCACAGTCTGGACAGAATTCTATTCTAAATGACCTCTGAATGATCTCCTAATCAGCATTATTCCAGGGAGGCAAACACTTGAGGGACAGGTGGAAAAGTGGTCACCACAAGAGATAAAGGGATAGCTCTGGAGACCAAGAAGTAAGATGTTGTCAAGAAGCTTTACTTATCTATCTATCTATCTATCTATCTATCTATCTATTTTGTTTATTTTGTGGTACTGGGGATTGAACCCAGGGGAATTTTATTTTATTTATTTATCATCTATCTATTTATTTATTTTGTGGTACTGGGGATTGAACCCAGGGGAATTCTACCTCTGAGCTACACCCCCAGCCCTTTTTTTATTCTTTATTTTGAAACAGGGTCTCACTAAGTTGCGGAGGGCCTCACTAGGTAGCCGAGGCTGGCCACAAACCTTCGATCCTCCGACCTCAGCCTCCTAGTTTGTGGGATTATAAGCATATGCCACCATGCCAGGCTTCAAGAAGCATTCTAACACTGGTTCCTTTAGCATACCAAAATAACTGAAGTTACAGCAAAGCTCAAATAGATACTCCATTCCTGTGAAATGCATTAACTTTGAGTTTTAATCCTCTAATTTAAAATATGAAGGGACCTTTTTTTTTTTTTTAGAAATTTAAAGTCTCCAGTAGTTCTGAGGAATCTATGCCTCTCTCAAATAAAATACTCATTCAAATAACTTTACTTCCAAATAATTCCAAACAGAATTTGAGTATGAGCTTATAAGGTATCACATAAAATATACCGCCTGGTGGTTAATGAGAAAGTCTTGAGAATCTATATCCTAAGTTCAAATAAAGACAAAAGGAACACTATATCATGAATAACTGTAATAGTAAATAACAATACTCCAGGCTTGGGATGGGGTAGAGTGCTTCACTAGCATGCATGAGGCCCCTGGGTTTGACCCCCAGCACTGAAACAAACAGAAAACACTTCCATCTTGAGAAAAGCGTATTTTAGAATTAAACATCTCGGTGTTTAAGGTGAAATGTTAGAGTACTAATCTGCCATGTGGGAGGTCCTGGAAGTCAGGTACCAGGATCTGGCATAGATGTTTACTCCTGACCTAGTGTTCAGCGTTACTAAAACACCCTCGATCTGTTAGCCTCTTCCAAGCCACAGACTTCATCCCTAAACTTAAACCCTAAACGATGGATTTTTTGGCCACACTAAATGATACAGTGAGAGAGAAAAGCAATTAGACTGACAACCTGGAAAATACAATTTTGTATACAAATCCAATTTAGCTGGTCCTTGCCAATGTTTTAACCACTTGGAATTCTGAAAGGCACAGAGCTGCCACAAGGGGGTGCTGCAGGTAAACTAACAACAGTCTCTCCGTGACCAAGCAGATAACACTACTGGGTGACCGTCCGCCCAGTCACTAGCCAACAGGGTATCCTAGTGAACTCACACAATTCATGACAAGAGAGGAGAGATTTTAAAATAAGAATATGTTCCAAAGCATATATTCATAAATAGAGCGTCAAACATCAAGACAAGTTATCAAAAAGCAAAACAGAGGGAATACCAGAACTTTTACTTTCTCTTAGGTTATTTTCCCATCACAGATTTATTCACTTTAAAAAGCAGTCTTCACTTCTTTCCAAGAGAACATTAGATATGGGATACATTTACCCTTCTTTCTCTTCTGGAAGCAACCCATTTAAAACAGCTCAAAGGCTGAGGACTCTCGAGGGTCGTTCACACAGACCCCAAACCCCTTCATACCACCACTACCACCAAGCAGTGTCCTAATGGCTGGGCATCATTTCAGCCAAAGAGCTGCCTTTAGCCAGGTGCGGTGGCATATGCCTGTAATCCCAATACTTGGGAGGCTGAGACAGGAGGACTGCAGGTTTGAGGCCAGCCTCGACAATTTAGTGAGACCCCAAGCAACCTAGAGAGACCCTGTTTCAAAAGGAAAAGGGCAGGAGGTGAAGCTTAGAGATAGAATGCCCTTAGGTTCAATCCCCAGTACAAAAAAAAGAAAGAAAGAAAAGTAATGCTACCTCTTCACATCACATTCTCAAGGACTAGGAGAAAAACAAGAGCAAATAAACAAAAGCCCTCACTCCTGAATGCTTAAAATGCAAATCAAGTTTTGAAATTCCGAGTCAGGCTTTGTTGTGCTCGGAATTAATTCCACTATTTTTAACTTTCCTCAAGTGAAGTCACCAAAGAGTCATTGAAACTTTAGGACTGAAA
The DNA here is from genome assembly GCA_004027655.1 of Graphiurus murinus. Taxonomy (NCBI): domain Eukaryota; kingdom Metazoa; phylum Chordata; class Mammalia; order Rodentia; family Gliridae; genus Graphiurus; species Graphiurus murinus. The sequence continues at coordinate 116,771 of PVLC010000717.1, forward strand.
GTGGCACGCAATTTTATCATTTAGCTTAAAAGCTTTCTCCCGTGGGCGACAATGGAAAAACCCAAACTTCTCTCCCAGTACCAAGCTTTTGTCTTTTCAGTGAAAGCATTCATCTGGTTGTCAGGACTTGCAATGCCTTGAGATTTAATTTTTTTTTTTTTTAGTAATTATTTTCAAAATGAGTTACAAAAGGTAAGGTTTTCTTCAGTCTTGCTAGCCTAACTTGCTATGTCCAAATCAACTGCATCTTAGCCACTTTAGGGTAACTCATTTCCCCCTCCCCGACTTCTCTGAACTTTATGGACAAATCAATAATTAGATAAGAATAAAACAAAATAGGGCATAGCATGTCATACAAGCTAAATAATGATGAGTCCTCATATGCTTCCCTTTGGGGTGGAAATACCAGTCTTTGGCTTACACACAATAATGTCTTTAGCCACAGATGATGATGTCAGCTGACTGTCTGCAGGCTGTGATGGAGAATTCCCATCCAAGGATATCTTGCCATAGCAATGCCCAGCCTTCCCTCTTGGACAGCCCTTTTCTGTGCTGCACCGTGTGAGGCACCAGGGAGCTGCAGGCAATGTAAAGTTATGTCCTTAACCATAACAGCTTACATAAAACTAAGCCCGAGAGGCCCTGAGCTTATCTTTAGAGAGTATGTGAAAAATACGAATTGCACAGTACCATGTGCTTGGCACCAGGCAATGAGGCACACGAGAAGGATGTCCACTTGACAATTAACCTTGAAACAGACTGAATGGCGTCTCCCCCAAAAGACAGGTCCAAGCTTTAACTTCTCCTCTTTCCAGGACCTGAGGATATGAACTTATTTGAAACAGGGTGTCAGCAGATGTAGTTAAGAATCTTAGGACGAGATCATCCCTAACTTGGAGTCCTAGAATCAATGATTGCTGTCCTCCTAAGAGAAAAGGGGGAGGGACACGTGACACAGATGTGGGGAAGCCACATGAAGACAGAGGCAGGAACTGGGGGGACAGCCACAAGACCAGGAACGCCACGGAGAGCCAGAGACCAGAGAAAGAAGATCGCCCGGGAGAAGCATACAACAGAGCACTTCTCTGAGCCTCCAGGTGGAAGCAGCCCTGTCTTGAACTTCCAGCCCTGGTACAGGGAGATAACAGGTGTGTCTTTGGAAGCCACTCAGGCTGGGGTGTGCAGCTGACACGTGATAAAGTCTTCACCAGTGCTGTGGCCCCAAGCACTGAGTCTCCGAAGTCCTCCTCTCTAAACCCAAGGGCATGATGTTTGCCTCATAAAGCAATCCAAAATCAATTGGGAGTGTCATTATCCAATCTTTGCTCCTTGCAACCTATGTGACCATGGGCGCAGGAGACTTAACACCCTGTGACTCAGTTTCCTCATCCATAAAATGGGGGTGAAAACATGAACTACCTCCCAGCACAACATGGCAACTGAGTGGCAGTAGGAAGGTTCGAGATAACCAGGAGATAAATTTGAAGATAAACTAGGAAGCAATGGTCCCACTCAGATGGGTCACGGCAAAGGAAAAGTAACTGGGGAGAGTTTGTCCACAGAACAGCTGCAAAGAATGAAGTCCTGGAGAACCGGCCGCAGGGCACTGCCAAGACGGAATTCACTAGCAATCCCACGGAGAGTGCAGACAGGACACCATGGGAGCAAGACATTAAAATCTTGGAGTGAGGGGCTAACTCACTGAGAAAGGACACGTCAGAAGGACTAATCTGCTCCTTGAACCTCCTGGGCAAAGGGCAAGCTTACTTCTTCCACTGACCAGGGCTGCTGAAATAAACAAGAGAAATAAATTTCTACAACACAAAATGGACAAGAGGTCTACAAAACTACCGGCCCAACGTGTGTGTGTGTGTGTGTGTGTGTGTGTGTGTGTGTGTGTGTGTAACTGGGGATTGAACCCAGGTGCATTTTATCTCTGAGCTACACCCTCAGCCCTATTTAAATTTTTTGAAACAGGGTTTCACTAAGTTACTAAAGGCGAGAGAGGCTAGCTTCAAACCTCCTGTCTCGGCCTCCCAAGTACTAGGATTATACGTGTGTGCACGCCTCACACTCAGCCTAACCTCTTCTTCTTAGGTTTCAGCATATGTAAAATTACTGCATCAAATTGTCATAAACAATCTCAAATTCCTACTCTTCTTACTCTCCGTTTCTGCTGTCATGGACCAGGAAAAATAGCTGGTGGACCGACACCAGGGAAGGGAGAGGATGAGCATGGAACAGAAACAGAGGAGGAGCCCACCAGAGCAGAACCGCCTCTCCTTCTGCAAGAGAGCAGGAGACAAAGGTGGCGAAACCCCAGGTGGCAGAAAGGATCGCAGAGAGGCGGGCAAGAAGTCACCTGATAGAGAAACCAATGACCTCTTGCTAAATAAGGAGCAGCTGACTCCAAGGCCTTCCTGATGATGACGTAAATAAAATTATTTCATTTGCAGGGATGGGAGGAACCTGAGTCAAGGGCCATGCTGGAAAGAAGCGAGCACATCGCAGGCGCCGTTCAGGAGTTACCTGCTCCTCAACGTAGAGGCTTTGCTGAACTGGCGGATCCCCCCACCCACCCCCACGAGAGACAGAGAACAAGAAGGTCTTTTCTTGCATATTACTATAGTGAGCTAGAATTACACTCGATATATCCATATTAGGAAAGTAAATGTTGTGAGCCAGGAATGCCGGAACATGCTAATAATCCTCGTACTTGGGAGGCTGAGACCAGAGGATTGCAGGTTCAAGGCCAACCTCAGCAACTCAGCAAGACCCTCAACAATTTTAGTGAGACCCTGTTTCAAAATTTTAAAAATAAAATTAAATAGGGCTAGGGTGTAGCTCAGAGGTAGAAAGCCACTAGTTCAATTCCCAGTGCCAATAAATAAAGTGTTTTGTGGATTGGAAATAAATTACTTAGAGGAAACCTTACTGATGAAAGGAGAAAGGCTTAAGGGCTCTCTGGCCACAGGAGGTCAGTGTTGCTTCAAGAAAGATTACCCTCAACCCCTTGGGGGTGTAACGTTCTTTAAAAATGATTACATTTTCCTCTAAAACAAAGGTTCAGCTTCCTATATATCTGACTTTTAGGCTTTAGTGAGTGACAGATGGTTAGAGCATGTGAAAAAAAAATCAACTTGTTAAAAAATTAACTTGTTAAAAATATATATTTCACACAAAAAGAACTTGGATCTTTCTCGTTCAAAAGCAGTTACTTGTAATGATGGAAGAAGGGAGAATTAATACATACATAAATTTTATGTATCAATTTTTATTTTAAAGATTTAGACATTAGTGCATTTATAAATTAAAATATATTGTACATAGAATTAGATAGGTGTAACTATACATAAATGGGTATTTTTATATATGAAAAAGGCTGCATGTGTACAATTCAACTCAGAGCTCAGTGCCAAGGAAACAGAAAAACTATGTCTTCAATTTCTCTGTAACTAAAGAATCAGGCACATGTGATACCTTTTGGGGAAAATGCAAAAATAACAAATAAATGCTCTACTATGGGCCGTAAGGGTGGAGTATTGGCAATGGTTTGTCACGTCTTCCATTAGAAGAACTGAGGAGCCAAAGACATGACGGAAGGAGGTGGATTTAGGATGGACCTGAACATAGAGGTGAGGGGTTATCACTAACCTCCTGAGAAAAATCCTGCCGCGCTAATTGAACCAGTCTTTGGGTTGTTAGAATGATTCGTGTTCGCCAAGTTCTGGTCTTGGTTGAGACATCCTAATACTTATTCATTCATTGGTCAGGACAGAGTAGTAAGAAAAGACAGAGCCTGCCCTCTTGGAGCTGGTTCAACGAGTAAACGAATTCTTAAATATGCCATTACCCCTCGTGATATACAAAGACTCTGAAAGGGAAGGTTGGAGTAGCCGGGGAAAGCTTCTCCAAGGTAGCAACTTGAAGCTAGGGCCTGAGAACTGTGAGTCAGAACTTCAGGTCCTGGAACCAGAGGCTGGTCTGGCAAATGCATTGTGAAGGAGACAGAAAGAGAACTCTGGGGCTCAGGAAGTCTAGATATTTTCCCACATGCCATGGGAAGCCACGGAATGAGGTTGGGATCATAGGACCCTATTTGCATTAAACTGTGACAGATCATTTATTTGGGTTAGCGTGTAAATGACTGGGGTAGAGATAGTACCGCAGAGTGGAAGTACGATGGTCCAGGAGATGACGTCTCAGAAGAGTAAGCAGATTGAAAGCACATACAGGGAGAGTCAGCAGGCCTGACGGGTGGATCCGCTGGAGTCTGTAGTTTCTAATCAGTGTCTGTGTGTGTGTGTGTGTGTGTGTGTGTGTGTGTGTGTGTGCATATACATACATGCATGTGTGTATATGTGTACTTACGTCTCCACTGTTGAAACCTGATGTCCACAAAGAAACTCTAGCCTTTCTTCTTAAAAGTGGAATCATGAGATTATCACTGTTCATACGAAATATCAAGTCATGATAGAGCATTGATTGTGTTAGAGCACGTCCACAAGCAATACCAATTGAATGCCATGGCTTGTTTACAATGATGGAAGCAAAACTATATTCAGCTAATGTTTTTAAAATTAAAAGCCAGGTGTGGTGGTGCACACCTGTAGCCCCAGTATTTGGGAAGAGAGGAGGATCATAGGTTCAAGGACAGCCTCAGCAAGTAGTGAGACTCTCATCAACCTAGGGAGATCCTACTTCCAAATAAGAAATAAAAAATTGGGCTGGGGGTGTAGCTTGAAGGTAGAATGGCTCTGAGTTCAGTCTCCAGTACTACAAAAATTTTAATTTAATTTAATTTAATTTAATAAAGAAAAGATTACAAGATGAGTATTCGTTTGACATTCTGACTTTTATATCCATTGCTCAAAGTCTCTGTTGATTTTTTTTTCTCTTGGAATAATTCATTGGAAATGAATGTGTGGAATCTAAAAATATTCACTTCCAAATCTATAAATTAGAGTCCATTTTAATTTCCATTCTACAGGAGCATTTTAGCAACATGCAAACATTGTGATACGTATATCTACCTCAGCCAGGCAACTATCAGCAGAAATGATGGGTCTGTGTGTACTCCTAAATCTTATTTATTGCAGGAGAACTAAAATCCTGTCAATGGGCAAAGCTACTGTCCTAAACTAGTTCTGGGCTTTAATAAAAGTGGAGGTCACCTGGGCAGACTGGATTCCATCTGGCAGAACTGGATTATCAACTCTTGTGAGTACAATCTTACGTGAGTACATTTCAAAAGGTTTTCCTGGTGGGTGGTTTGGAAATACTTTTAGATTATTAAACATGATGATAAAAAGGCAGTTAACTACAGGGATGCTGACTTTCTATAAAAGAGTTCAGCTCAGCCCGACATAGTGTCTCATACCTGTAATCCAGTAGTTAGGAGGCTGAGCCCGGAGGATCGCATGTGTGTAGGATGACCTCAGCAACCTAGCGAGACTCAGCAACTTAGTGAGATAGTTTCAAAATAAAAAATTTAAAAAGCTGGGAGTGTAGCTCAGAGGTAGAATGCCTGTAGGTTCAATCCCCAGTACCAAAAAGAATTTTAAAAAAATAGAGTCCAGCACAAACAGAAAATGGGGCACGGGGCTTCTCTACCACATGGCAGGGCCATATATAGAACCATCTTCTCTCTGGTAAGCATAATATTGCCTGCACCTGTTCCCATAGGTCTCCACCTATACCTGAACCTTGTACAGAGCCTTATTCTCATTGCTGTCTCAGTTCCAAGAATTCTTCACTTTTCTCACTCTTGATTATTGTAGGAGCACATCCAAAGAATGGCCCTAAAGTGCTTTGAAAACAAAATAGAAAAATACTATACAAATGCAAGATAACATTATAATTAATTGTGATTTTCTTTTAAGATTTATCTGTTAAATTTTATTATGGCTTTATTATTATCATCTAAATAGATTACAGTATCATGTAATTATAACTTTTAATTATATAGCAGTATTGTATTGTTTATTGTAGTAAGCAAATTGTCCCCAAAAAAAATTAATATTAAAATCTCCTTAAAAAATTTTGTGTTGTTTTTAAAATCACAGCTATTTTGGCTTCATCCCAAATCCTTAAATCTGACTTTCTAAGATGGGATCAAAAAATATATATATTTACAGCTCACTAATGTAAACTTTAAACGTAAAACTTAATTTAAACTTAGATTGTAAGTGGCAACCATTCTTACAAACTAGCAAGCAAAAAAAAAAATGCAAGTAATCTGTCAATTAATCCATAGCTCTCTTGGAGTTAAAATAAAAATTTGCTATGTAAACTCTGCTTCTCCCACCACTCATTTCTGTAGCTCTCTGTTTCCTCTTGAAGACAGAAATCTCCAGCTAGCATCTTACAGGTGAGCAAGAACATCTCTCCCCAAGCTACCATTGTGGCAGCTCCCTTATCTCTGGTGCTTCCTCAATGCCTTTGTGCCTGGCTGTGTTGAAACCACAATCCATGCAGGACCCGGTAAAGTCCCAGTGCCAGTGTGGCCGGGCACCAAGCCCTGGAGCAGCCAGAGTCCCTGGCTGCACTGTGCTAACATCTCTGAGACCTCAGCATGCGGGCTCCTCCGGGCATATACATCACCCTAAGATATACAGAGTTATCCTGTGATGTGGAGAGGATACTCACACACACACACACACACACACACACACACACACACACACACACACAAATCTAGGTCACACTTCTTTGTCAGTTCTCAAACGTGCTTTCTTGTGTTCCCAGTTGCCCTCCCAAATTTTTGCAAAATGAGCTGTTTCTGTGTTAGTTAGTTAGTTAGTTTTGAGGTACTGGGGATTGAACTCAGGGGCATTCTACCTCCATGCTACACCCCCGGCCCTATTTTTTATTCTTTATTTTGAAACAGGGTCTCACTAAGTTGCAGAAGGCCTCACTAAGTCGCTGAGGCAGGCCGCAAACCTGCAATCCTCTTGTCTCAGCCTCCCAGGAACTGGGATTACAAGCTTGTGCCACCACGCCCGGACTCTGTTTCTGCTTTTTAGACTTGAGAACCTCACGGGGAGAGTGGATGCATATAGGGGGTTGGGGGGGGGGAATCTGTGATTAGGGAGGGAGGAGGGCCAAAAGACTGAGTGGCAGCTGGTTGCGCCATTCAAAATTCTCTCCCAATCCTGGCCCCTTCCTTCACACCAAGTTGGGTTCAGCCCTCTCTCTCGCCTGTTGTCAGGAGCTGCTCATTAGAAAGGGCTGCTCTCAGGAGCTGGCCGAACATCATTTTCTTTCTTGACCTTAATTTGGGTTTAGGCAGGAGCCTTCTTCAAGAATCCCATCCCAAAGTCCTCCGTATGCCGTGGGTATTAGCTTTTTTTTTTAATCACTGGGACCAAAATACCTGACGACAACAAGTTAGAGGAGGAAATATTCATTTTGGCTCACAGTTCAGAGGTTCAGTCCATAGTCGGCAGAAACATCATGGAAGCAGGGGACGTGGTATAGGAAAGCTACTCATCATGGCGGCCCAGATGGAGAGAGAGAAAGAGAGAGAGAGGGGAGAAGCTCCAGGGACAGATACAGCCCCAAGGCTATGTCCCCCACTGACCTACCTCCTCCAATCACAGCCTACCTGCCTACAGTTACCACCCAGTAAGTCCAATCAAATTATTCATCCATCAGTGGACTCACCCAGAGATGAGGTGAGAGCCCTGACTCAACGATTTCACCTCTGAACATTCCCGCATTCCCAACAGGTGAGCTTTTCTAGGGGGATATTCCAAATCTAGACCGTACCACCATGGAAGGAAATACAGGCCTCTCAGGACTCACCCCTGGACATGACAGCCCTCACTCCCCACCAGTTTGATCTCACTTTAGATGCTTTTTATTTCCATTAAGAATACTACTGCTGAGCCGGGCGTGGTGGCGCACGCTTGTAATCCCAGCATTTGGGAGGCTGAGACCGGAGGATCCTGGTTCGCGGCCAGCCTCAGCTACCTAGTGAGGCACTTTGCAACTTAGTGAGACCCGGTTTCAAAATAAAGAATAAAAAATAGGGCTGGGGGTATAGCTCGGAGGTAGAATGCCTCTGGGTTCAATCTCTAGTACCGAAAAAAAAAAAAAAAAAAAAAAGAATACTACTGCTTAGGTAACAATGGCATTTTGTCCTTCAAATATCAAAGAATAATCAAATGGAGAACTACAGAAGCAAACCCAGACTATGTAAACACTCAAACAAACAAACAAAACTTCTAGTAAGCAAAAGATGAGCCAGATGTAATAGCATATGCCTGTAATCTCAATATTTGGGAGGCTGAGACAGGAGAGTCACAGGTTCAAGGACACAGCCTTAGCGATGTAGCAAAACTCTCAGCAAATGATTATTAAGACCCTGTTTCAAAAAACAAAACAAAACAAACAAAAAAAAAGAAAAGGGCTGAAGGTGTAGCTTGTAGGTAGAATGCCCATGGGTTCAATCCAATGCCCCAGCAACACACACACCACACAAACACACACACAAGACACCATAAAAAATGAAATGACAAGTGCAAATTAATTAACAATATGCATAACACTTAATACAAAGAAAAGGTAGGCATCCAGAATCTACAAAGTGTGGTAAACAAGTAAGGAAAAGATAAACTATCCAAGAGACAGAGAGAGAAAGAGAGAAAATAAACACACAACTCACAGAAACATGAATGGTCAATAAGCACTTGATAAAATGCTCTCATTCGTAATCTGAAAGTAATAATTAAACCAAATAATAAAATAAAACCACTTTACATCCATCAGATAACCAGAAAATGTAAACCCTAATTACAGCAAGAGTTGGTGAAGTCCTGGACAAACTTGACTTCAGTTATTGCTGGAGGGAAAGTAAATTGTTACAACCACTTTAGATAAGAGTTGAGTAAGATCTAATAAAGTTAAAGGTGAAAGTATCCAAGTCTCTGGAATTCCACTCTTAGGTGGTATTATTATCATCATCATCATCATCATTATTATTATTTTGTAATACTGGGGATAAAACCCAGGGGTATTCTACCTCTGAACTACATCCCCAGTCTATTTTATTTTTTATTTTGAAACAAATCTAACTAAGTTGCTGAGGGTCTCTCTAAGTTGCTGAAGCTGGCCACAAACCTGAGATCCTCCTGTCTCAACCTCACACATACTCAGATTATAGGTGTGTTCCACCACATCTGGCTCCATGGAGAAATTTCTGCATTAAAAACAAAACAAAACAAAAAAAAACAAAACCGAAGATACACTCAAGAATATTCACAATCTCATCATTTGTAATGACGATGAAGTGGAAACCTTCTAAAAGTTCATCAACAATCTAAAAGTTAGATGTATTTTTAAGTAGAACATGACAATTACTATTTCAGTAGTGTTTGTAAGGACATTAAAAGCTCTCAAATCAACTCTATAAAGTGAGTTAAATTTTTTTAATTTAATTATTCCAATGTTTTTAGTGACTGTTTTCTCAATTTTATAAAGTAGGATATTAAGGCAAAGAAATAAGCCCAAAGTCACTCAGCTGATTAGTAAGAGAGTCATTCAACGAAACATTACAGAGCATAAAAAAGAGATGGTACGTAGAATGTCTTTGTGATTTTGGTAGATTACTTAATTTTCTGAACCTCAGATTCCTCCTTTATAAAACTGAAACAATACCACATATTTCAAATAATAGTTCTAAGAATTATTATGTCTGTTAAGTTCTTAGCACAATCCTGGCACATAAAAATAGTAGAGTTGGGAGCTTAATCCAGAACTCTCTGACTCCAAATCTTCTGTTCTCTGTATTATACTACAGTCATTCAACACTGGGTTTGGGACCAATTTGTGACTCATAAAATTAAAGACTATATTCCTATAAATTAAGGAATATATTCCTGTATATTAAGAGTCAGTACTGATGTTTGTCTGTTTGTTTATTCAGAACTGGGGATTGAATATAGGGGAATTCTACCTCAAAACTACATCCCCAGACATTTTTCTTTTTTATTTTGAAATAGGGTCTCACGAAGTTGCTGAAGCTGGCCTTAAACCTTCAATCCTGCTGTCTCAGCCTTCGAAGTACTGGATTCACAGCGGTGCACCACTATGCCCAGCTCTGAGGGCTTTAGTCTGATGTCTGGTCTTTCCAGTGATCAGCTTTGTGACGCTGAACAAGTTAGTTCTGCAGGTCTCAGTTTATAACACTGGGATAATAACAGTAGCTACACAACCAGGCAAGGTGGCACATGCCCATAATCTCGGTACCAGGGAGGCTGAGACAGGAGGATCGCAGGTTCAAGGATAGCCTCAGCAACATAGTAAAATTCTCAACAACTTAGTGAGACCCTGTCTCACAATAAAATAATAATAATAATAATAATAATAATAATAATAATAATAATAATGGCTGAGGTATAGCTCGCAGGTAGAATGCCCCTGGTTCAATCCCCAGTGCCACACATAAAACTAATAATAATATTATCTCTGCTCATAAGATTGAGATAGGTATCCAAAATAATAGATGGGCACTCAACATACCTTACTGTCTTAGCTTCAGCTGCTATACCAAAATATTGGAGAGGGCATGGCTTAAACAGAAATTTCTCACGGTTCTACCGGCTGGGAGCCCAAGATCAAGATGCCTGCAGGGTTAGTTTTTTTCTCAGCCCTCTTCTCTCTGCCTGCAGATGACAACCTTCTCATCGTGTGATCACTTGAGTTCTTCTTTGTGCCCAAGTCTGGGAAGAGGGAAAGGGCAAAGGGCTCACTAGTGCTTCTGCTTACAAGGACACTAATCCCAACCTAACAGGGCCCCACACTATGACCTTGTTTAACCTTAATTAACTCCGGAGAGGATCTATCTCCAAATCTAGTCGCATTGATGCATGAGACTTCAATATACGAATTTGGAGGGAGGCACAATTCAGTCCACAACACGGAAGTAATATTCATATTAGATATTTTGAAGCAGCTATGGTACTTTTCAATGAATGTTTGTTGTTTTATCAGCCTTTTAGAGAAATCCACGTTCCCTGCCCGGTGCCTGGCATCGCGTGAGAGTTAGGTAGCTAAGTGGAACCGACACAAAGAGGATCTTCCCATGTTTTCCTTTTTTTAGAGTTGTAATTAGAAGTGCATGAAATGTTCCATCCTGATTTTTCATGGAACAAAGCATAATCAGTGTATCCTGTGCCCCTACAAAGTGGTTATAATAATGACCATCCTACAGCTGCACGTTTTAACAAGGGCACTCTGTGCTCAACACACAGAGGAATGCAACAAACGTTTAAATAATGAATTGGCACATCATCAAAATATGGGACCCCACTGGGAATAGTAAAAAGCATGTCCCTGACATGTTTTACATGCTTACCCGAGAATGTCCTTTGCTGAAAGACTTCGGGAGGGGTGGGGGAGGAAGTTTCTGCATGACCAGCCGTGACCGGCTTGACCATAATTTTGGGAAAAGATTATTCTACAGGAAACACCTCCAGCTTAACATGACAGACAAAAGAAAAGTTTCCCTGTAAAAGATCCACATTGGCCTGGCATGGTGGTGCACACTTGTAATCCCAGCATTTGGGAGGCTGAGACCAGAGGATCCAGGTTCGAGGCTAGCCTCAGCTACCTAGTGAGGCACTCCGCAATTTAGTGAGACCCTGTTTCAAAATAAAGAATAAAAAATAGGGCTGGGGGTGTAGCTCAGAGGTAGAATCTCCCTGAGTTCAATCCCTAGTACCGCAAAAAAAAAAGAAAAAAAGATCTACATTACAAATGTATGGTAGAAACTAAAGCAACCCAGTGGTTACTGCAACACTCTTTTTCAGGTTTGTAAAATAACCTTTATTTTTTAAAGTTTATATATATATATATATATATATATATATATATATATATATATATATATATATATATATATTACAGGAAACAAAAACACAAGAAGCAAAGAACAAAGGCACTTTTTACAATAACTTTTTTTTTCCTTTTTTGGCGATACTGGAGAATGAACCCAGGGGCACATTACCACCACAGAGCTACATTCAGTAGGTTAGTTAGGTTGGTTAGTTAGTTAGTTGTGCTAGGGATGGAACCCAGGGCCTCAGGTATGTGGGACAAATGCTCTACCCCTGAGACACACCTCCAGGCCTATCTTTTCTTTTTAAATTCCTATCCAACAAGTGGAAAGTAACATTTTTGCCTTTCTATGGTTTCTTTTGACTTAAACTTTTTTTCAGACATCATCTAATTGGCCACCCATGGCGCTTCACCAGCGCAAGGTGTAATCTCAGATTAGTTGGCTTTTGTTAAATATGCAATGAAATTAGCATTCTGGGCAAAGGACTTTGTGGAAGGGGCCTTCCTCTGCTCTTCCTGAAACCCCTCAGCTTGAATCTCTATGCTGTACTTGGAATATTACTAAATCCTCACAATGCTCCCACACTGCAGCTACCAGGGAAAACTCCCCCTGGGCCCCTCTCCCCAGGGGGGTGCAATTTTCCTGCCCCACCATTGTCACTCAGTCGGTGAAGATCACTTGGGACCAGGTGGCCGGAATTTTGCTAGCAATTCCTGGGCTCCAGTCTAATTCATCTCAAGTGCCAGGCTCTCTTGAAAGGGCTTTTCCTCCTTCACCATGTGCACTTACAGCCTTAAATTTTCTCCGAACATGTGTCTGTGTAACCTTTGTGACAGAATTAGCATTTGGGACTATATTTCTAGACTGACAGAGGATCCCTGCAGCCCGGTGTCTGTCAACACTCCCCAGAATATTATAATCAACGCTCAGTCTTGCATTTATTTTAGTCATTATTATTTAACACCCTTTGTTTGTTGTTCTTACATGCCTTCCAGGAAAAAAAAAAAAACCCGAAGTCAGAAACTCTCTGGAATACTGCACTCTCTGAGCCCCACTGAATGAATGTGACAAGGACAAATGAACCAGCACAGAGACTCTTCATGACGCTCGATTTGTTAACATAGACATTGGTTAATATTTTCGTGTCCTTTTTTATTCATCTACAAATGGAGAAGGCAAGACATGATGGGGCAGAGACAGCAGAATTCAAAAGTCACAACCCAAACAAAACACTGAGCCTTCTCATTCATGCCACCATCTCAGTGTTAACACGAATGAAAGAGCAGTGTGAAAAATTCCAGGAAAATGTCAATGATGACTGGCTAGATTTGAACAAGTATCTACGGATTCCAAAATGCTTGCATCCCAAGTGGAAATGGGTTTCACTATAATTCGGGCTGCATCAGCGAGCGGGCACCAGGGAGCCTGCACCCCAACCCTTGGTACTACCTGGGTTTATTCCTCCCTGGGAGGGCAGCGGGAGTTGATGTTCTCCTTTCTCTACATCTAGAGGTTTTGCTTCAGAAGTCACACCCAACTATAACCGTGCAAAAGATCCTGTGAGTGGATTTCAAAGGCGGAAGTCAGTACATCATGCCTGGGTGCTATGTTTATGCATGACACCCCACCAACATCTCAATGTTGCCTCACTCTTATAATTTCCCCAAAAGAACACATTGGATAGTTCAGGTAGGAATTCTCACCAGTGACCCTCTGGGACTCAGATGCAGAGATCAGCTGTTGAGTGTGGATGCTAGAGTCAGGTGACCTTGGTGCCCGGTTCTGCTACCCACCAGCTGTGTGATCACCTCTGTTCCCTTATCTTAAAACAAAAGCACATGAATGTCTTTCTTATAGACTGCCACAAGAATTAAATAAATCAATGCATGGGTAGTGCTTAAAGAGGTGGGCAGTAAATATTGGCTTCAGTAGTGACGTGAACCCACACAGGCATGCTGGCTAAAGTCTACTGAATATTTAATCTGTCAGTGAAAAACAACATCAAAGAAATTAGCCATTTCTGTTACCACTCAGGAGTTGGACAGCTGCAAGTGAGTCGGTTTACTTTGACTTGCAAACACTCACCGACAGACCTGTGCGGTACCACTCAAGACAAAGGTCCTCGAGAGGGTGAAATGTCACTCCAGCTCCTTATTCTGAGTTAGAACTTAAGAAATGGATCTGGGCACAGTGGCACACACCTGTAATCCCAGTCTAGGGAAGCTGAGACAGGAAGATTGAGGCCAGCCTCAGCAAAATGGTGAGGCCCTTCAAAATAAAAAATAAATAAATAAGATAAAATAGGGCTGGGGGTATACTTCAAAGGTCAAACACCTCTGGGTTGAGATGATTTAACATGATTGCTGAGATTAGAGTCTTTCAGAGTTCCTTTTTTATTCAGTCTCATGACTAATCCTCGTGTCACTTCCACTGACTCTTCTCTGAACAGTTGCTCAATCCCAAATTCACATTCTTGGTCCTGTATACTTGACTGAGGTTCTCATTAATCTAAGTAACAGACTTTAAGTAGAAATCCGGATGCTATGTTTTCATTATCTCAATACGTAGATCACTCAGTTGTGATGCTATCAAAACTTGTAATGCATCTGCTCACCAAAAGAGAAATGGCTTTTCTTAGATCATGGATGTTAATCTTAGGGACTTGGTCCACATCCGAATCCTCACTTAAGTCCAAAATGTTCTTCTATTATCGTGCATTTTGCCTGCAACAACCATTTCTGAATTCTGGTTCCTACTACATTTTGGTCCCAAGAAACTTTAAGCTTCCCTCCTTTGGGAGAAAATAGCAACACTGTAGTGGATCCACTAATTCCCTTAATCAACCAACATTTGCCAAGCACCTGCCATGCTTTGAACACTCCTCCAGGAAGTGTAGTGATCCATACAGGAGCAAAGAGAAGTTCTTGTAGTCGTGTAGGTGAGCAGAGCCCTGAGTAGGGGAAAGACACAGATAAAGAAAGGGGACCTGGCAAATCTGGCTCCATGGATGTAGTCTACATGCTTGAGTTGGGAGCTCTCCATCAAGACTTCAAATCATAGCATCATTCTTCCTGCTAAGGAACAATGGCATGCACATAATCATTGCCAGATGGTCATGGAGAGTTTATGGAGGTGGATGTGTAAAGAAAACATCCTCCTCACCACTAACTGCCTGGTTCCCCCTGCATGCCTCAGAGGCACTCCGAGCATTTCTGCAGAGCCTACCCCTGGTCATGCAGCTCGTCTCTGCCTCCTGTGTACACAGCCACGACGGATACTCTTTTCCCCAGAAGAAATTTCACTGCACTCTTACTTCTAAACGCAAATCAGGAAAATAGCACTGCTGGCAAATGAAGTTTGTCTTCCTGCCATTGCTAAAAATGTCAGGAAAAGCAAATTTGGGGAGAAAATCAGAGTTTTCCCCACCAACCACCTCACCTATGATGGGTGCTGGTACTCACTTGGAAAAAAAAATAGTGATTGTAGTGTTTAGGGCTAGCCCCTTATATCCAGAGCAAGGCAGGTGAAATTCTAGACACATGGAATGCTTCGTCTGATTCTGGGGCTGAAGCTGGAGAAAACACATTTTCTCTTAGTATCTTAGTATGTTATTTTATCTTAGTATCTTCCTCAAACCCTCAAACCTCACTTATGCATATCAAACAGGAGCTGCCTAGAAATGCAGGCTTATTGCCACAAGTGGTCTCTGAACATATTTCGGGTTTAGGAACAGTGTGGCAATGTCAAGGTTTGTGAAGAGCCATCTACCTGTGACTCTCTAGTATCTCTGAAAAGGGGATGAGAAACAGGTCTTTGAAAATGATGCCGATAATCTAGAAGGGGATTGGTAAAAATTAATTTTGTATTTTATTTTATTCCACATGGGGTGTAACAATCTCTGGGTATCTTCTATACAGGGCCTGTTATTCTTGGAAATGTTCAGGGCCAGAGGAAAATAACAACCCCCACCACAGAGAGTGTGTGGCTGAGAGTATGCCAATCACTCGTCTAAGTGCTCTTCAAATTATTAGAACATCTTATTTGTCCAGTACAATATTTCCCCATAAGTTATTTTTTTTAATTTTCATGTACACATAGAAACATAAAAGCAACTAATAGCAGGACGAGTAGCAAAGGAGGTCATTGCTATGGGTGAGTTTGGCAGGACCACTGGCCCTCGTTATTTAAATATCAGTGGAGGTGCTGCTGTGGAGTTATTCTGTAGGTGGCAGAAGTTTGCAATGAGTGAGATCATCCTAGATAACTGGGTGAGCCCAATTCTGTCCATTGAAAGACCTTAAGAGCAGAACTGAGCCGGGTGTGGTGGCGCACACCTGTAATCTCAGTATCTGGGAGGCTTAGACAGGAGGACTGCAGGATCAAGACCAGCCTCAGCAACATAGCAAGACTCTCAGCAACCTTACAAGACCCTATTTCAAAATAAAAAATAAAGTGGGCTAGGGGTAGAGCTTGAAGGTAGAATGCCTCTGGGTTCAATCCCCAGTATCACCACCACCACCCAAAAAGAGCAGCAGTGAGGCTTTCTTGAAATTCTGCCCATGGACAGCAGTTTCAGACCCTCGGAGAGATTCCCAGGCTAGCCTACAGATTTCAGATTGCCTAACCAGCCACAAGCCAGCACAACCCAGTTCCTCATCGTCAATCTATTAATATCACCTGCCTGTTCCCCTTCTCTGGTTGAACCCTGACTGACACTTTTCTCAGGATGTAAACTGTTCTTCATGTATGTGAATGAGTTAACAGTATCCTGTGCATGTAAAAAAAAAAAAAAAAAAAAAAAAAAAAAAAAAAAAAAAAAAAAAAAAAAAAAAAAAAAGCCAGTACTGCGATCTGCGATCTAACATTGAAGTGGTTTTAAATTTTTTGCATTCTTTTTTACCTAGGAACTTCTATTCTCTCCAACTAAGGGCTCAGAAAACCATCTTACTAAGCCAAAGTAAGCTCTAAATTTAAATTCCATTTGAATTCTTCCAAAAAAAAAAAATCTGAGTAGTGGCGTCTTAATAAAGTTGCAGAATGTTAAAAGAGAGAGATACTCCTTCTGATTTAAAGCATATATACCCATATGCATCTATTAGAAGGTACCACCCTAAACCATATGAATAGTTTCATTTATTCAAGGTGTGTGTGTGTGTGTGTGTGTGTGTGTGTGTGTGTGTGTGTGTGTTACTAGAGATTGAACCCAGAGGCATTCTACCTCCAAGCCACACCCCCAGCCCTATTTTATTTTTATTTTGAAACAGGGTCTCACTAGGATGAGAGTCTCACTACTTACTCAGGTTGCCCTTGAACCTGTGATCCTCCTGTCTCAGCCTCCCAAGTACTAGGATTACAGGTATTTGCCACCATGCCTGGCTCAAGTAGTATTCATTGAATGCCTGTGACATTCTAAATATCTTTGGCTTTGTGACTTTGGACTTCATTCAACATCTTTGCTTCTCAGGTTACTAATCTGTAAAATTGGGATACAGACAAGGACCTACCTGATCAGACTACTGGGATGATTGCATTAGCTATTATTTCTAAGGTGCTTAGAACCGAGTCCCCGCGCATGGCATGGCATGTCTATTCCGTGGGCCAGGAAAACTGGCCCACACTTCACAGAGCAGGTGGTGCTAGAAAGACCTGATTAGGCGAGAAGCTGGAGCCCCAGTCTTGAACACTGGGGAAACCGGTTTGAGCAAAGCATGGAGGCAGGAGAGAGGAAGCTTGATATAGTGTCCCTAATTAAACCAGCCTTCCTGCCATACATGGTCCTTCCTGGAATCCCTGGGAAAGACAAGTGCCAGATTGTAAACACAACGGTCTGGATCCTACCTCCAAAACGACATGTTTCAGATATCTTAGGAACGACATGCTGTGTTTCTTTCAAAAGGATGTTGTGATTAAACAATCCTTGGAAAACAGTAAGTAAACACAAACAATTTCTTTCAAGCAACCCCCCCCCCTTCCAACAACCATACCTTGCTAGCATGCCTCTAAGGGTACCACACACAGCAGTTCCTAAAGCGAGGACAGAACCCCAGTGCCCCAGAGCACCCAGGAAAAGTGTCCCATGGTGCACACCTCTGTCAGTGCTGGTGGGTTTAACTCCATCTCCTGTATCCCTGTGCTCTGTGGGACCTGGCTGATGGAAGAGAGACTTCTCTCTTGGGACTGGTCAATTCTTACAGAAAGCAAATGACTCACCCGGGAGTCCACCTTTGACATGAAAACTGACCATTCCAGAGCCACCCGCCCCACAGCACTCTATCTGGTGCACTTAACCCAGGAGGCAGTAACCTCTCGCTTAACCATCCCAGGGCCAGGTACCAGCAACTGGAGACAGACTCTCTACCCCAGGACCCACTGAAGTCACCCAAATGCATCAGCCCTGAGCTGACAGAACCTGCCTCGCTACTTTTTCTTCAGGAACCCCAATACAGGATCCACGCCTCCTCTCCTCCGATTCCTGCCCCCCATTGCTTCCTCCTGGGGCTTGGCTCTTTCTCTTAGGAACTGTTAGTAACAAACTATTTTTTCAATAGCAATTACCATCTTGGAGTGGTGGTGCAAGCTTATAATCTCAGTACCTGAGAGGCTGAGACAGGAGGATCACAGGTTTGCAGCCAGTCTCAGTAACTTTGTGAGGCCCTCTGCAACTTAGCGAGATCAAAATAAAAAATAAAATGGGACTGGGGGTGTAACTAGGAGGTAGAATGTCTCTGGGTTCAATCCTCAGTACCAAAACACACACACACACACACACACACACACACACACACACACACACACAGAAAAGGAAGGAAGGAAGGAAGGAAGGAAGGAAGGAAGGAAGGAAGGAAGGAAGGAAGGAAGGGAGGGAGGGAGGGAGGGAGGGAGGAAGGAAGGAAGGAAGGAAGGGAGAGAAAACAATAGCAATTAGCTCCTGCTCTGTTGGCCTCATCATACTAAATAATAACAAATCCAAGAGATGTCAAAGAAGTTGAAGCCAAGTGCCATGATTACACTTTAGAAGTATTCATCTTAAACACACCCTTGTACTCGATTTCAAATTCCCAGAGCATCTTCAGAACTCTGGAAACTGGGCATGGTGGCACACACTTGTAATCCCAGTAGTTGGGAGGCTGAGACAGGAGGACTCCAGGTTCAAAGCCAGCCTTGGCAATTTAGTGAGGCTCTCAGGAACTTAGTGAAACCCTGTTTCTAAATATGAAATAAAATTGAGCTGCGGGTGTAGCTCAGATGTGGAATGCCTCCGGGTTTGATCCCCAGTACTACAAAAAAAAATCTGACACTTTAAGTGAGAGACCCAGAGAGGCTTGAATGCCACCCAGCTTGGGAGAGCCCTGTCTTGGTCCCACTTCCCTAGGGAGAAGTCCTGTGGAGTTGGTAAGTTTTGGGGAGAACACTCCACCTCAAGGGGGCTGTCCCCTTAACCTACCTTGGATCACCCTGGGAAACATGGGCAAACCTAGCCATCCTAGGCACCGTGACACACGGGTGTAGCTTCTCCACTGTGCTTAGGTGATTCTAGGAGTCAGTGGCAATCGAGAAGTGACTCACCTGAAATGTTTCAAATGGAGGCATACCAAGCAACCAGGAAGCGGGTCCTGTCTCTGGGCACAGCATGTCGGCCTATTTGCAATAAAAGAGGTCTACTC
The DNA here is from genome assembly GCA_004027655.1 of Graphiurus murinus. Classification (NCBI taxonomy): domain Eukaryota; kingdom Metazoa; phylum Chordata; class Mammalia; order Rodentia; family Gliridae; genus Graphiurus; species Graphiurus murinus. The sequence continues at coordinate 136,277 of PVLC010000717.1, forward strand.
TGTAGTTTTGATTTGTTTTTTGTTTGTTTGTTTGTTTGTTTTGGTACTGGGAATTGAAAACAGGGGCATTCTATTTGCAAGCTACACTCTCAGTCTTTTTTTTGGAGTTCTCACTAAGTTGCTGAGGCTGTCTTTGAAGTAGCAATCCTCCTGTTTCAGCCTCACAAGTACTGGGATTACAGGCATGCACCATCACACCTGGCTTGACTCAGATATTTTGCAAAGTACCTTCCAGCTCTGAAATACTGTGATTATGCAAACTTCTCATAGCTACCAACACAAGTTTTATAATCCTATAAAATCACTCTAAGCCCCAGCCATCAGGATTGGTGTAAAATTTTTTCCATCTCTGTGTCCCCCTCCCCCTTATTTTTTCTTTTCTATACCATGCCATGTCTCCAAAGGGCACTTCTCTTTTGTGAGTTAAACCACCCCTACTATTTATTGTGAGCCAAATAAAATACATATTTCACTTGGGAAAAGGAAATGTACTTTTTTTCCTTCGATCGTTGCCAACCTTTTCTCCACACCTCGCCCTACCATGTAATCAACTGTGATCTTTATCTGCAGCTGGAAAAGACATTAGGGAATACGTGATTCATCATCCCTGCAATGATCTTTTAGGTCAAGAGGACACAGGCTGCGTGTCCCCACCCCCTTCCACGCAAAGTGACACTAGGCAGAACTCTGAATGGGAACCACAGCAGCCTTTGCTTAAAAACAAGGAAATGAATCATGGGTTTTGACCGAGACTTGCTGGTTCTGTCTCTAAATGAAGAAATAGTAGTAAAGCTGATGATTGCCTGATACACAAGAGTGAGTCTGGGAGAGGGAAACAGAAAGACATCCAGCTGACATCTTCTGAAAGGAGAGGTTCACAGCCTGACAGCAGGTGTGTTCCCAGATGGCCATTCAACCCTGCTGCTCACCGTCTGATCTTTGCTTCCAAGATCCTCCTGTGCAGAATTCCAGGTTCAGAACAAGAGATTTAGTAAGTGGGGTAGGAATGGGGGAAAGGGTTAAATGATAAATGTGTGCATATATGCCTTTATCAGCTTGTACCTAACAAAGATGTATGATTGCAATGCGCTAATTATTATAAAAAACAAAATGTAATAAAAAATTTAAAAAGGTGATTTTCAAATTAGGTGTCTTGCTTCGTCATGAAATATGGAGCTCTAGGGTGAATCCCTGAACCATGCAATCTTCTCCAATATGGAAAATAGATATTGGGGTGTTCCTGGATTGTCACAAAGCTACCTAAGAAGCAAGATCCTTACTCAAAGAAATATCTGTGCAAAGGGGAAAAAAATGCCCTGCAGGTGAAAGCATTAATCCTGCCCAAGCAAGCCCAAGCTAGAAGTGGAGAGCAAGCATGGAAGAGGGGAAAGAGCAAAGGAGAAGACTGTGGACGTTTACCTTGGCCAATGGGTGATTAGTCATGAGAAAGAAAGGCAAAGGCGATAATCACGTACGGGAGAACTGATCCATTACTCAGCAGCGAGGAACAGGCATCAACCGTAGCAGCGAACGTGGGAAGATGGGGACCACGGATTTCCTATTTTCTAGTGTTGTAAATATCGTCTCTATGGAAGCATTCAACCTTTACAGTTGAACAGCGTTGTAATTATTTTTACACTCCTGTAGGGAAAGTGCTATAGATAGCCATTCAGTATATGGTTCTTGAACGTTTACTTAGGTGCGGCTGAATTAATCACTTTAGTGCCTAAAAGATAAATAATTCTTGATTTTTAAGAGGTTTATAAAAGTGAGGGAAACAGATGATAACTCCCTGTAATAAGTGCTATTGCAGAAGCTTGAGTAAAAAAAAACCATGAGAAAAAAAATATTCTCAGCAAATACCTTATGCCAAAGGTGAGATTTAAGGTCTGTTACAAAGATGGGTAAGACTTTGGTAGGCAAATTGAGAGAAGAAACATTCCAAGAAGATAGAAGAAGCCAGGTGTGGTGGTGCACGCCTATAATCCCAGTACTTGGGAGGCTGAGACAAGAGGATCACAAGCTTGAGGCCAGTATCTGCAACTTAGTGAGACTCTCAGTAATCTAGGGAGACCTTGTTCAAAATGAAAAATAAAAATAAAAAGGGCTGGTGGTGAAGCTCAGAAGTAGAATGTCCCTGGGCTCAATCCCCAGTATGAGAGAGAGAGAAAGAGTGAGAGAGAGAGAGAGAGAGAGAGAGAGAGAGAGAGAGAGAGAGAGAGAGAGAGAGAATATTAATGAGAATGGAAGAGAGAGAAAAGGCATTCCTTAAAATGGTTTGCAAAATCCTTCCAGGGCTGGGAATGTAGTTTAGTGGTAACACACTTGACTAGCATCCACAACACCCTGGGCTGGATCCCCAGCAGTGCAAGATAAGAAAACAATCTGACACTCCCTAAATTGACTGCTCTTATTTCTCTCCACTCATTGAACCTCCTGCCGTCCTCCTATTTCCCATGATTTCTGAATCCTCAGCTCAAAGAACACTTTTTTTTTCCTAGACTCCTTTGCCTAGAGAAATTATTTTTTTTCTATTTCTAACATTCTTTTAACTTTTATTTTTATCCATACATTGTAAGCATACATCTTTGTTAGGTGCAAATTGATAACGAAAGCATATGTTCTCCCTAATTTGCGGATGCTAGGGAGAAGATGGGGCATAAGAGGGTCTCCAGATGAAAAAGGAGAGACCCTCGAAAGCAAAGAAGTTGATTTAGCCGAGGGGGTTGGACGGGGGCGGGGAGGACACTAATGTATATCTAGGTCACTCACTAAACTGAACTTGAGAGGGAGGGAGGGCGAGGGAGCGAGGTGGGAATTTGGGGAAGGGGTCAAATGAGAATTGTGAGCACAAGTATCGTTATCAATTTGCCTAGAGAAATTCTACTCTTCCCTTAGAACAGAAAACAATTACTTTGGGTTTTACACACTACCCGGTCTCTCTCAGGGGAAGCAAGTTGGCTGTTAGGATGTGAAAAGAGGTATGCATAATATCTGAACAAGAAACAGGCTGTACTACAATATACTTTTGTTTACAAAAGCAGGGGGGGGGGGCTAGACCTGATACACTGTTTGCAGTGCTAACCCTTCTGATACAACTTCACTTTCCTGGAAGAGAATGATGTTTTTTATGATGCTGAGGATTGAACACAGGAGCATTCTACCTCTGAGTTACACACCCCAGCCCTATTTTATTTTTTTATTTGGAAACAGGGTCTTGCTAAATGGTTGAGGTTAGCTTGGAAGCTGCGATCCTCCTGTCTCAGCATGCCAAGTACTGGGATTACAGGCATAAGCCACCACACCCAGCAAATGAATGACTTTTTTAATCCTATGAAACACGTGTTCATCCTATGCAACATGACTGGTTCATGCACTATTGGTTGTTTCACTGAAAATCACATTTAACTGGGCATCCTATATTTCATCAAGCAGTCCCAGTGTACACCAATCAGAACTTCCTTTCATAAAACCATGGCCCAAAGCAGCAAATGCTCAGTTTCTATGTAAATATGCGTGAATACTAGCCAACTTTCAGTTCTCTGTCCTCCAAACCCTCATCTTCAATCCATACCTTCCTGTACTCTCTGCCCTCAATTTGTTAAGTTGGTTAGAGGCTGAGCAAGTATGCTTCATTCCTTTAAGGTGTTTAAAGAATTAAGGAAGTTTATCGTAATAGGAACGTCTGTGTCAGGTACAAAACCAGAGAATCTCAGGAATACTGTGGTGAGACATGCGTGTTTATGGCAGCATAATTGACAACAGTCAAATTATGGAGCCTGTTGGAACAGAATTCCCATAAAGCACCCCAACATGGCACAATTCCGGCTTCTCTTCTGGGCATCAGCTGGTGGTGCCTTCCCATGCCCAGGAACTAGCCAGCCTATCACCTCTGGCCAGCTCCAATTTCTTCCCCTTCATCTCACCTGATGTAGCCTACTACCTGTCCCTGCAAGACCGCCCCCTACCCTACATATAAAATTGGTCGTTCTCCTTTGTTCTCAGAACAATAAACTTTCTCTCCCTCTGTCACTCCGCTCCGACAAGATTCCTGGGTTAACCCTTACAGAACCAACCCAGGTGTCCATCAACAGATGAATGCATAAAGAAAATGTGGCACAGACACACAATGGACTTTTACTCGGCCATAAAGAAGAACAAAACTATGTCATTTGCAGGAACGTGGATGGAAGTGGAAAACATTATGCTACGTGAGATTAGCCAGACGTGGAGAATCAGGGTCGTATATTTTCTCTCTTATGTAAAAGGGAACCTCATGATAATACGGAGACCAGTAGAATAGGAAGGAGACGGAGGAAGAAGGGAGGGGGAAAGTAAGACTTTAGGATGAAAACAGACGAAATAATATCATGTCTGTATATGAAGGGCTCACTAACAACCTTACAAGCATCTACAGAGAGGGAGGAGGGAATACAGGATGGGATCGGGAGGGAACCAAGAGATGCGTGTGCAAAGATGAATGTATCATTTTTAATTTTACTATGAAGCATAATCTCATTGTACCAATAAAGTTCTAAAAAAAAAAAATTCCTCATCCGCTGGGTTTGCACCAGTGTGCTCATAGAAGCATTTCTTTATAAGCTTCCTTGATGATCTCCTGAAGCTGGATAGGCCAATAGTGCTTATCTCAGTAGCACAGAAACGCACAGCCTGGCTAAGTTCTCACCAGAGCTGATTTGGAGTCTCCGCATCTAGGTTCTTCCAGAGCAAACTTCTCTCCTGCAATGTGAGGTCAAAGGTTTTGCTTCTTGTGAAAGGAATTTCAGACAGCAGCCCATTTGGGAGGCCTCTTTCTTGTCGTGGGGGCGGGTGGTGGGCTGGGAGTCGGGGAGGAGTGGAAGGGCACTGGGAACCTGTGGGCGTCTGCCTGGTGCCCTCTCTGGGCACCTGGCGTCTCGCAATGGAACTCAGACCAAACTCTATCTCCTCCTCTTCCTCGGATCGCTGGCCCTCCGCCCTACAGAACACGGGATTGGTATTGTAGTGGGCATTGTGTGTTTTAACTTACCAATAACCGCTGTTACCTTCTACCTCGGTCTCACTCCCATCCCTGGCCTCGACAACTGCAACCTTTGGTTCCTTTCTTTGGTTTCTTTATTTTGGTTTCTTTCCCCTTTCTTCCTTCCTCCCTTCCTTCCTTCCTTCCTTCCTTCCTTCCTTCCTTCCTTCCCTCCCTCCCTCTCTCTTTCTTTCTTTGTGTTTGTGCACAAACACACCTGCATAGTATTAGGAATTGAACCCAGGGGTATTGTACTTCTGGGTTACACCCCCAGACCTATTTTATTTTATTTATTTATTTATTTATTTATTTATTTACGGTACTGGGGATTGAAACCAGGGGCATTCTACCTCCAAGCTTCACCTCCAGCCTGAATTTTTATTCTTTATTTTGAAACAGGGTCTTACTAAATTGCGGAGGGCATCACGAAGTAGCTGAGGCTGGCCACAAACCTGCGATCCTCTGGTCTCAGCCTCCCAAGTACTGGGATTATAAGCGTGTGCCACCACGCCCAGCTTTATTTTTTATTTTGAAATAGAGTCTTGATAAGTTGCCACGCTCACAGTTCCACTGAGGAAGTATCGCTCGGAGGTGTAATGCCCCTGGGTTCCATCCCCAGTACTGCAAAAAAAACAACAACAAAAAAAACAGAGGTACCTAGCGTGTGTCACCAGTTACATTACAGCATCATGGTCTATCTCTTAGGATTCTCTATCACTGCCATTTTGCCCATTACTGTTAAATTGCTAAAACAACAACTAAGCCAGGTGTGATGGCATATGCCTGTAATCCCAGTACTTGGAAGACTGAGACAGGAGGATTGCAAGTCCTAGGGCAGCCTCAGCAATGCAGTGAGACTCTCGGCAACTTAGCAAGACACTATTTCAAAATAAAATAAAAATAGAAAAGAGGTGGAGGTACAGCTTGGAGGTAGAATGCACCTAGGTTCAAGTCCCAGTATCATAATAATAAAAAAAAAAAAGCAAAACAGCCAAATAAAAAGCAATGCATCTATTCTTCAAATTAATCCTCAAATACACACTCAAATACTTTACACCTACCTAGCAGCAAAATCCATATTGCTACTTTTGCCTGGGAATTAGGTATCCATTCATAACAGTATATACAACTTGCCTGGGAATTAGAGTATCCATTTATTAACAGTATATACCACCCAGAAAGTTTTTACCACAGATAGCAATTTGACACATCTATGGCCCTCAACAATCGGACCAAAAACCTTCCTGAGGAGTGAATTTTAATGCATTTGTTACATTCCTCTTTTGCCAGAGGTGCAAACATTTTGCCCACCCCCAAAAAAGTGTGTGGCCACTTAGATTACACTGTCACAGACCATCCCTCAGACCCACAGGAAACCAGATGCCATGGCACCAAGCATGTGCTTTATTGATCTGGGGAAAATTAGCTCTTCAATTTCAAACTTGCAGGACCTGAGGGGAGTGGTGTCCTAGGAAGATACATTGTGCTGTGTTGCTTTAAACTTATGCTGCACTAAATCCAGATGAGACATCTCAGAGACTGATAGAACAGGCCCAGCCTCCCAGGCTCAGCTCCAGCAAGCAACTTCAACCCCGCAGGACTTCGGGCGGCACCTTCCACTTCTCAGGTACTGTCTCCCAACAGAAATCTCATCTAGAATTAGCTACTAACACTTCTAGTAAAGTAAGACCATTTCTAGTGAAATAATAAAATAAAATGGGAGAAGGATTTCGAGACTATTTCTTTGACTGAAATGCCAATACTTTCATGGCCTCTAATTCTTTAATGCTTTCTTCATCTTCTAAAAGCTGCCAGAGAGTCGCTTATATACCATATATTTAAAAGGTTTTAAAGCTCTGTCAACTCTATGTCTGGAGGAAGGGATTGTGGGATGGTTCTACTTTTTTGTTTTCTATATTTTGTATCATTTGAATTTCGTTCAGAACAAGTATATTTTTTTCAACGCATTATGCATTCTTTTTTGCAATCAGAAAAAAAAAAAAAGTAACTTGCACAGGTCGAAAACTAATTCATTGTTCTAGGTAAAGTAAGCTCTTCAAATATCTCTCTTTGAGAGCACATATATATTTGCCTATGCCATAATGCCACGCATTGGCAGATGATAAATTCTCAGCAAAGACTGGTTGGCTAAAATAATCAAGGAGTAAGCAACATGTGCTTCTCAGTACCAGGAATACTATATCAAGTCTGGCCATCCGTGCCTTTATCATGGGCACACAGCCAAATTCCAGCAAAAGTGAAAGGAGAATGGGGAGAGTTGAGAAACAGCTCCCCTGGGATCTCCAAGGTGTGTGTTGAGTCACCCCCAACACACACACACACACACACACACACACACACACACACTGCCTTAAGTAGAAAGATGAACCCATAAGTGTCTGCAGGTTATTGTTTAAAATCAGCCTTCGAAGCCGGGCGTGGTGGCGCACGCTTGTAATCCCAGCATTTGGGAGGCTGAGACCAGAGGATCCAGGTTTGTGTCTAGCCTCAGCTACCTAGTGAGGCCCTCCGCAACTTAGTGAGACCCTGTTTCAAAATAAAGAATAAAAAATAGGGCTGGGATGTAGCTTGGAGGTAGAATGCCCCTGAGTTCAATCCCCACTACCGTAAAAAATAAAATCAGCCTTTGATCTAAAGTTGTGCCTTCCTCCCTTCTGCCCCATCCCCCCCTGGCTGCCCTGACTGGTCCCTGTATCGTTTCCAGCTGTCATGGTTAGTTATAGAATACCTCCTAAAGAGGTGCTGTATTAAGCTCAGGGCTGATATACTTATGACTCGAGAGTTGCAATCTCATCCGTGGATGGATTTATCTGGGTGACGGCCCAGTTTGGTAGGGTGCTGCTGGAGAAGGTGGGTCCCTGGGGATTATATGTGGTTCCCCCTCCCCCTGCCCGGCTCCCTCATTTCTGGCCTCCACAATGTGAGAGCAAAGCTTCACACTCTTCCTTTCTCTGCTTCCCACCGACCCCATGCTCTGAGATCTGCAGTCTCCTGCCTCACGTGCACAGAACCTCCATTATCTCCAAGGAAAACTGTGAGCAGATAAGTCTTCCTTCCTTTAAGTTACACGATCAGGTCGCAGATTACAGTTTTGAGAAAGCTGACTGATACAGAAATCGGCACCCAGGGAAGCGGGGTTGCTGCTCTATCTAAGTGTGACCGTGTGGATTTGTGAATCTTTGGAACTGCTTTGTGAGAGGAAATTGGAAGGGCCATAATGTGGCTAGAAAGACAAACAGTAGACTGTGCTCAGGAGATTTCGGAGGGCAAAGAAGACCCCATAGGAAACTGGAGTAGAGGCCATTAGTGTTAAACTTTGGCAAAGAACTTATCCAAATTTTGCCTGTGTTTTGAAACTTTGTGTGCGGCTGAATTTAATGATGGACTGATTAAAAAAGAGGTGGTGGTGGGGGGGTCTCAAAACAGCAAAATATCCAAAATTCATTAGGGATATTGATGTCCGCATTCAGCAAATTGTACACCGAATTTCAGGAACAGAAAGTAAGGCAGAGAGACTTTATAGGTTTGCAGTTTGGCCAGGAAGGAGTGTGTAAAGCTGGAACCCCGGGAGTTGGTTCTGTGAAAGGAAGTAAGATGGCTGAAGGGAAGTCAAATGCTTTGATTAGGAACACGGAGAAGAATGTGGCCTTGTTGGGGGCAGGTCCAACACCGCCTGTCATGAGGACAGGCTCTGCCAGGGCCAAGATGGAGGCGACCCCAGTGGCGCTGATTAAAGAGGGCATGACTGCCATTTCCATTGGAAGCCCACCTTGGAGCTCACGTAATGCTCGCTTTGCTGGAAAAAAAAGGAGCCATGGACGGTTCTCCTCCCACTCCCCAGATTTCAAGGAAGGCCAAGGAAGCCAGACAACCTGGGGCAGGGTCAGAATCCTGCAAGCAGGCCCAGATGCGGCACTTTGTGAAGCTGCTGGGAAAACCCCTGTGATGTGCAAATTCCAGGAACTTGGAACGACCACATTTCCTAATGTTGTAAGCCGAAAGCCACGGAGCCGGGCTGGAGGTGTGAGAGCACCTTTGCAAAGGTTATTCTCATAACCAGGAAGAGACTCGAGCTGTCTACCCTTCTCAGACCAAGGATATGGGAGTGGTAGTTAAAGTTGTCGCTCACCACATGCCTTACTCTCTTCATCTTTGTAGCAAGATGAGAGACATTCGCAATAAAGTAGTTGGGAATGGACATTCAATTCTTAGCCCCCACCCAGCAGCTGTATGATCTTGGGGAAGTTCTTAGCTTTTTTGTGCCTCTGGATGCCTTTGAGTCCCTGAACTTTGGCATCTCATGTTCTGGCACATTCTTTCTCTGACCTTAACACGTTAGCATGTGTTACTGCATCCCCACCCAGGTCCTCTTTGCCACTCCAGGCTATCATAAGTGTCAGCAATTACCTCAGATTTGTCCTTAGCAATAAGAGCAGTGCATTGCACAGGAAGAGCCTAGAAGGTCATGCACCCACGCCCCTAGGAGGAGCCTGCATCCAATGGCTAAATGGATCTTGGAAAGCCCAGCCCACTGTGCTATCATTCATGCCCTGAACAATGCTGTCCAATATAAATAGAATGAGGGCCACACTTGCAGTGTTGAATTTCTTGCTAGCCGTATTTTAAGAAGCAACAGAATAGAGAGTCCAGAAATAACCCCGCATACACACAGCCAATAGATTCTTTGTGAAGGTACAAGGATAATTCAGTGAAAAAAGAGTAGTCTTTTTAACAAATGATGTTGGTCCAACCGGCCATCTATATGCAAAAAAACAAAATGAGCCTCAAACTAACTTCATACAAAGATTAATGCAAAATAAAACTTTTAGGAAAAAAATCTTTGTAACCTGAGGTTCACAAAAAGTTCTTAGAAATGATATCAAAAACAACACATTAGAGAAAAAATGATAAATTGTGCTTCATGAAAATTTAAAATTTGCTCTTTGAAAAACACAGTTAAGAGGATAAAAAGATAAAGCCACAATAATTGGAGAGGACATTTGCAAACCATGTACACCATAAAAGAATATAGGAAGAACTCTCATAGGATTATACAAAGAACCCTTAAAACTAAGCCATAAGAAAATATAACTCTATTTTAAAAATAAACAAAATGATTGGAAACAACTTTCCCCAAAGAGGTCATGGATAGTAACAAGAACATGGGGGGAAAAAGGCTCATATTCTTAGCCAGTAGGGAAATGCAGATGACAAGCACAACAAATCCTACCACACGTGTGTTGGAGCATGAATATAAAAACAGGGAGAATTTCAAGTGCTGGTGAGGAGGATGCAGAAGGGCCGAAATCTCCCAGACTGCCAGGAAAATGCATAGTGGTGTAGCCACTCTGGAGAACAACTTTGTGGTTTCTTATAAGTTAAACGCACAAAATGTATGGCCTGGCCGCTGCTCTGGTAGGTGTTTACACAAGAGAATAAGCTCACGTCCATGCAACGACTTATACACAGATGTTCACGGCAACTTTATAGCAGTCAAACACTAGAAATCACTCACACGAGATTCTTCACCTCAGTCTCAGTCTTCCATGTCCTTGATTTTCTGGGGGATGACGACAGATAAACAAGGGTAAAGAAAGTCAATGCAAAAACTATAAACAGAGCAATAGAAAATGAAGACAGAATTGCAGAGGAGTCACAAATAACAGAATATTATCAACTCTCCGTTTATCCTGCCTCCTAGACATAGCACACCTGTTAATCAGGGAAAAAAACAAAAATATGTTCTAGGGATGGAGACATAGGAATAGAATTGTTTTTAAATAAATGTCTTTTTGGCAAGCCACTCAGGAGGATAGATTGGCAGTTAAGAAATAAGTCTTACTATACAATCCCAAAATGGCAACCTTGAACATTTACCCCAAAGTGAGAACACATTTTCACACAGAAACTTACACATGGATGGTCATACAGCCTTATTTGTAATAACTCAATGATGGAAACTACTGAAATGGCCTTCGATGGGTGAAGGAGTAAACACATCATGATACATCCATTCAGTGGGATGCCACTTGGTGTACAAAGGAATGACTGGACCCCTCGATGAATCTCCAAGGAATTGTGCTGGACGCAAAGAGCCACTCCCAAAGTTGCTTTACTGTAGGATTCAATGCAGCATTCTTGAAATGACAAAATGATAGAAACAGAGAATAGATCTGTTGCTGCTGGGGCTGAGGTGGGGAGAGAAGACATATGTGGCTATTAGGATGATACCCGGAGTCTGCGGAGATGATGCGGTTAAGTGTCTTGACTATGGTGAAATTTCATGGAAACACACTCATTGTATCAGGCAGGGTTCTCCAGAGAAGCAGGGTGCATAGGATGGGTGGAGGGATGGGTGGATAGATAGATATATAGATAAATGGATAGATAAAAAGGGATTTGGTAGGGGAATTGGTTTATGCAATTAGGGAGGGTAAGCAGTCCCACAATAGGGTGTCTGGAAGATAGAGATGCAGGGAAGCCAGTATCATGGCCCAGTCCAAGTCCAAAGGCCTAACAGCTGGGGAGCGGGGGTTGCACGCACTGGTACAAGTCCCAGAGTTGCAAGACTGGAGAACTTGAAATTCCAATGTCAAAGGACCAGAGAGGATGAGTGCCCTAACTCCAACTCCAGGGAGTAGAGAGAGACAGAGAAGGAGGGAAGGAGGGTGGGAGGGAGGGAATGCAAATGTGTCTTTCCTCTACCTTTTTGTCCTATCTGGGCTCTAGGTTAATAAAATGGTACCCACCCACATTGTGGAAGGGCAGATTTTCTTTTTAGTATACCGATTCAAATGCCAATTTCTTCCAGAAACACCCTCACAGTTAGCCTCAGAAGCAATGCTTTACCAACTATCTGGGTAACCCTTAACCCAGTCAAGTTGACATCTAAAATTAACCATCACACACATACAAGCAAATGCATATATAGTTATGAAACTGAATAAATTCTATGGATCATATTAGTGGTCATCATATATGCAGATAAAATGTTCACCTTGGGGAAGACTGAGGGAAGGGCATACAAAACATTCCTATACATTTCTTTATAAAAAGTCCTGTGAATATATAATTATTGCAAAATAAAAATGTTTAAAAAATAATACAAATTTAGTAAAAGGCTTTCCTGAATATTATCACAAATTGATCATGTTAAGCACGCCTCTAAGTATTCTGCACACATAATTCTCGTGGGTACTCCCTTTTCTATTAATTCACATTTTGTGCTCATAAAATTCAAGAAGGTAGTACTTTGCCACAGGAAAAAGGGCATTCACATACATTTTAATGAAGTTTACAAGACTGAAAAATATCTTCCATAGTCTAATGCCACATATTTTTTTCAGATGACAAATGATATTCACAAATGCAATATAATGAGATGGCTCTTACTCGAATTAATTTTTTTGTACAAAAGGAATCAATAGTGGGAAAAAAACAATCCACAGCCAGAAAACTAATGACTGACATTTTCAGTGGGAAGACTCACCGAAGAGGTTGAAGTCACCTTCTTAAGTCTATTAAGTAGAATCTATATTCACCTCTTTTAAACTCACTTATGCTAATAGAACTTTACTGCAAGAGGAACTTTGACCACCTATTTGTCCAGTAAGATTTAATATTATATTTTAATGGCCTAAAATAGATGACAAGGGACTAATTAGTCAGAATGAAGGATCAGAATAGAAAGCCCCAACATAGACACAAGTGCTACATGAGTGTGGAAAGATGGTAAAGGCGGCACTGCAGAGATTTGCTGGGTGTCTTAGGAAATAATGTTGGGACAAGTTTACCCTCAAGAAACAAAAAGAAAAAATGTAAAAGGCAGCTGTCCCTTACCCTGCAGGTGCAGGGATCTTTGCAACTCACTCCATGCAGAAAAAACAGATATGAATCCAGCCAGGCCATGTTAACATGAGGTCTCATGCTTCTGGAGGCTTTAAAGAAGTCTGCATGTTTATATAAAAATCTTTTTATGGTTGGATGGTTGGTTGGTGACAACCATTTCAAGCTTTTTCTTTTTTTGGTATTGAAGATGGGAATCTGGGCCCTACCTCTGAGTTACACCCCCAGCTCTTTTTATTTTTTATTGTGAAAAGGGGTCTCACTAAGTTAATAAGGGTCTCACTAAGTTGCTGAGGCTATCCTCGAACCTGCAATCCTCCAGTGTCTGCCTCCCAAGTATTGGAATTATAGGTGTGTGCCAAAGTACTCAGCTATTTCAAACGTTTTTTAAAACAGTACATGTACAAATCTGTGTTAGTTTCCCAGGGCTGCTGTAACAGATGATCAAAAACTGGGTGGACTAAAACACACATCATTTAGGGGGACACGAACCTACTACACAAGGATAACAACCCAGCCTAGCCTCCCCAGTTTGGATTATCTGTTTGATGGTAAAATAAATTTCAAATGTGTCAAAAACTTTTATATAAGAAAAAGATTAGAGAGCCGGGCGTGGTGGCGCACGCTTGTATTCCCAGAATTCGGGAGGCTGAGACCAGAGGATCTGGGTTGGCGGCCAGCCTCAGCTACCTAGTGAGGCACTCCGCAACTTAGTGAGACCCTGTTTCAAAATAAAGAATAAAAAATAGGGCTGGGGGTGTAGCTCAGAGGTAGAATGTCCCTGAGTTCAATCCCCAGTACCGCAAAAAGGATTAGAAAAACACTTAGGTAAATGTTTGCACACTCAACAGGAAGAGAAAGACTTTATAAGCATACCTTCAAATGCAAAGTTTATACAGAAAATAAATTTGATCAATTTGATAGGTTTAATCATATAATATAAATACCAAAAAATACATATAAATATAAATTCTTTACATTAAAACATTACCAGGCCAGAGCTGGGCGTGGTGGCGCACGCTTGTAATCCCAGCATTTGGGAGGCTGAGACCAGAGGATCCGGGCTCGCGGCCAGCCTCAGCTACCTAGTGAGGCACTCCGCAACTTAGTGAGACTCGGTTTCAAAATAAAGAATAAAAAATAGGGCTGGGGGTGTACCTCAGAGGTAGAATGCCCCTGAGTTCAATCCCCAGTACCGCAAAAAAAAAAAAAAAAAAAAAATAGAAGCAATTAGACTTTCTTTTAATAGATTTATAACCCTCAAAAGAAACACTGTCATTGGACCATACTAGAAAATATTTAGCAAAAGAGGAAAGATAAATGCCCTAGATACAAGAAACTATATTGAACCTTACTAGTTGTCAGTGCACTGCAAATAAAAAAAGCAATAATAACCCTGTTTCTCTCACATCGACGTGATCAAAAGTAAAAACAAATCAACAAATATTGATTCTCGGGGATAGCAAGAAAATGAGATTATAGGCACCTTTGTATTCTGCCAGTGAAATGTAAATCATCCAACCTTTCGAGGGCCAATTTACTGTCTGGGATCAAAAGCCTTCAAAAATGTTCATTCCTAAGGTATTCAGTGATAAAAAAAAAAAAAGTAGTTGGTCAGCAAATATTTACTTATCAAGAGCAACTGGTTTGCCAGACGCTGGTCTAGGACCTAGGATGGAGCAGGTAATAAATAAGACATGGAAGACAGTTCCTGCCCCCAAAGTGACCTCATTCAAGGAGGGGAAGACATTGTACATGAGGCCATCTTTGTTATTTAAACACTTAAAAAAAGTAGCCAGCATAATGGCGTACCTGTAGTCCCAGTATTTAAGAGGCTAAGACAAGAGGATCACAAGTTCGAGCCCAGCCTCAGCAACTTAGCAAGACTCACAGCAACTTAGCAGGAAACTGTTTCAAAATAAAAATAAACAGGGCTGGGGGTGTAGCTGAGAGTTAGAGTGTCCCTGCATTCAATCCCTAGCCAGCACCAAAAATAAAAATAAAAGGATATGCACACAGAAAAGCATGCACAAATGTGTCATTTTTATATAAAAATTGGACATAATAACCACTAAAATGTTCACTCTCACCCCTAGTTGTCAATATTACAAGATAATTTTTCCTCTTTTAAAGGTGATTTTCATTGATTATTCTTAAATAATAAAGGAGAATGAATTAATGGTTTTTAAAAGGAGAACTATTTTTTTCAACATTTCCTTTTTTATTTTAAAGGACACCACAGTGCTAATACTTACTCCAACTATACCTCAAAATTGTAGCATCACTAAAAGTGATGGAATTATTGATCCATGAAGAGCACACACTATAGGGACCAATCCTGTTGGCCAGTTTTAGCTCATACAAAGTCACAGCATACAGACTGTTATCATCAGAAGCAGATCCCTGGCCATAGGTAAATCTTTCTTCTAAGGCCAGAATTCAATTTGCAGTAATGGCTGTATTTTCATTGGGCCCACAGAAGGTTCTGGGGTTCCCTGCAGTACTCAATGCCTTTGATTTAGAGGCCAGTCCATGCCTGTTTTTCCCCAAGAAAAGAAAAGGATACCTCGGCAAGGATTGTAGGAATAAAGGATGTTGACTGTTAGGTCAGGAAAAAAAATATATCAATGAACAGAACAAGGTGAGAAGTTACAAGTACCAAGAAAGTGTTATTAGTGAAAAATATTATGTCTAAAAAGTGTGTGGGGAGTGGACTAATTGGAGGACCATCTCTTCAGCGTGGCCAATAATATCTGTTTTCACAAGTGATCTGAGAGTGAGTCAAAAGATGGTGTTAATCCACTCACCTGTACTCAGGTGTGTATGCTGCAGAGAGAATGAGGACAAAGAAAATAAATGGAAACTGCCGATACTCCCCCAAACATTGTTTGCATCTTGTCCAACTCACAAAATATATTGTCCAACTCACAAAATAATGCAACTGAATTTTTGTCTGACTTCAGCTAAAAACTGTATCTGACTTCAATTAAAAATTCTTGTCTGACTTCAACAAAACTATGTACTGATGCAGATGCTGGTGTGATAAATAGAGCACAGAGCCACACCGTGAGGAGGAACACGCTCACATTCCTAGAGCCAGCATCCCACGAATAAATGCTTCATCACTGAAATCAAAGCTTCATGGGAAAATGAGGTCCAATTCCCTTTGGCACGGGCAATGAAATCCCAGGTGTTTAAATTAAGAAATTTCCCAGATCTTCATTCTCCTTTTAAGAAGACCTGAGAAGCTGTGCATGGTGGTGCACACCTGTAATCTCAGTACTTGGGAGGCTGAGACAGGAGAATCATAGTTTCTCTGCCAGCCTCAGCTACTTAGTGAGGCCCTCTGCAACCTAGTGAGACCCTGTTTCCAAATAAAGAATAAAAATAGGGTTTTTGGGGGGACGTAGCTCAGAGATAGAATGTTCCTGGGTTCAATCCCCAGTACCACACACACAAAAGACCTGATAATAACTCGACTTTTTTTTTTTCATTTTTATGTGTTTCTTGTGTGAATTTTCACCTAGCCAAATGAAACAAATAATTTAGATTTAGTTCTCAATATATGTACAATGATAAACTGCTATATACAAGGAAACTCATGTGGGTTTTGAACAGAATTTGAGAAAGTTATAAAAGAACATTACAAAAAATGGTTGCAAAATAAATCAAGTTCATTAAATTCCTTCCCATAACCATTGATCCAGTATGTATTTTATACTAGGCACTTTGCTATGTTCAGAGAATTCAGAGATGAATAATGATGTATTCCCTATAGAGGCATGCGCATTCGTGGAGTATAAGATGCATAACTAAGTAGATCACTTCAGTAAAGTTCGTAAGTGCTGTGACAATTGACTGAAATCTTAGTATTCAGATGACAGAATTTTAAAAATTGGCTGGCATTTTTCTTTTTCTTTTTCTTTCTTTTTTTTTTTTTTCGCGGTACTGGGGATCAAACTCAGGGGCATTCTACCTCCAAGCTATACCCCCAACCCTATGTTTTATTCTTTATTTTGAAACAGGGTCTCCCTAAGTGCAGAGTGCCTCACTAGGTAGCTGAGGCTGGCTGCGAACCGCGATCCTCTGGTCTTAGCCTCCCGAATGCTGGGATTACAAGTGTGAGCCGCCACGCCGGCTTGGCATGCATTTTTCTAATCAAGCAGTAAATAAGGAAGATATATGGACATACAGATATATATATATTGTGTGTGTGTGTGTGTGTGTGTGTGTGTGTGTGTGTGTGTGTGGTGTTTAACTTTTTCATTGTGAGCCAGCTCGGGGGAGATAGGCAGGGCACTCAGCAGAAGGAAAAACTCAGAAGGTGTTCTGAGCACCAGACTGTAAGATGAGTATCTTCTTACCTCATTAAATTCTCTCAAAAAAAAGCCGGGCGTGGTGGCGCACGCTTGTAATCCCAGCATTCGGGAGGCTGAAACCAGAGGATCCAGGTTCGTGGCCAGCCTCAGCTACCTAGTGAGGCACTCCGCAACTTAGTGAGACCTGGTTTCAAAATAAAGAATAAAAAGTTGGGCTGGGGGTGTAGCTCGGAGGTAGAAAGCCCCTGAGTTCAATCCCTAGTACCGCAAAAAAAAAAAAAAAAAAAAAAAAAAAAAATTCTCTCAAAAAGCCCTAAAGTATACTGTTATTCCTCCATCTCAACTGAGAAGGAATCTAAGACTCAGAATTAAAAGTAAAATGCTGACACACACAACTGTCAGACCACTAAGCCCATGCTTGACCACCGGGCCAAGCTGCTGCAAATGAAACCCTCTGCCCAGCACCCTCTGGGCTGCGGATCTGGGGACCGCCACCATCCCCCCCAAGGCCTGCTCACTCTCCAGCAAGCACAGATAAAGACAACTTTCTATTTAAATCCCATATCTTATCACATCGAAGATTCACCTTTTTTTTTCATTTTTAACATGTTTGAAATTATTATACATGGTATGTTCATGGAGCCTCACATGTATAACTGGCAACATTCCCTTTTCTTTTCCTGAGATACATAAAGCATGGGCATGTTCTGCCACGGAGGCTTCTCAGAGGCCATGCGTTAGAGTAGGATGTTCCCTAAACTGACCACTGGACTGGACAGCAATTCTCAGGCCTTGCTCAGGAATCCATGCTACTGCTATTGGGTTTTCAGCCTCTGGAAACCCAGTGTATCCAACCTAGATTCCTTACATGCAGCTGAAGATCCTACAGCTGCAACAAGAGAATGACCTCACTTTAAAACACATTAACCCACCAACCGAAAAGCCCTTTCTTTTCCTTTAGAAATGTCTCCTTGTGAAACAGTGGGCCAGGGTCTTCAGAAGGACACAAAAGAAGTGGAAGGTTGGGGGCTCTACACTCAAAAATCCATGTGGCTGGGTGTGGTAGCACATGCCTATAATCCCAGTACTTGGGACGCTGAGACAGGAGGATGGCAGGTTTGAGGCCAGCCTCAGCAACTTCATGATACCCTGTTTCAAAACTTTTTTATTTTATTTTTAAAATGGGGTTGGGGGTATAGCTCAGAGTTAGAATGCCCCTGGTTCCAATCCCCAGTAACACACACACACACACACACACACACACACACACACACACACGAAACAGACTAGAAATTCATGTAGATGTGAACTTCACCAAGGTAGGAAAAAAATTCAATAGACAAATAACAAAATAATACAAAAATCCCTCCACTCCTAAACTCAGGACAGGTGCACATTAAGTTAGTAAAGAAAAGCTGCAACTACAGAAAATCACATTAAAAATAACTAAATAACTATATTGGGAGACTGAATCAGAAGGTTCACAGGTTCGAGGACAGCCTAAGCAACTTAGTAAGGCCCTCAGAAACTTAGTGAGACCCTGTTTCAAAATTTAAAAAATAGGGCTAGGGGTATAGGTCAGAGATAGAATGCCCCGGGGCTGAATCTCCAGCAACACACATACACACACACACACACACACACACACACACACACACACACACACAGAGCCAGGCATGTTGGCTCCCGCCTATTATCCCAGTACTTGGGAGGCTGAGACAGGAGGATCACAGCTTCAAGGCCAGTATGATGACTGATGCAGAACTGAGTCAGAATCTTCACAGGTTCGAGGCCAGCCTCAACAATTTATCAAGGCCCTGTTTCAAAATTTAAAAAAAAATAAAAAAGGACTGGGGATGTAGCTCAGCCCAAGGTTCAATCCCTAGTACCTTACACACACAAATAACTCTGTAGTTTTATTAAGCAATAAAGATTCACCAATAGGAATGAGCCGAGTGTCTGCTACTTTTATCTAGAATATAGAAATGAAAGTGCATGTGCCTATTTTTAAAGAAAGAATTTCAAAGCAGTACTGTATGTTAAAGTTTACAGAGAGCCATATTCTAGTGTGCAGATATAAAAGTGATGCAGAATACTGGACTGGGGCCAGGGGGAGGGAGACGTGATATCACAGCAGTGTGCGGCAGACCACCTCGCGATCAAGAACACACAACGGCGCTTTTCCTATAAATAGCAAAGATTGTCCAACTGCCGAGATATGATCCATGAGAAAGAAAGGATTTCAATTTTAGACTCATCCTTTTCGAAGGAGATTTCTAAGCCAAATCTCTGCTAAATTCTTGACATGCCTTCAGAAATACCTTGAGGATAATTCATCAACTAAATGTTTGGAAACAGTAAAGCCCACATCAGTCTGGAATTAATGATGGCGGATGCAGGACTGGTTGGAGCTATGAATGCGATGGGACGCTAAGACAAATGGTGAGATGTCAGAATGAATATTTATCATAGTTTAAGCTGGAGTCAGCTAAGTCCTTATTTATGTTTCCCTTGACCATGCCAGCAAGGGCAATTTTGAAGTTGCAGGAATAATAAAATTCAGCTGGCCCCAGCTCCTCCTAATGCTCTTGATATTGCTAGGCTCTTTCCTGTTTCAAGTTTTTCAAGGAGATTTCCATTTTGAGAGGGAGATGCTTACTGGGGATTGATCCTAGGGGCATTCTACCTCCAAGTTACACCCTCACCCCTTTTTATTTATTTATTTTTTGTTTTGGAACAGAAACTTGATAGGTTGCTGAGAGTCTTGCTATGTTGCAGAAGCTGTCCCCAAACCTGCAATCCTGTCTCAACTTCCCAAGTACTGGGATTACAAGCATGTGCCATCCTGCCTGGCTGAGATGTTTCATTTATACACCCAAAACTTTATGACTCCAGTTTTATATTCAGTGATTGACTTGTTCACAGATATTTGTTGGTAATTTCAGGTTGCCCATACTCTGGAGTTAGATGGGAAACATTTGGTTCTGTAATACACAGAATCTAGTCACTTATTTCCAGGTTCAGATGCAAACTTAAACACCTCTTAGTAAACTCAGAGAATTTATGGAGAATAGGAAAATAGGGAAGAGAGAGATGACAAATTTTGGTTCTGTTTTGATTAAAGTAGCAAACATGAGTCTGAGGAACTATGGATACTAGGTTTGAAATTGACTCCTTGCAAAATTTAAAACAGATTATAAGTTCAAAACATTGTGACAAGAACCCCTCAGGAGCCCTTGGGAACTCACTAAACTCAAATGAGCCAGGTTCCACATGATTGCTTCTGGGGAATCAGGTAGAATCGGGAAGTTGTCCGGCCTAGGAAGTCTTAATTTCAGGAAGGTTTTTGACACGCATGTCTCAGTCAACATTATCACTGCTATAATCCAAAACAACTGGCCACACAACTTAGAGGCAGGAAGATTTATTTGCTCACAGTTTTGGGAGATTTCAGGTTCAGGCCATGTGAGAGCAGGGCTTGTGGATCTCAGGATATGGTGGTAGGAAGCAGAAAGAGGGAGAGAGAGCAAGGGCTTTAGTCTCACATCACAGAGGCCAGAAGCAAGAGAGCAAAACAAGCCAGAGGATTCAAAGGCAAAAGCACAATCCTAAGACCACATCCCAGGGACCTATCTTCCCCAGCCACACCCACCTCCCTAGGTGACCCCCCAGTAAATCCATTACAATGGATCTGCACACTGATGGGATTACATCGCTCATGACTTAATTGCATCAACTCTGAACATTAATTCATGAGCTCTTCAGGGGACATTCTCTACTAACCATAACAATGGAAATGCACCGGGGTGCAATTATTACTGCAGAGACAAAGCCACAAAAGAGTTAGCACTAATCAACCAGAGAAGTGGCCCAGAGTTCTCCACGCAAGCCATCCTGTTGGGTGATTCACTTAACAATTCAGAGGAATGTTCAGAGAGTTACTATGTCAGATTTGCAGAGGAAGTGAAAACGAGAAGTAAAAAGAAAGAGCCAGAACCAACAGCCACTGGAGAAACAAAACTGACACTCAAAAGCTAGCAATTGAAATGCATTAAAATTGAAGATTAGCAGCAACAATAGTAATAATAATAGCAATGCTACTAATAAAAATAGGAATAAAAGCAAAGTACAAAACTTAAGGAAAAATACTAACTGCATACAGGTAAGAATTGATGAAAATCAGAAATTTGTGTATTTTAAAATGTGAAATTAAAATTGACTACATATTTAATGTTTCTGATCTCCATGGCTGTAGATTTAAGTACAAAGCCCTGCAGCCAAATGACCTATTATTGTGCCACAGAATAGGACTTTCTGTCAAGTGAAGTCATACAATCTAGTTACTTTTATTTTGAGTGGGGATTCCTGTTACTTATAGCCCCAAACATCTTATTGCCCCATGAACTAATCAAGATGGCTGCTTAATGCCTTTACATCTTTGTAAGATTCATTCATTCATTTTTTGGTACCAGAGGTTGAACTCAGAGACATTCTACCTGCTTCTGAGTTACAACCCAGTCCTATTTTCTTTCTCTTTGGAAACAGGCTCTTCCTAGCTCAAGGAGAGCAGGAGTCTTCTTCCTCCTCTGTGTTTCCATTGAGCTCTGGATGCTGGGGCAATCTCAGTGTCACTTCTTGCCTGGGTAGGGGCCACCCTGGCTGCTGTGTGGCCCTGTCACTGTTACCACCGCCGATGTCCCTTCCTTGTTCAGTGTTAACCCCAGTTGCCGCAAAGCTGACTTGCCTGTTTTTGTCTCTGTCTTTGTACTTCGGGTCCTACTTCCTGGCAAGAGCCTATTTTTCTTTGCTTCTGTCTATTTCTTTTTTTTTTCTTAAACGTTCTTAAGCTTCCACAAACGTGTTATTTTATTTTCCTCTCCATCTGCAGAATCCAGATAAGAACTCAAACTTTCTATTCCAGATTCTGTGCTCTTTCTATTTTATTACAAAGTTTTATGATATGTTGCATTAATTCTGTAAAAAAAATCAAACATCATCAACAAAGCACTTACTGAATTGCAGCCTCTGCTAGGGAGAAGAGAAACTGCTTAGAGCATCAGCAATGTCCATTCTGTAGGATAAAGTGGGTTACTAAGTAGGCAACTACAACAGCAGGTATTAAATGATGTGTTGGTAGGAATATCCACATGGAATTATATATCCACGGAATATCCCTCCGGGTCCCACATTCTCCCTCCCCTTCCCCATACACAAGTCTTTAAGATTGGCATTGGTAGTTTAACATACATACATAGAATTATTTCGACTGTTACCTTCTGTTTGTCTCTATCCCCCCCTCCCTCCATCACTCCTTGGAATCTCTGATCCTCTATTTGAGGTTACCCTTGTTTCCCAATTCCTATCTAGCTTCCACATGTGAGAGAAAACATACAATTGTTTGCTTTTTGAGACTGGCTAATCTTGCTTAGCATAATATTCTCAAGTTCCATGTTTAGATACTAATTATTTTAGAAAACATCTTCAAATGTTCAATTTCTAAAAACCTAACCACTTCATCATATGCAAAATACATTTAAAATAAAAAACTATCACGTTGCTTCAAAAAAGAAAATGTTGCATTGGGTAAAGCATAGAACATTCTAGCAGTACCCATGAGGGTGTCTCCAACCAATCTTGAGAATGAGGAAAAGTTAACTCAGAATAGGGAGAGGGGGTTGTTCAGTGTCAGGAGACATGTGTTTCAAGCAAAGGGAACATTAGGTGCAAAGGAAGAAAGGAGAGAGTACAATATATTCAGAGGGATGTTTAAAAAAAGTTCAGTCTGCCTTGTCAACCTACTTAGCAGAAGTGAAGTTTGCTAATGACAATGGAAATCACTGTGAGGAGTTCAGAAAGATGTGAAAATAGACTCAGAGATTTATTCAACAAAAGGAGATGGGTGCATAAAAAGGAAGGTGATGCAGCCCCCACACCCAAGAGCTTGTCACCCACTGGGAGAGACTGATACATAAACAAAACATCGTACAGGAGCACTTCGTTTAGTTCTAAATATAGCTGCACACAAAGAGCTGGGGACATGGGAGAAAGTCATCCACACCGCCTGCAGAGAAGAAAGAGAGGCTTGTGGAGGTGACAACTGAGCAGATGACAAATGAGTGGGTGACAGCTTGGCCCCAGCGGAAGGGGTGGCCCCTTTGGGTGGGACCAGGAAGAGCACCTCCGATTCATTACCCAATATTAAATTGCTCCAATGTTTGCTGTTCTGTTAAGATTTCAAGAATCTCTACTGCGACTCTGCCTCAAGGAATTTGTCCCTGGTGCTAGAGATAGTGGATGTTAAACTGTAACCTACATGTCCCTTCTCAAGGATTCTGAATGATTGTGTGCAGGAACACCCCATCTGGCTCATCGCAGAAACAAAAGGAGCTTTTCAGAAGCGTTTCCAGTACGAGGAAGCTGGGCTCATTTCTGGAACCTACATTCTTGGAAGCCTCATGCCATAAACACAAAAGCAGAAGCAGTAAGAGTCACATGCTTTGGGTGAGCTGGGCACATCCCACCTTTCTGGTCCTCTGTGTGCTGACTCACAAATCAAGTGTCCAGGTCCCTGGGGTTAGCAAGAATGTTTTCTCTTTAGCAACATCAAACTGTGCAAAGGATTCCATTGGGGGGGGGGGGGAAATGCTACCATTAATGAGTATTTCTTAAAGTCTTACAAGTACATTGCTTAAGCTAATAAATAAATAAATAAATAAATAAATAAAGCATGAGATACAAGCAGCTTTCAGTAACAACCTCGATATCAGTAGTAAAATAAGGTAAGGTGTTGTGAGCTGAATGTTTGTGTCCCCCTGAGATATGAGAGGAGACAGAGGGTAGTAGATAGCAGACATGAAGGACGCAACTAGAGTGGCCACCATTAAAAGTCCAGGTTCAAGGTCAACTTTCACATACTCTGATCACAAACAGCACAATTAAATCAATTATTAGACCTTCTCCTTGGGTCACTGTGTGAAGTCCCTTTGATCAGACCCTCCATGTTACACCAATGGAGTCCTGGTGGGGGTTTTTTGTTTGTATTTGTTTTTTTTTGTGTGTGGTACTGGGAATTGAACTCAGGGGTATTCTACCTCTGGGCTAAAACCCCAGCCCTATTTTTTTTTATTATACTTTATTTTGAAACAGGGTCTCACGAAGTTGCAGAATGCCTCACTAGGTAGCTGAGGCTGGCCGCAAACCCGGATCCTCCGGTCTCAGCCTCCCGAATGCTGGGATTACAAGCGTGCACCACCACGCCCAACTGGAGTCCTGTTTTTAAGTTCACAAAAGAAAACAACAAAACATCCTATGGGAAAATTGTTAGATATCTCCCATCAATGAAGAAGAAACCAAGCCCTAGTAGGTAATAATTAACATATTCAGTCTCCAAAGCAAAGGAGAATTAAAAACATCCTTTTAAGGCATGTCCCTACACACTGTAGATTTACATGTGTGCACATGCCTGGCTAGGATGAAGACAGTGCTTCCCTCATCAATGGAGTCAATCGAGCTCCATCAGAGCGATGCGAAGGGGAAAGGGGAAAGGTTAAGGAATGCCCTGGTCACAGACAGACAGCTGCAGCTGGAATGGAGGCAACTATTCTGTGTGGAGGTCACTCTAACGTCCCAACACTGTTCTTCCCAGAACTAGACAGAAGGGGACTGCAGCATCTCCTCCTTGGTCCCAAAGTTGCCATTTCCTTCACATTTCACTAAGCCCCACCACGGAGCACTGATGCCCGGACATGTGTGCTCTGGGAGATGAACTGGAGAATTGGGGGTTCCGTCAGGCTGGAGAATGGAGGGGTGCAGTGAGGTGGACATCCTCTTGCCACAGTCTGAATGTTGGTCCCTCCCCAATTTATAAACTGAAATCCTAATTCCTAAGGTGATGACATGAAGTGCGGCCTTCAGGAGGTGAGTAGGTTTTGGGAATGACACCCTCATGAGTGGGATTCATGCCCTTAGCATTAAAGAAACCCCAAGAGCTGTCTTGTCTCTTCCGCCGTGTGAGGTCACAGTGAGAAGTCTCTGAACCAGGAAACAGGCCCTCAGACACCCAGTCTGCTTTGATCTTGGACTTCTCAGCTTCCAGAACTGCACAAAAATGAATTCCATTGTTCTAAGCCTCCCAGTTTGTGGTACTTAGTTACAGAAGCCCGGAAGAAACATTAGAGTGAATTCATTCACCCTCAAGCCGCCCTAGCCTATTGCTTCCTTGTCATCGATGGATCTCTCGGCTTCTCCAGCCGTATTCAAGGCTATTCTCACTTGTAAGCATTTCATAGTGCAGGTTCAAGACTTACTTGGTAGGTACCAATGTATTTTATTTCCACAGCTAGAGATGGCACTGTGGAGGGAAAAGGATAGAGGGTCTTACTCACCAGGCTTGCATCCAACACACGTGAATCTGATCTGTGGGGAAACTTGGAGACCTAGAGAACCGGGGAGAGACCTGGCAGGAAAGATAACATTGAGCCCAAAGAGTGGCCCTGGGTCTTCCCAAACATCAGGGACCTGCACAGCTGCTGGGAACTCTAAGGGACAGGGAGGCGGTTTTGCAAGAAGGACTTTCCTTTTCAACTGGCTGACATCAGGACGTGGCTCCAGGCCACCTCGTCCACCACACAGTCAAATGTGCACCAGGTGTAGTGATGCACGCCTGTAATCCTAGTATTTGGGAGGCTGAGAAAGAATGGTCACAGGTTCAAGGACAGCCTCAGTGACTTAGCGAGGCCCTCTGCAACTTAGTGAGACTCTGTTTCAAAGTAAAAAATTAAAAAGGGCTGGGGTGTAGCTCAGAGATAGAAGGCACCTAGGTTCATTCCTCCATGCCCCCCACACAAGTTAATTAATCAATTAATTAATTAAGCAGTGAGAGAGGCTTTGTTGGGATGGTGTCTCTGCATTGCTTTGCAGCTAAGTTGCAACACGATTACAGGAGCTGTCCTGTATGTGACATCTACAAGTTAAGAAATGCACAAACAAATCAAAAGAAGAAGGTGTGGTCAGGAAGGGAGAGAGTGGGAGCATGGATTCTGCACTTCAGGAAGGAAAAGGAAGACTGGAATGAGTCTTCTTTTAGTCACGAAATCCTAATGACACCTTGCTGCCCTTGGCAGCCAGTGTAGGTTTTTCAATTTCCAAACCCAGATGGGCACTGGCTGAGAGGGCTGTCTTTTTCTGTCTCATTGTGGGTGCTCTGCCCATTGATCTAGCAATGTTACACATCAGCGCACAGGCCTGCAATCTCAGAACTGAGTTCGAGCCAGAAGAATATTATCTCGATTAATCATTATCCAGAACCCTGCACACACAGTGCCATTCTGTAACTTCACACACAGCCACCTTCCTGCGCCCATCTCTATGATGCACCTGAAACGCTGCTGTTTCACTTGCATTCCCTTAAATTGCCAATGCTTTGCCTTTAGAGGATAAATTTATATTATTAAGTCTACTTTACTGTGTTTTTGTTTAGTTTTGTTTGTTACTGAAGATTGAACCAAGGTGCATTTTACCTCTGAGTATACTCCTATCCCTTCTTACATACTTTTTTTTATTTTGAAACAGAATCTAAATTACTGAAGTTGGCCTCAAAGCTGCAATCCTCCTGTCTCAGCCTCCCAAGTGCTGGGACTAGAGGCGTGCACCACCACACTTGGCTTTGATTGCGTGTGTATTTATTTTATTTAAGAGTCTTATCTAAAATATATTCATTAAAAACATAGCAGCAACATTTCAAATTATTGCAAACCATTTTATCCTCTGTTGCTCTGCTTGTCAAACTCTGCCCTAGTCACCCCAAAGGGTTTGGATTTCAAATTCTCATTACGCAGATACATCCGCCAGCCGACACCCTTGGACAAGCCCAACAGTCATTGTTCACCTGGGCTAAGTCCTAAAGTCACCACATCATAAACTGGTCACCTCCCTAGCAAGAAGGTAAAGAAAGCAAAGGGGAAATAGGAATTCATAGCAGGGTAAACACTCGGCAGCTGGGAGCAAAGAAAAACAAAAAGCAACATCAAAATTACTTGTAAAAAGTTTACCCATAAGTATGCATAAATATTACACAATTTTTTTTAAAGTTTACTTTACAATGAAGTTTAGACGTTCTCTTATCTTATTAACATAAAGCCAAGAGGCTCTGGGTTGTTACGTTTTATATTTTTATTCTGTTACATTATATATATTTTATATTTTTATAAAATTATGTTGAATTCTTCTGAGGGGAAAAAATAAGAAATTCTAGTCTGGTACAGCTCTTCCTAGATTCCTAGGTTTATAACCAACTTAAAACTAAGCATTTTTGACTTGCCTTCTTTTATTTGATTCAACACATAAACAGACTATACATTTGCTACTATAAAAATGTCAAAGCATAGGAATTTCAGATATATTAAAAGAAGACAGCAATATACCTCCTTTAATTCAGAATATATCTTCTGCCTTTTAAATACCAATAGAACATGATTTTTTTTTTTTGTTTTGCCTTGTTCTGTAGTGGATAATCATTTGTACAATTTTACCTTAGTGCTAATTTTCAAAAGACTTAAAATTAAATATAATGGTGGCCCATGCTTCTAATCCTAGTACTTGGGAGGTGAGACAGGAGGATCCGGGTTTGCAGCCAACCTCAGCTACTTAGTGAGGCACTCTGCAACTTAGTGAGACCCTGTTTCAAAATAAAGACGAAAAAGTGGGACTGGGAATGTAGCTTGCAGGTAGAATGTCCCTGGGTTCAATCCCCAGTACTGAAAAAAAAAAATTAAATATAAAAATAAATGATTTTATTATACACATAATTTGTCTTAGTTAATTTTGTGTCACTATAACAAAAAACCTGAAGGCGGGTAACTTTAAGGTAAAGAGATTCATTTGGCTCGGGGTCCTCGACTCTGGTGGCTAGAAGGTCGGAACAGCACAACTGGAGCATTCTGACACAGGCCCTTGACTGCATCATCACACGGCAGAGAAGCAGAAAGAGAACAGGCTGCTGGTTGCAGGGCCCAGCAAGCAGGCTGGCTTTGCTTTACAACATCCCGTGTTTGCAAGAACTAAGGCAGGCACAGGAGACCTGACCCACACCTGAGCCAGCATTAGTCTATGCATGAAGGAGGAGAGCCCCCCTTCCCTCCCACGAGGCCCATTCTCACAAACTCTACTACCTGAGCACTGCCACACCAAGCTACCAGCTCATGAAACTTTGATAAACAAACCACATACAAAGCACAGCAACAATAAAATTAAGTATATCTTATTCTCTCACTCCACACTGACAGCATTATTATTATTGTTATTGTTATTATTATTATTATAATCATCATCATCAGTAGTAGTAGTAGTAGTAGTAGTAGTAGTAGTACTAGGGACTGAACACAGGGGCCTTCTACCTCCAAGCTACTCCCCCAGCACTATTTTATTTTTTATTTTGAAACAGGGTCTCACTAAGTTACAGAAGACCTCACTAGTTGCTGAGGCTGGCTTTGAACCCACAATCCTCCTGTCTCAGCTTCTCAAGGACTAGGATTATAAGCGTGCACCACCACTCCCTGCAGGCAATATTATTTTTAAGGTTACTTCAAATGGAGTTTGCTATGACTAACCTTTTTTATGTAAAAACCTCAGACTCTTCTGTGTTTGAAAATCTCTATCCTAAGACAAAGACTCTATCTTTTATGAATTACATATAGTAGGACTAATCACAACTGTTCAATGACTTGGGTAAATATCAAGAAGGAAATGCTGAATCTGCTAGTCCCTCTGACTTTCAAAGTCTTTAGATAGTAGAGTTTACATCAATGAGTGATCGGGTCCAAAGATTAACTGTGTAAGTCTCAGGGACAATGAACTATTGAAACAAGCCCAGGTAACAGGGAAACACTTTCTGCCAATCAGATGTGTGGCAAGGTACAATTCAGGAAATACTTTTTTTCCAGGATGTGAGTGAAAATATAATTAGGTTTGTTCTAAGAATTGGCTCGAGTTTTTCTCTTATGCTGTGGTTTCTCTTAAAACCAGTCCTTCTTAACATGATCTCCTGGCTCATATTAAGTTGTGGATTTAAATCCAACAAAAGCTATAATGGTTTATAGACTGGGTTGGGGGAGGACATGGAACACCTGCTTGCTTCACTAAATAAGCTTATTTATTTTGTAATTATTGCCTTTGAGGCTTAAAGAATGCTATTGTAAAGTAGTATCTACTTTTTACTTTATCTGTTTTCCAACAGAAATAGAAAAAAAGTATAAAGCCAAATTGATATTATGTTTGAAACAAGAAAAATGAATAAACAAAATGATAGCAATAGATATAACCATTTAAAAGAAAAAATTAGCCCACACATAACAATTTTTGTCTTCCATCTTATTTTCTACAGTTAACATAAATGCAAGTTTATATATGCTGGTTTTTTTTTTGTTTTTTTTTTTGCTTAAAGGATGTTTTTATCTTGTTTTTGTTTTTGTTTTAGTACTGGGGATTGAACCCAGGGGAATTCTACTTTCAAGCTACACCCCAGCCCTTTATTTTTTTTTTTTTTTATTTTGAAACAGGATCTCAATAAGTTGCTGGGAGTCTCTCTAATTTGCTGAGGCTGGCCTTGAACCTGTGACCCTCCTGTCTCAGCATCCCAAGAACTGGGATTACAAGCATGTGCATTGTACCTGGTTTGCAGTTTTTCATTTAAAATCATCAAAAATATTTATACAAATATCCACTGATAAACTTTCTGCACACGATGTACTCTCACAAACATATCAAAGTCAATCACTAAACTGAACCTGAGAAGGAAAGAGGCCGAGGGAGTGGGGCGGGAATTGGGGAAGGGTTAAATGAGAAATGTGTATATGCATGCCTTTACCAGCTTGTACCTAACAAAGATGTATGATTACAATGCACCAATTAAAAATAATAATAATTAGAAAAAAAAAAAAAAGCTAAAGTCTCAGAATTAGAGCCACCAATAATGTAGTCCCAGTCCAAGATGGAAAGGCCAGGAAACTCTCCAGAGAAATGTTGGTGAAAGTCCAGTTCAAAGAGCAGAATGGTTGAAATTCCATATCCCAGATGAGAGCAGACACACTTTTCTCAGGAAGAACCATGCATGCCTTTACACAGTTTTCTCCTTTTTATCCAGGACCTCACCTATCAGAACAGTGCTGCCCACTTTCAGAGGAGGACTTCCCCCTCAACCCGCCATTCCATAAACCAATTGTCTAATCAATACACCTAAAGTCACATAATCTTAGGTGTTTCATAATCGAGTAGCATTGACAATCCAGATGAACCACAGGGTTGATGGCCAACATATATCATTCTCTTAATCATGAAGTCTCGAATCCTTGAAATCATGTTGGGCCTTTGTTTCTCCTTGTTTCATCCTTGCTCTCAATCTCTCTGCAGGGCCTGCTATTCTCTCATAATCAGGGTCTTTATGCCAGCTCCTGATGCCCACAGAACTTCTCTAAATTAAACACAAATTTTAAAGGGGTGCTGCTTCTATCCATGGATGTCGGGAGTCAGAAGGAGAAAATTTGCAATCAGAGAGCTGCAAAATACACCCAAAGATCACAGCCCAGACTTCCCTTCCACATCTACCTTTTTTGGTACTTTGATTGTATTTTCTGTGATGTTTATTCTGATTCCATGAGAGGACAGGGAAGGAAAATCAGAGAAAAGAAGGAAAAGTTCCCATAGCTGAAATCAACTGGGTACCAAATTAATGCAAATACTTTCTGCTCAAAGCACATATGTTTTCCTATCAATGCTTTAGCCCTACAACTATTGAGTATTTACAATGTATTTGGCACTGTTCTAAGTTTTTTACAAATTGACTCATTTCATCCCTATATCACCCCTGTAAGGAAGATATTATTATTATTCTTATGTTATTGATGAGGAAACCAAGGAGCAAGTAATTGCAAAGTTGCCAATGATCATACAGCTGGTAACTAACAAAAGAGAAATTTGAGCCAAAACCCAGGAGTCCAACTCCAGGACCCTATGATCCAGTACTATGTTACTGCATTAGCTCCTGGGTTTGGTCTGAGTTTCCTGATTTCTATTCTGACCTCCCTTAACCCTCAGGCTCCCTAATTTCTGGCTTAAGAAGTGAGAGAGCATCTACCTGCTCACACTGCCACACTTCATTCACAATTGATTCCTCACTTTCTGCTTGGCCATCTGTCATCCAAAACAACCAACCACATGGCTTAGAGGAAAGAAGATTTATTAACTCACAGTTCTGGAGATTTCAGAGGTTCAGTCCATGTCAGGCCAGGTCTGTGGAGCTCAATACATGGCATCAGGAAGCAGAGAGAGGGGGAGAGCAAAGCTCTGCTCTCACATCATTGAGTCTAGAAGACAGAGAGAGAGAGTGAGAGAAAGAGAGAGAGAGAGAGAAAGGGAAGAGAAGAGAAGAGAAGAGAGAGAACAGGAATGAGAACAGGGAGAGGAGAGACCGTCTATAATCCCCAAGGCCACATGGCCAGGGCCCTCTCCTCAACCAAGCCCCACCCCCAACATGGCTGCCTTGTTTCAATGAGGGCTAGGGGAACATTCTAATTCCAAACCATTACAGCAGCTTATCTTTTATGGTACTTTGTATTTTTTATTCTGTACAACCTGCTCCTGCCCTCCAGCCCAGGAGGTTTTTCCAAGTATTTCTAGATGTCGAAAGAGAAGATGCCAGTGTCACCCACCCAGAACCCAGCTGGCCAGTTTGCACAGGCAAGGTCCACCTGCTGAGGTGACTCCACATGCTCCAGGACCCTGTCTGACCCAGGGTTCCCTGCCCAGCCCCAGGTAGTTGCAGCAAAGTGGGGAGCCTCTGCCCTTGATCCCTTCATCCATTGGCTCCATATATGCCGTGTCCTACTAGGTACCACCTGCCACTCTGGAGCCTGAGGATATTGACGCAATTGCAGCAGGAAGAAAATCCCTGCCTTAAGGGCTTTAATTTGACCAAGAGAGTCAGATAATTACTATAGGGATAAGAAAATGACATGGTTCTTTAGAAGAAGTAAGTGCTACAGAGAGTGGCAAATCAGAGAAGGGGATGGAAATGCTGGGAAGGGGGAGTGGGTTGCAATTTTGAGTGAAGCCGGGATGGACCTGTCAGAGAAAGTAATGCTTGAGTGCAACTGGCAGGAATGGAGGGAAACTGCCCTGTGGGGATATTGCAGGAAAAGGAAAGAGCCAATGCTAAGCCTAGAGAGGGAGCTTCTGAGGTACGGAGGAGCTGAGGACACAGGGGAGAACAGGATGGCCTCACACACCTGGTGATAACTCCTACTGTGAGATAAATGGGCTGCCACTCTAGGGTTCTGAGCACAGCAGTGACCAGATGTGACCTGTGTTTAAAAGGGTGACTTCTCAGAAAGTGAATCGTCAAATGTTTTCTCTCATGTGGAAGCTAGGGAGTAATTGGGATACAGGAGGGACTTTAGAAAGGAGGAGAAATCCCAGGGGAGTGATGGAGGAGATATAGGGGAGGATGGTGGAAAGGAGGAGGGAGAAACAATGAAGGAAACACTTCCACTGATGCTCTATACATACATTAAATTACCAATATCAATCTCAATATCATGTATGTGGAAAGGGATGGAGAGGAGGAGGAGCCAGCGGGAAGCTCACCAAGTGCTGTGTCTGTATGTCATTATCACTCTGAATGACTACAATGCACCAATAAAAGTATATTTAAAAAATAAAATAAAGCCGGGCATGGTGGTGCATGCTGCAATCCCAGTACTTGGGAACCTGAGACAGGAGGATCATAGGTTTAAGGCCAGCCTCAGCAACTTCATGAGGACCTCTGCAACTTAGTGAAATTTTTTTTCAAAGTAAAAATAAAATAGGGCTAGGAGTGTAGCTCAGAGGTGGAATGCCTCTAGGTTCAATTCCCAGTACCACAAAAATAAAAAATAAAAGTTAAATTAAGAAAATACTAAAATAAAAATAAAAGGGTGACTTTAACATGAGTGGTCATGAATGCAAAATAAGACCAGTCAGCCCTGTTTTATTTCTGCAGCTGTGGCCAGCTGCAAATGTGTTGGCAGAGGTGAGCAGTTTGGATTTGCTAAGACAGTACAAAGAAGGGAGAGCGGGAAGGTGGTGGAGGGTGCAGCATCCCACAGATTATTCACAGGGAGTAGTTTGGACCTCAATATGGGATGATATTAGACACACAATTCTTCCACTTTCGTTCAGATTCCTCTTTTCCTTCTAGACCCAGACAAGTGTCTTGACCCAGAGATGAAGTGTAGTTTATAAAGTGGCACTTGGAATTCCTAGCTCCTGCCAAGTATCTGCCTTTTGCTGCAGGATGGTACATGCACTTATTATGCTCACATGTTCAATTTCCCCCACAAGACCACAGATGTGAAAGGCAAGAGCACTGTTTCTTATCCATCTGTCTCCTCTGAAGCAGAGGGTCTCAGCCCTGGCTGGGCTAGACTCTCCAAGGAAGAATTAAAGAATCGTAACATTCAGTCCACCTCTACAGCGTGGACACAGCTGGCCTAAATGTGGCCTGAGCATTGGGCTCTTCAACACCCCCGGTTGTTCTAATAGACACCTAGGTTGGAAGTCTCTGGAACAGATTCCATGCAGTGCCTGACACATAGATACTTGATGAGTAACTGTTGGAAATGATTAACAAATGCGCCAGGACAGAAGACAACAGCTAGCTAGCTTGCTAACCTCAGGTAGAACTCCCCAAGTCATTACAGACACTGCCTGCTGAAATATTAAGCTTCTCAGAATTCTAATTTTAACTTCTGTCTCAAAGCCTTTGCATTTCCTTCATTATCTGCAACAGGGTTTCCCATCCCTTGGTCCGTGGACTATCTAAAGAATTCTAGGATATTGCAGATTCTAGGGTTCTCCTGTGTCTGTGTCATCACTGAAAGACCCGGGAATCTGCATTTGCAAAGCTCTCCTGGGGCTCCTAACACACCACTGGGAAAGACACTACCAATCTACAAAATAAAATCCAAGCCACTTCCCAAGCCTGTCAAATTCCACTGCAATATGTCACCATCTGATTTAACATTCCTTTTTAAGATTTTCTGAGTAATTCCAGCCTAAGCCTTCTACCTCAGGAAAGGAAACCAAGCCCAGGGGCTCGCAGTGTCTCCTCTCCTACTTTTGTCCACATTGCATCTTCTCCTGGTCAGACTTTTCGTCCTTTGGCTTTCATTCCACAGTGCACCTGTTTTCCTGCACATGGCTCAAAGCCAGCTACTTCCTCCACAAAGCCCTCCAGATTAGTACAGCCCGGTGACGTAACCCATCTCTGCCTAACCGAAGTGTCACACGTTGATAGAATTACTGCCTTTGGTTTAATGTGTTATGAAAGCATGTGTTGTTTGTCTAACAAAACTATGAGCTCCTAGAAGATCAGAATCCAATCCTAACTATCTCCCAAGACAGTGATTATATGGAGGAGTCTATAGTGGGTGCCAGATTCTCCTTAGCACTTCCTTGAGCCTTTTTTTCTAATTTTCACAACATAACCATCATAAGATGGCTTCACATATCTCTTAGGAAAGACATATCTGCTTATTAAATAAAGCCATGAAGGTAAAGATGAGCTGAATTTTGTTTGTGCTGTTCCTAATGCTTCACTTGTATTCGTTACTATTGACAAAGCACCTCAGAGAATCTAACATAGTTTAGCTATTGCAATGAAATCATTTTTAAGAAGCAAACATGATTTCCACTGGGTTTTATGTACCTTTTACTTTCAGGATCCCCTGGAGTGGTACTAGTCATCTCACATGTTTTATTTCCACTGACGGATAATTATACTCTCTGGTTCCTATAATCCAAATAATGTGGCCAATATTTTTCATTTCCGATTCTCTTAAAGTTTCTAAAGAATTTTAAAGGATTTTATTGACCAACTGTTCCTTGGTGCTCCACTGTAATAATAAACTTGCATTTAGGGGCTTAGCAGGATTTATAAATGTCTAACTTCTTAGTTGTGAAGAATAAAAAAAAAATACCCAATTCAAAGATTTTTAGCTTCATAATGGAAAAAAAACATATTACACATCACTATTTACCCGGGGGTAGCTAGGGAACCAGATCTCTGTTTTATAGTAAGGATTTCAGAGGAAGTTTTGCTGCAATAAAGGCCACTATACATAAAATGTATAGATTTCTTTCTATTCTAGCTTTTTTTTTTTCAAAGTCAATATTTGCAATCCATTAGACATAGTACCTAGAACTCTTGCGAGAATGGGAACATATTTTTCTCGTTTTAGTTTATCTTGCTCAGAGCCTGATGCGGGCCTGGTCATAGCAGGAGTGTGGTCATAGCAGGAGTGTTGGCTCACCAACCACTAAACATTGGCAGGTGGTTGGTGACTGGGACCACGATCATCTCAAGTGTCAGTGATTTGTGTTTTACAGGCAGGCAGCTGATGACAAATTGGCCTGGCCATCACTAGCTTCAATTGAAAGTAGAATATTATAAATAAATTGAGATATAGGGAGTCTAAGCATTTACCATTAACTGTGAAGGAGAGAAAACTCTCTGTGCATGTATGTGTGTGTGTGTGTGCAAATGAATGAATATGCATGCATATGTATATGTTTATATTTGTGGTATGTGCATGTATGTGTATAAAAGTTTGCATGTATACGTGTGTTTCTATGTATGCAAGTGTGCTTGTGCATTATCTACCTGTGTCTCTGTGCATGCATGCATGCATGCATCTGCCTATATGTGTACGCATATGTGCACTCTATGTATGCATGGGTATTAAATCACTAATCAGGAATGCTGTTTTATTTATTATAAAGAAGCTTTAGGATACACAAATTGGGCCCAGATGGCCTCGTTTAAAGGGGAAGACTAGCCAGCATGCAGAAGGCTGCAGGAAGCTTCCCGTGAGAGAGTCCAAGCAACAAGATGGCTGAAAGACTTTTAAAATAATGTCTAATATCCAATGTTAATCTCCACGCTTTGCTGTGATGTAAGCACCACCCCACACTTCATCATCAAAGCTGCCATGATCTACCGTGAAGAAATTAGCCTGATGTGGGTCTTCTGTCTGCATGGAAATACATTACCAAATCCAGGATGACAGTGTCTAAAAATCAAGCAAAAGATAAAGATGGCTGCCAAGTTCCAAGCAGGTGGGGCAGTGGGGAAGAGAACAGCTGAGGCTTAGTGAACAGGAGGCCGGGTGGAGGCTGGGGTCCCACAATCTCTGTTGAGGGCATGCCTCCAATGGCCTAAGGACTGCACACTAGGCCTCACCTCTCAAAAGTGTCCCCCCTCCCAATACCACCACCCTGGGGACCTAGCTTTCAATGCTTGAACCTCTAGGGGGCATGCTTAAACTGTATCCAAGCTATGGCATCCATTCATATTCTACCCCGTGTATGTGTGTGTGTGTGTATGTGTGTGTGTGTGTGTGTGTGTGTGTGTGTGTGTGTGTGTGTGTGTGTAGGGGAGGGTACTGGGGATGGAACCCAGAGGCATTCTGCCTCGACCTCCCTACTTTTTATATTTAGAAATTGGCAACTTAAAATTTTATTAAAACGCTATCATGAGCTAATCCTTTCTTTCTTAAACCAGGAACAAGTTAGAAGTTCATTTTCATAGGGGAAAAAAACCTTTTGTGTTAGCAACAGCATAAGAAACCCTAAAGCAAGAGATTTTTCTCAAAGAAAAAAATGTCCAGGGAAAATCCCAAAGTGAAGTTTCACCTTCGGAGCATACACAATCAACACGTTCCGTCTCCACATTCTACAAAAGCCACCTTGCCTCCTGTTCCCCCATTTTTTCCCCCAAATGTGAAACTGATTCTTGAACTCCGTTATTGAGTTTTTTGAAGGGCGTGTCATTACTAACAGCGAGAGTTAGTAAGTACGTGGTCACACTGTGAGAGAAGGACCTTCAACTAGCTTCAGAGTCAGGAGAACAAACCCTGTGTTTGCTGCTCATTAGTTGTGCCGTCTGCAGCAAACCTCCCAATCTCCTGTACATGCTTTAGAATGGTGATAATAGGATCCTCCTGAGAAGGTTCCAGAAAAGACCAGCTGAAACGATCTCTTTGAAGCTCTTAGCCCATGCCCAGAAAAATCACTTAATAATCCCTTGTTGCTATCATTATAATTATGCAATAGTTATAACTCATAGAAAATGTGTTGCAAAAAAAAAAAAAAATGTGTTCCAAACAAATATGTTAGAAAATGTGTTCTGTGACTCCAAAGTTTACATGTCTGAGAAATGAGGTATGGCTTTCCTCATTTTTCAAACTCAAAAACTAAGGATAGAAGACAGCATAGTAATAGAGGTAAATCTATGGCAGAACAAAAGAATGAAATTCTCTCATATCAACTGTCTATGCAAGCTAAAACTATGGATTCATTAGAATAGGAATTCCCAGAGCCAGAAGAGAATGCACAGACTAATCCCATTCCACTGTTTATTCGAGACAACCATCCAGAGCCAGAAAGTCACTAGAGAGCAAAACTGAAGCCAAATAAGTATTCAATGAACTAGCTAGTTAAAATGGACTTCATAATGCCAGGCGTGTTGGTGCATGCCTGGAATCCCAGTGTTTGGGAGGTTGAGACAGAAAGGTCACAGGTTCACAGCCAGCCTCAGCAACTTAGTGAGGCTCGCATCAACTTAGCAAGATTCTGTTTCCAAATAAAAAATTAAAAATTATGGCTAGAGGTAGCTCAGTGGTAGAATGCCTCTGGATTCAATCCCCAGCACCACAAATAAAATAAACTTCATACTTCCTCATAAAAAAGAAAATATAATAACAAACGTGTATATATATATTACATGTATATATAAGTACATGATACATATATTCCATGTACTTTTTTTATGATAGTGCTGGGGATTGAACCCAGGGGCATTTTTCCTCCAAGCTACACCCCTACCCCTATTTTATTTTTTCTTTGGAAATAAGGTCTTGCTAAGTTGCTGAGAGACTCACTAACTTGCTGAGGCAATCCTCAAACCTGTGTTCCTCCTGTCTTAGTCTCCCAAATACTGGGATTACTGGTGTGTGGAGAGAGAGAGAGAGAGAGACAGAGAGAGAGAGAGAGAGAGAGAGAGAATATCGCACACCAAAGCAGGATGTGAACTCTGACCAGGGGGCTCCGATGTCCAAGTCCTGCACAGCCTTGTCCAGTGGACACTAATCATACATGGCCATATTTAAATTTGAGATTAACTTAATTAAAATTAAATAAAATTACAACCTCAGTTCTTCTGCTTTTCTAGCCACAGGTGAAATGTGTAACTGCACACGGGAGCTGAGCCTTCTCTGAGTGCAGACAGAGAACACCTCCAGCATCCCAGAAGGTTCCTGCTCATCGTTGCTAACACAAACAAAGCTAGCAGCCCATGCTCCTGACCGAGACACATCTGGCTGCAGATTCATTTTAATGACTGGCCTCCCAACAGGATTAGATGCAGTGGATACAACCTTCCCTTGCTTCATTTAACCTACAAAACTGACTTTTGTTTGTCAATTAATTGATTTCCATTGAATCTTTAAAAAAAAAAACATATTGCAAACGCTGATAATATCGGCTCCATTAAGCTTAAAATCCTTCATATAGCTTTTTCATTGGCATTTCTCCTCAAAAAGTTTAATAATATTTTTTGTTAAATGATGTAGCTAAATCCGGTCTCAACATATACAGATGGGCCTATAGTCTACCCACACCTTAACTGGCCAAAGCCCTTGAATACTATCAGCCTTAGACAGGACCTCAGCCCTGCCTGTGTTTGGCAAGCAACCCTGGCTTAAGAGGACAATTTAGATATCTGCAGATCTGTTGTTCAATCTTCTCCTGAGCTAGATCCCTCCTCAGATAAGCAGTAAAGTTTTACACTGCTTTTCTTTTTTTTTCTTGTTAGCTCAATCAAAGATGTCACAAGAAAATTATTCTTATAGGATGAATAAGTGGGTAGGTATTTAATAAAGCAAAGACAGTCATGCTTGAATTGTAGAACCTAGGTGATGAACATATGATTATTCACTTTACAATTTTTTTCAACCTTTATTTTTGAAAAAAAAAAAAAAAGTAAAGCAAAATGTTGGGAGAAAATCTCTCTTGGAACTATTATAAATATATGTTATACAAATAATTGTTGACTCCTCCTGTACATAAGGCATTGGTATATACTGAGAAGGGAGCTTACAGCTTAAAGTAACAATCCTGTGGGATTGGCTTAGCTACATTTGAAGCTCACAGCTAAGGACTATATATATAAATATATATTCATATATATTCATATTTATATATATATGTATTCAACCCTATATATGTATATATAGGTTGAATTCAGGAGCATTCTACCTCTGAGTTATATTTCCCACCTCCAATCCTTTGTATTTTCTTACTTTTCTTACTTTGAAACAGGGTCTTACTAAGTTGCTGAGGGACTCACAAATTGTAGAGGCTGGCCTTAAACCTGCAATCCTCCTGACTCAACTTCCCAAGCACTAGGATTACAGGTGTGCACCATCATGCCCAGCTAATATTCTTTGAGTTGAAACACCTATGAGCCTCCCAGCCTGAGTGGGCCCCAGGGTGAGTCTATTGGAAGGAACCCAATCAAAGACTGTCTGATGAATTGGAAAGCCAATCAAAAAGCCAACCAAACACCCCACTCTATGAGAATATGCCATCCAAATAGAACATTGACTGACCGAAGACTCTCAAGATTCCTACTTCCACTCTGTAAAACCCACTATCCTGCCAAGACCCTTGGAGGCTCCACCAGAAGGAACACGAGCGCAGCCAACCCCTTGCTACGGCGGGCTCATAGAGAGCTGCTGCTGATGAACGCCACAGGTGTTCCTCATCCTTCTGACAACTCCCAACTAGTCAAACGTGGTCAGCTCAAATTAGGGGCAACCCGCCTTGGCAGCATGTCCGCTAACGCTGGAGCAATACAAAGAAGACTCTCTTGGCCCCTGAGCAAGGATGACACGAAAATCCCTGAAGCATTCCACATTTCTGTGCACGTACAAATATGTCACAACAAATTCCACTATCGTGTAAAATCGTAATGCTCCAACTTAAAAAAAGAGAGAGAGAAGAAAATCAGTTTTTCACAGCAAGAATAAAATAAAATCGGTCGTGATAATTCTTCCAAAACAAATAAGAGTGCCCGTGGTTGTTTTCTCCTACCATTCTACTTTGCCTTGTACTGCAGTCTGCTTTAAGAGAGAAGGGGATGAGGTCACACGGCCTGCCTCGACTGGCATGTAGAAGGTTCTCCCGGAGAAAGGTGTGGAGAGCCACCGAGGCTCCAACTTTCACTCCGCGTCTCCGGAGGAGGGTGAGGAAATGACAGGGAGTGTGACCAGTAATGGCCGCATATTTACTTGGTGTAACAGTCGCCTGAGTAATCATGACGGAGCCACTCAAGCAGACCTAACAAAAACCCCTGTGTCGGTCCATCTGTCTCTACTCTGTCTCGCCCACCCGTCCACAGTCTCCTTCAAAGTTCGTTCAAGTCTTCTAGCCACGCCTTCTCTCTCACTCCACCTCAAATTCATCAACCTCTTCTTGCAACTTACATATTTATAAATGGAAGGAAAGGAGGGAAGAAGGAAAGATACAACTTGTTTTACAGTCTTGCTGAAAATAGAGAGGAATGCATTCAAAGAGACTTCAAGGACATATCTTTAATATTTTAATTTTAAAGATGACAGTCAGCATGGCACATGCTCAGTTTCTTTCTCTTTCACACCTCAGCAGATCTACCAGCTTTTACACAGAACGGGTGATGCACTTCATATATTTCTCTCAATTTCCTAAGAGAGATCCAAGCCATCGTTTAAGTCTAAAAACAACAACAGCAAAAGATTATGCAAAAGGGAACACCAGGCAATGTAATCTCCAGTCACCACATGAGTCTCTTCAGTCATTTTGTTAAATAGAATTTTAGAGTTTCGCTGGTGGTATGAGGTTATGAAATTTAATAGAAGATATGAGCTTAAGGCAAGAAATAGCCTTCTTACTACTCAGGACTGGTTGATTTATGAGATAATGAGTGTTCCATCTTTCTATGTCAACATAACAGCACCTGGATACCATCCTCTAGGATTCCTACAGATAGATAGGGGGCTGGAAAAAGTGACTTTTTGGGTCTTTCCAACTTGATTTTCTTTTCTTTTGTGATATTAGGGATTGAACCCAGTGGTGTTCTACCTTCAAGCTATACCCCTAGCCCTTTATTTTTATATATTTTCCCTAAATTGCTAAAGGGTCTTGCTAAATTACTGAGACTAGCCATAAACCTGCAATCCTCCTGACTCAGCTTCCCAAGAGCTGGGATTACAGGCCTGGCTTCCAACTTGAAATGTCTGATCAGGTTTCTATGACGAAACCTAACTACAGAAAAAGAATAAAATAATGGGAGAAAAAAACTAGGAGGAAGAAAAATGTTTCAGTTGATAACGAGGTTGCCACAGGCTGAGTCCACAACATGTCCATTTGTTTGGGATGCATGCTGCATTTAAGCTTCTAGGACAAGACCCTTGGACCCACAGTGGAACCAGGCAGCACATACCGCCCTTCTGCAGCTTTGTTTAAATTCACTGTTGACCTGTTGCCTATGACACCATCAAGATTGTTCCTGCACACCCGGCCAGGCAGCAGGGCAGGCGTTGCACAAGACGGGCCTCCTGATGACTCAGAGGCGGCTCCTCAGCCTTGAGCTCAAATTGTCTCCAGGTCTTACCATGACTGCCAGGCCCTGGTTCCGAGGGGAAATCCAAAATGCCTACCATGTGTAAGG
The DNA here is from genome assembly GCA_004027655.1 of Graphiurus murinus. Taxonomy (NCBI): domain Eukaryota; kingdom Metazoa; phylum Chordata; class Mammalia; order Rodentia; family Gliridae; genus Graphiurus; species Graphiurus murinus. Next base: position 178,278 of record PVLC010000717.1, read on the forward strand.
CCCTGGGTTCCAGCACCATACACACACACACACAAAATAGATAAATAGATAGAATTTTAGTTTTTACAGGAATGGCAATGTGCACAGCTTTAAAAAGAAGACATATAAGCTGGGTGTGGTGGCACACGCTTGTAATCCCAGCATTTCGGAGGCTGAGACTGGAGGATCCGGGTTCGCGGCCAGCCTCAGCTGCCTAGTGAGGCCCTCTGCAACTTAGCGAGACCCTGTTTCAAAAATAAAGAATAAAAAATGGGGCTGGGGCTATAGCTCGGGGGTAGAATGCCCTCAGGCTCCATCCCTAGTACCACAAAAAAAAAAAAAAAAAAAAAAAAGATATATAGCATGACACTCTCTTGAAGCCAAAGGTGGCTGAGAGATATGATGCAGGCAAAGTAGACATTTATGAAAGTTTCTAGAAGTGTTCTGAGTCTTGAAGTGTTCTGTGTCCTTCCTCCATTTCTTCTTCTTTACTTCTTAATTGCTAACATGGTGCCCAGATGTGCTTTAGTGGCACAGGAAGGGCAGCAGGGGTGAAGGGTAAACTTAGCAGGGCCCTGCAGTGGCCCCACCAGACCCAGGAAAGACCACGTCCATATTCACTGCAAGAGAAATAAACCACTTGCTTGTTTAAGCAACGTCAACGTTTCTGTTACTCTCTAAAGTCAACCTCAGCTAGAGTGTGGATCAAGTAACATCGAGTCTTGTCAGCTTTCTCTGGGTCTCATTCCTGTCTAGTTGCTTGCTTTATTCCCAGAGGAAGGGACGTCATCTGAAGAAAGGTGTGCTTGTTGCTTTCATGCTTCCCCACACCAACCTCGCCCACAAGGAGGAAGAAAATCCTGGAAGCCGGTCATTTTGGTGATGACAAAATTAAAGGACAGTTTGACCCAATCAAACTTCTCTTCTAAACTGGGTGTGGTGGCACATGCCTGTAATCCTAGTACTTGGGAGGCTGAGGCAGGAGGATTGCAGGTTTGAGGGCAGCCTCAGAGACTTAGCAGGACTCTCAGCAACCTATCAAGATCCTGTTTCAAAACAAAAATACAAAAGGATGAGGGTGTAGCTCAAAAGTAGAACGCCCCTGAGTTCAATCTCAGTACCATAGGAAAAGCAAAAACAAAAACAACAATAAAACTTCTACGGTTAAATATTAAATATAATACTTACTGAGTGCAATAAGAAGAGAAATGAATTGATACTGATACCAGTAGATGTTTTCAATATTCCTCTCAATGCAAACTCTTCTGGAATTATGAATTATTAAGATCCGTTGTATTGTATACTGCCTGTAAACAAAATGTCATACCATGACATTCTCCAGCTACTTAGGGCAAATAAAATACTAACTTCAATGTAAAAGAAAGGAAATCAGAGAACAATGATTAGAAGGAAGGATCCAAGTATTTTAGATGCAACTGCATGTTATACAGAAAACTTACCTTGAGTCTGGAAAGGGCATTGTTCATACCCAGTCCCTGGAGTGAGAACTGCTGTCCCTCCAGATGTTCATCCAGATGTGTAAAATCAGTATGTTAATGGAGCCCGACTCACTCACCAGGCTGTTGCAAGAAATGTATCAGTGGCAGCGAACTGTTTCCACCTCATTCCTTGGGGTAGTAGTCTTGTGGTACTTTTCTGGGTAAATGGGAATTCTGTAGATCTATCCCATCCATGACAGCACAAGAGCTGATTGCCTTTCCAAGGCAGTGTAAAGGAGTTATGAACCTCGTTCTAGATGGGGAGCGTCAGTATCGGTGGTGCCAAATTTGTCAGACTCCATTCCCTAGAGTGTGGTTGGCTAGGGTGGGCAGTGGTTCCTGTGAATGGGGTGGAAGAGAAGAGAAAAGAAGGGAAGGGAAAGGAAGGGAAGAGAAGGGAAGGGAAAGAGAAAGAGAAAGAGAGAGGGAGGAGGAGAGGAGAGGAAGGAGAGGAAGGGAGAGAGGTAGGGAGGGAGGAGGAAGAAAGAAGAAGGAAGAAGAGGAGAGAGAGAGAGAGAGAGAGAGAGAGAGAGAAAGACTGAGACTGGCTCTAGTTGAGACAGAGGATGGGGTTAGTCATTTTTCACTCCTATTTCCTCGCCCACCTCAGTGTAGATGTTGAACATTCAGGATACTTCCTTTCCCAGCAACCCTTGCAGCCCAGAGAGGCCATGAGACTCAGTTCTGTCAAAGAGATATAAGGTTCAGGACTACTGGAAAAGGCTTTTGTTCTAGATAAAAGAAGATGGACATTCCAGAAGAGCTTTCTCTTGCCATGTTGACCAAGCCCCTGCTTCTGCACGTGTACAAACCTATGTAAAGACATGCTATGCAGAAGTGTGACAACCATTTGGTGACCTTAAAGCATCAAACCTAAGGACAAAAACTACAGATGCTGGAGTGAAAGAAAGAAGGGACACTTAGAGCATTAAGTTACCAACCAACCTGAGAATGCGTGCCTCTTAACAGCCTGCTCAGTTTACAGTAACTGTCCTTGAATAGGTTTGTTGTTCCACCCAGCTCTGGGGCCCTGCAGTCTAAAAGAACATATACTGGCACAGATAAGGAATGGGACCTACAAAATTATAGAGTTCTATGAATACAACATAAAAAGAACTCAAGAATGATGCCACCATAAAAGTCAAGTCTATGAATACCAGTCTAAAATTTAGTCATCTAAATTTATTTAGTCCTTGGAAATATTTGTCTAGCAGAGTAAGAACTTAAGATGGTAAATTTCATTTTGTTCTTAATAACTAAACTTTACAATATCCTGATGTGGCCATTTTGTTCTTAATAACTAATCTTTGCAATATCCTGATGTGGAGATGGAGGGATAAAGGATGATTAGTACGATTTTAAAGAGGAAAAAGAAAAGCCAGACACAGTTGCACATGCCTGTAATCCCAGTACTTGGGAGGCTGAGCCAGGAGGATAGCAAGTTTGAGGCCAGTGCATGGTAACCAAGTGAGATCCTGTTTCAAAAAATAAAATAAAATAAAATAGGACTGGGGCTATAGCTCAGTGGTAGAGTGCCCCTGAGTTCAATTCTCAGTATCATAAATTTAAAAAATAAGCAAATAAATGGAGGGAGATATAAAGAGCATAAAATTAAATGCTTACCTATAGGCCATTGTCAAAAAAAAAAAAAAAAAAACAGTTCCCCACAGACAGGCAGCTTGCCAGGGAGGAGGTGAGGCTGCGGACACCTGAGATCCCATCCAGCCTCTGTCCTGGGGCCTCTCTCCAGGTGACTCAGCACCCAACTGAGTCATTGGGTTCACACATTCATCATACCTCCCAGAAAGCAGGCTGGGATACAAAGGGAACGCACATGAAAAAGGCAAACCATGCCAGCTCATGGAAAGCATTGTAATTAAGGCATCCTCGTCATGTTTAGACACCTAAATGTTTAGGATTCAAAGGCGGAGAGAAAAAAAATATAAAGAAAGCACCAATATAAAGAAACATATGAGAATGCATGAAAGTCAGAGATTTTTTTTCAACTTCCGCAAAGCAAGAAAACAACGGAGGAACTAGAAGTAGCAGAGAGTACTATGTTTTATAAAGATATTAAGTGTTGTTTGAGAGCTAACTGAAGTTAAGCCAGCACTTTATTTATTAATAAAAGCACACTGCAACTCTTTTGAAATAATGCAAGGTGGCCTGAAATAAAGTCTATATAAACCATAGGGCCTTTAGAGCTTAAGTAAGCCTGGTCACATGCCTGCCTCGCTGCATTCTGGCCACAGGATTAACCTCTTGCAGCCTCAAGGTCAGTGACCAAGTTTATGTGGGAGTAATAACACCAGCCTCAAAGGGCCCTCACCTGGCTTCAGAGTTAATGTATCTCATCTTCCCAGAGTGGATCCTGGCCCAGACCAAATACCACCAAGTATTTTCATTACTAGATTAATTGAATGATATATTTAACAGATATCTTAAAACATATTCACATATACATGTATTTAATATAAACATTTGGCAGATTTAGAGATCTGATTATATTTTAGAACACTACGAATCAATAGAGTCTAAACTTTACAAAATATAAAACCCACATTCTCTGGCTATAGTGCAATAATTAGACAATAGTATTTTTTTTTAAATAGTAGACTTTAAACATCGCCTCCCACTCCAATCCACCACCACTGATTAAGAATTCTTTGTTCTCTGGAGATGGGAGGCTGGTTGACTATTGGCAGTGGTGTTTCTCCTTCCGTAGATACATGGGAAATGTTCCCTTTCTCTTTTTCCAGCTGATCTTAAAGTCCTTGTGCCTTTGATTTTGCTGTAGAGAAGAACTAACTTTGTTTATTAGACACACTAGGGAAAATAAGTTTGTTCTGAGAATAAAAGAAAAAGATATGGATGGTCTTTTCTAGGTAGATTGTTAAATTCTAGGAGACCAAGGGTTTGGGGGTATCTACCTATATAGCACCCTCACTGGGGGCTCATTTATTGACCCCTCACCCCAGTAAAAAACTAAGGACATTGATTTTACCCCCAAGGCCAGATTAAATGTTGAGGGTATGGAAGCCCCATCAAAAGGTGCCTTCTAGTAAAATATTGCTGTACTAATTTATTGTTACATTACAGACTATCCCCAAACCCTAAAACTGTTGACTTAAGACAAAAACCACTTTATTATATACCATGATTTTGTGGGTCTGGGATTTGGGTAGGGATCAGCTGGGTGTTTCTTCTCTTCTAGGCAGGGTTAGCAAAGATCAGTCAATCAGTGGTTCTCAATGGGCAGATGGGCTGATCCAAACGAACTCAAGATGTCATTATGAGGCACGATAAGGTCTTTAAGTACAGACGCCTGGGCAAGGATGGCTTGGGTTGAGTAAGGCACCTGCATGTGGCCTCGCCAAACATGGCGATCTCAAGGTAGCCTTCTATGGTTTATGGCTCAAAACAGTTACAAGCCATCCCCGATAAAAGGGAAAGGCACACATCTCTACCTCTTGATAAGCTGGAATGTTGAAACATTGCAGCCATAATTTAAACCAACATAGCTATGTAGGTGAGCTTCGATGTTGGGAAGATACAAAATGCACTGAAAATCAGGGATAGTGCCCCCATTTCATGGACTGCACAAGTCACCAGAATGTATGTATTAATGGGAAGGGAGCCCAAGGGGAGCCAGAAAGAGGCTGGCTGCTGATTTGAAATACATATTTAAGCACATCAAGAAAGTATCAATTCTTATCTTAAATTTTAAAAATGTTCATATATTTAAAACAAATATATTCATATAAAAACTAAAATATTTCCACAGGGTTTAAATAAATTATCTCTTCCTCATTTCTAGAAGTTACCCATATTCTTTGGTTCCCAGCTCCTCCCTCCTCTTCAAAGCCAGCGATAGTAGACTGGATCCCTCTTGGACATTCCTCCTCCTCCTCCTCCTCCTCCTTTTCTTCTTCTTTTCTTCTCTTTCTCT
>PVLC010000718.1:0-64088 GCA_004027655.1 Graphiurus murinus
AAAAAAAAAAAAAAAAAAAAAAGAAAAAGAAAAAAAGAAGCAGCAGCTTGTGAAATAAGACAAATAAGACATAAGGAATAATATCTTTTGGAATTGGTACTTTTGAAAACACCCTTAAAGCTACCAATGCCTTTCATGGTCACAGGATCCCAGCTAAGTGTGACTCTAAGATGACATGCAGCCACTCCAGAAGGGTGGCACTGGGCGAGCCTGACCAAGAGGCTGCGCAGGCCTCATCAGAGTGTTCTGGAATTCTGGCACCTCTGGAGCAGATGACATGACTTAATAGAGAAGAGATGGCAACTGGAACAATTTTAGCCTTTTCCCCCAGATACTATAAAAGTCAAACAAAAGAGATGTCTCTTTAGGATGTCAAGTAGTATCTTCTTGGATGTAAAATACTCCAGCACCCTTGAATTACGCCCTCCATGGCAGCTTCAAGGAGGGAGAGACCTTGGCTTGGCAGTCTGAGTGTATATACAGACCAAGGGCTTTCTCTCTCTCTCTCTCTCTCTCTCTCTCTCTCTCTCTCTCTCTCTCTCTCTCTCTGTTTCCTTCTTTCTGTGTGGTACCAACAATTGAATCCAGAGTCATTCTACCTCTGAGCTATACCCCCAATCCCTTTATTTTATTTTTGAAACAGGGTCTTGCAGGTTGCTGAGAGTCTCACTAAGTTGCGGAGGCTGGCTTCAAACCTACGATCCCCCTGTCTCAGCCTCCTAAGTACTGGGATTACAGGTGTGTGCCACCAGGCCCGGCATAGCATACTTTAAATGGGTGAACTGTGTAGAATGAATGTTTTAATACAGCTGTCACCAAAAATCATCACTTGAATACAAAGGAAGTATTTCATTGGTAGCCGAAGTCCAGGTTGAGGCCAGCGTGGCAGTTGACGGATTCGGGGTTCCCCAGGTCACCCAAGGCCAGGCTCTCTGGTCTAATCTCTTCATCCTCAGCTGCCTTCCCCGGAACTTCAGGGCTCCAGCGCCTGCAACAGCAGCGTGAGCCATCCCGGGAGAGGAGGGAGAGCGCTTTCCATGTCCTTTTTTTTTTTTTTTTTTTTTTTTTCCGGTACTGGGGATTGAACTCAGGGACATTCTACCTCCGAGCTACACCCCCAGCCCCATTTTTTATTCTTTATTTTGAAACCGAGTCTCACTAAGTTGCAAAGTGCCTCACTAGGTAGCTGAGGCTGGCCGCGAACCCGGATCCTCCAATCTCAGCCTCCCAAATGCTGGGATTACAAGCATGCACCACCACGCCCGGCTCTCCATGTCCTTTTATTGGGGAAGAAAAGCCTTTCCCAGGAGTCCCCACGCTAACTTTTTTGTTGTTTGTTTTACGTGTAGTGCTGGGGATTGAACCTAGGGGCATTCTGCCTCTGTGTTACACCCCCAGCCCTAATTTATTTTTACTGGAAACAGGGTCTTGCTGGATTGCTGAGAGTCTCACTACTTGCTGAGGCTAAGGCTGTCCTGGAACCTAGGATCTTCCTGTCTTAGCCTTCCAAGAAATGGGCTTACAGGCACATGCCGCCACACCCAGTTTATCATCAAACCTTCTTGGTGAAGAATGGTCTCCTGCTAAACACTGAATTGCTTCCTGCAAGGAGCTGGAGTCAGCAAGACTGGCTTAACACAGAGAAGGTGGACCCTGGGATTTAACCCAGGCGGTGTCAGTGGGCAGAAGACAGTCGTGGCTGCACGGGCAGGGGAGGGCAGAGACATTTCTCAGGGAAAGAAGGGGAACAGAGTGGTGTGCGTGTGTGTGTGTGTGTGTGTGTGTGTGTGTGTGTGTGTGTGTGTGTTACTGGGGATTGAACCCAGGGACATTCCACCTCTGAGCTGCAGCCCTAGCCCTTTTTATTTATTTTTTTAAAATTTATTTAGTTAGTTATTGCAGTACTGGGGATTGGACCCAGGGGGATTCTACCTCCGAGCTACACCCCCAGCCCTATTTTTTTATTTTTTATTTTGAAACAGGGTCTCACTAAGTCGAGGAGGGACTAATTAGCTGAGGCTGGCCACGAACCTGCTATCCTCCTGTCTCAGATTCCCACATGCTGGAATTACAAGTATGCACCACCACACCTGGCCTCCTTTTTATTTTTGAAACAGTCTTGTGATGTTGCCAAGAGTCTCACTAAGTTGCTGAAGCTGGCCTCAAACCTGCAATCTAGCCTCCCGAGTACTGGGATTACAGGCATACACCACCATGCCTGGTATATTTATTTATTTATTTGTTTGTTTATTTATTTCTGAAACAGGGTTTTGCTAAATTGTTGAGTTCTTGCTAAGTTTCTGATGCTGGCCTCCAACTTGTCATCCTCCTGTTTCAGCCTCCCAAGTACTGAGATTGCAGGCATGCATGCACCATTACGCCTGGCCAGAGCTGACTTTGAATCTAAACCCATCTGTCTCTACCATCTATCTAATTACCTATATATGTACACACAGGTTTAAAATATTTATACTTTTGACTTCTTGTAACAAAGGGGTATGGATATTTTGTTTGTGTGTTTGGCAGTGGGAATTGAACCCAGGGATGTTCTACCTTCAAGCTACACCCCAAGACCTATTTTATTTATTTATTTATTTGTTTATATATTTTTGGCACTTGGTATTGAACCCAGGGGCATTCTTCATCTGAGCTACACCCCGAGACCTACTTTATTGATCTTTTTTTTTTTTTTAATTTTGAAACAGGGTCTCACTAAGTTGTGGAGGGCCTCACTGAGTTGCTGAGGCTGGCGATGAACCTGTGATCCTCCTGTCTCAGCCTCCCAAGTACTGGGATTACAAGCGTGAGCTACCACACCTGGCTCCCAGCCCTATTTTTTTTTTTTTTTTTTTTTTTTTTTTGCGGTACTGGGGATTGAACTCAGGGGCATTCTACCTCCGAGCTACACTCCCAGTCCTATTTTTTATTCTTTATTTTGAAACGGTCTCACTAAGTTGCAGAGTGCCTCACTAGGTAGCTGAGGCTGGCCATGAACCCGGATCCTCCGGTCTCAGCCTCCCAAACGCTGGGATTACAAGCATACGCCACCACGCCCGACTCCTATTTTATTTTTTTAAATTTAAGACAGGATCTCTGTAAGTTACTTCAAGATGGCCTCGAATCTGTAATCCTCCCGTCTCAGCTTCCTGAAGGCTGGGATTACAGGCGTGCTCCACCGGCCCCAGGTGGGGTGAAGGTTTTGCCTCTTTATTTTTATTTTTATTGCGAAGTGTACGTTTTCATTCCAAGCATCTGAAGTCAGAGAGGATTTGGAGGAATAACATTGGAGTGTCTCCGCCCGGCTGCCATTCCCCTGGCCTCTAAGAGACGGTTAGTTTGGAGCTCGGCAGAGCTTCCAGGACATTTGGTCTTGGTGAAAGTGTTGGCTAGGCAGGAGCGGGCCAGCGGGAGGCTGCACCTGGCTGGGGTCCTCCTGGAGCGCAGGCACACCCTTGAACTTGGCGCTACTCGCCTCTCTAGAAAGATTCTGACCCCCGCTTGCCTTTGCCGACACTTCCAGCCGTGAGCGCATGGCCGCCAGTCACATGTGGTTGTGTTTAATGCTATAGAACTTTGAACCAACCTCAAGCTGAGCCGGGGGGGGGAGAGATCAAAGTCAATAAACCAAGTGTATTTTATAAACGGTGAACTTGCACGAAGAAACAACTGACTTCGGCCAAAGCCAAGCGGAGCGTTAGGTTTTGATGGACGCCTAAAACAAAGAGACAAGGTGGTTTCCCCTGCGTGTTATTTGGGTTTTTCTTTTTTTAAAGATTGTTTATTAAAGTCGTACTTTAAAATAAACATGGAGAAGGCTCGTGTTCTTTCTGTAAACACGAGCGAGTCCTTTGAAGCCCAGGATAATGAGGATGAGAGCAGACGCTGTTTATCCTCTCCTGGACTCCGTGTTTAGTTAGCTGGGTCTTGAAGTCTTTAAAACTCTTGCCCTCTGGAGAAAGATTTTCAGAATTGATTCTGTGAGACCCGAGGCAGTGGGGAGAGAACTCAGGAGTTAGCGTCTCTGCACATGAGCTCTTTCCCTGGAGAAGCACACCTCCCGGACCCAGACTCTTAGAAGGCACACTTGAGCAGGACTAAGTCGGGCTGTGTGGCAGCGGCGGGCAGGCTCCTCCCCGACCTCTCTGTTCAGCCTTGCCCTGGCAGAGGTGAGCAGCTGCCCCCGGGGCGGGCCAGAGGAGCCTTAGTTTGTCCTTCTTGCCAATTTCTATGTTGGGTGTTGGGATTACACCCGTCCTGGCCCACATCAAGCTACCCACCGCCGCCATGGGAGAGAGAAACAGAGGAGGGAGCCGGTCCTCGGCATCAGGCCCCCCTCTGTGCCTTCACCACAGACTTTTTCCTCCTGAGCCTAGGAGTTAACAGACAACCTCTCTCCAGTAAATATTTACAAGCAGAAGTTTCCCCTGCTCTGGGGAAGCGCTCTCTCTCTCTCTCTCTCTCTCTCTTTTTTTTCTAACATCCCTCCCCCTGCGCTGTGCAGATAGGGCCTCGGGTCCTTCACCGCCCCCTCAGGCAGCGGGCCTCTGGGTTATTCTGGTCACTTCCTCGGGAAGGTTCCTTGAATTGTTCGGATGGTATTGTCTGACTCACAGAGCCCGAGTCCCTTCCCTCCTAGGCAGCGGGGGAAGTCAGGCTGCCTCTGCATTTCCCTTTGTTGAGGATGTATCCTAAGCCAGACCTGGCGGGCAGGGCGGGGTGACCCAGGGGCCCTGCTCCAGCCCCAGGGTCCCTATCAGAGCTGTCCCCTGGTGGGCTGGGAGGAGCCTGCTGTGGGGGGAGGGGTGCTCAGGTCCGCCAAGGCATCCAGGTTTCCAAGGTCTCCGTGGGCGAGGTGGGGACCCGATGGTCTCAGTGCTAGAGGCGGGCGCTTGGTTAAGATGATGGAAACTTTGCCAAACACCTAGAGGAGGATGATAATGATGACACCACAACGACGATGGCGATGATGACCATGGTCATCATCACGAGTATTATTTGGTACTGGGGATAGGACCCAGGGGCATTCTACCTTTGAACTACACCCCTAGCCCTTTTTTACTTTTTATTTTGAAACAGGGTCTCACTAGGTTGCTGAGAGTCTCACTAAATTGCTGAGGCTGGTCTTGAATCTGTGATCCTCCTGTCTCAGCCTCCCAAGTACTAAGATTACAGGTAGGCATGCACCACCACACCCGGCTCATGAACAGATTTTTTTTTTTTTTTGGTACTGGGGATCAAATCCAAGGGCATTCTACCTCTGAGCTACACCTCTAGCTCTATTTTTTTATTCTTTATTTTGAAACAGGATCTCACTAAATTGCAGAAGGTCCACTAAATAGCTGAGGCTGGCCATGAACCTGCCTGAGATCCTCCTGTCTCAGCCTCCCAAGTACTGGGATTGCAAGTGTGAACTATCACACCCGACTTCATAGACACATTTTGATATGATGGTTTAAAAAATGGTAGCTAAGCCAGGTGTGTTGGTGCATGCTTGTAATCACAGTACTTGGGAGGCTGAGAGTGTGAGATCGCTGGTTTGAAGCCAGCCTCAGTAACTTAGTGAGATCTTACTTCAAAATTAAGAAAATAGGAGTCAGGTGTGGTGGCACAAACCTATAATCCCAGTACTTGGGAGGCTGAGACAGGAAGATCGCCGGTTCCAGACCAACGTTAGCTACTTAGTGAGGTTCTCCGCAACTTAGTGAGACCCTGTTTCAAAATAAATAAAAATAGGGCTGGGGGTGTAGCTCAAAGGTAAGATGCCCTTGAGTTCAATCCCCAGTACTACTACAAAAAAAAAAGAAAAAAGAAAGAATGCCTCTGGTTTCAATTCCCAGTGAAGGAAGGAAGGAAGGAAGGAAGGAAGGAAGGAAGGAAGGAAGGGAGAAAATGGGGCCGAGGTGTAGCTCAGAGGTAGAATGCCCCGGGTTCAATCCCCAGCACCAAATAAATCCATATGCAATAGATGCTGCTTCCCACACCCCTTAGACCATCTGACTGTGATGATTTGGGATGAGGGAGAGGACTGTGCACGAGGACCTTTGGGAATTTAAAGCCTGTTGTTTTCACACTTTTCTTGGTGCACTGTTTGACACATCTCAGTGAAACAAGCACACCCGCACGTCCCTGGCGTATCCCCTTCTGCGTCCCACCCCACTCTTCCCGCGTGTGGTGGGCGCGGGACTCAGGCCCAGCTCATCTTTGGGGACCGATGGCGCAGCCGATGGCGCCTGGACTTTGAGCTCAGGCCTCAGGTCTCAGTTTCACTCACTAGAGCCCCTGCAGGCCAGCTCTGCCCTTTGACCTGGTGTATTGCCCCAGGTCATTGGAGGGGGGGAGGGGACTGGACAGAGGACCTTCATCCTCATCATCAGTTGTCGTAGTCATGTCTCTCTCCTCCTCCTCCTCCTCCTCCTCCTCCTCCTCCTCCTCCTCCTCCTCCTCTTCCTCCGTTCCTGAAAATTAAACTCCTCCTGGGCATTCTACCTCTGAGCTACATCTCAGCCCCTTACCAATTTTAGATTTTGAAGCAAGGGCAAACTAAGTTGCTGAGGGCCTGGCTAAATTGCTGAGACTGGCCTCAAATCTGCGATCCTCCTTTCTCAGCCTCCCGAGTACTGGGGTTACAGTTGTGCGTGCCGGGCAAGGACCACCTTCTTTGCTGTTTGCTCCTTGAGTTGAGACGCAGCCCCCAGCTCTGCACCCCCTCCCTTCTCCTGGGTTCCTGAGTCTCTCACGAGCCATCTCTTCCTCAGGGTGGCAGCAGAAATCCAGCCATGGCGAATCGGTTCTGTTAATTGACCAGAGTTCATTAGTAATCAAAGTAGGCAGTTCTGAATGTAGAAGAGGAGACAGGGACTGAGCTGCGGGTCTGTACACAACGCAGTGTCCATTTGTGACTTTGGAAACGTGTTGGCCTCTCTGTGCTCCGGTTTTCTTATCTGTACAATGGGGATAATAATAGAACTTACCTCATCTGGTTCCTTTGAGAATGAAATGAGTTAACATATGTGGAACGTACAATGCTGCTTGGCACAGGGTAGCCGTGTCTAAGTGTCAGCTATTCACATGGCTATACACATCCTGCTTCCTTTTCTCTCATAATCTGTAGTCGCTAAGCAATGGATGGCCAGTCTCCAAACCCAAATAAACTGACCCTGTCCCATTAGTTCCGACCACACTGCTGACCAGTCAGATTCAGAGCCCCAGTTAAGAACCTCAGCTACGTAAGTGTACCTCCAAAGATGAGAGGGAATGTCTAGCAAGAAGGTCGTCCAGAGCCGGGCGTGGTGGCACACACTTGTAATCCCAGCATTCAGGAGGCTGAGACGGGAGGATCCGGGTTCGCCGCCAGCCTCAGCTACCTAGTGAGGCACTCCACAACTTAGTGAGACTCGGTTTCAAAATAAAGAATAAAAAATAGGGCTGTGGGTGTAGCTCGGAGGTAGAATGCCCCTGAGTTCAATCCCCAGTACCACAAAAAAATAAAAAGAAGGTCATCCATTTGCAGGAAAATGGAAGGAACTAGAAAATATTCTGCTAAGGGAGATCAGCCAGTCTCAGAACGGCAGGGGTCATTGTTTTCTCTCCTCTGTGGAAGCCAGAGAGAAAATAGAAAACAAAACGGACCTCAAATGAAGGAGGAGAGAGAGCAGTAGAAGAGTCACAGGGGGTGTGGGAGAAGGGGGGAAGGAAGAGAGAGGAAGGGAACAGCTGAGATACCGTTATGTCTACACAGGAGGCATCACTACAGATCTCACCAACACGTAGGAGGAAGGGGAGAGGACAGTGTGGTGGGGGGATGGGAAGCGCCAAGGGCGTTGTGCAGGTGCCACCGTATCACTTTGACTCTCACTAAGATGTGTGGTTACAGTGCACCAATAAAAGTATAAAATAATAGATTTTAAGATCCCAAAATTCCCAGTGCACAACCCTCTCACCCGTCCCAATAGATCATATCCAGGTGGCTGAGTGAGTGTCCAGCCTTTCCTAGGAGCTGTATGAGAATGTGTTTTCAAAATCAGAAAGAATGCCCCGTGCTGCGGTACAGCCTGTGATCTTAGTACTTGGGAGGCTGAGACAGGAGGATCAGGGGTTCGAAGCCAGTGCACGGTAACTTAGTGGGACCCTCCCTGTTTCAAAATAAAAAATAAAATAAGGCAGGGGTGTAACTAGGAGGCAAATGATCCAGGTTCAGTCCCTAGTAAAACACACACACACACACACACACACACACACACACACTATATATATATATATATATATATATATGGATATATATCTATAAAACACATCATATACATATGAAAGAATTCTTGCTTGTAACAGTCTAGTATGGAGATAACAAAGTAACTATAAATTTCCCAACAAATACTCAGTTATAAAGAATAAGAAATATGTGATAAGTACTTCTTTCTCTCGCTCTCTCTTTTTTTTTTAGTACTGGGGATTGAGCCCAGGGGGAATCTATCTCCAGGCTACACCCCCAGCCCTTTTTATTTTTTGTTTTGAAAGAAGATCTTTCTAGGTTGCGGAGAATCTCACTACTTGCACAGGCTGTCCTTGAACCTTCGATCATCCCGTCTCAGACTCCCAAGTACTGGGATTATAGGCATGTCCCACCATGCCTTGCTTACTTAATTCTCTTGATATAACAAACCAAGTGGTGCTTTGTTTGATCTGTGGCTTTGTGACCTGTCTGAGCCCAATCTTTTTTTTTTTTTTTTTCTTTTGCAGTACTAGAGATTGAACCCAGAATCATTCTACCTCTGAGCTACATCCCCAGCCCTATTTATTTTTTGTTTTGAAACAGGGTCTCACTAAGTTGCAGAGGTCCTTATTAAGTACCTGAGACTGGCCTCAAATCTGCAATCCTCCTGTCTCAGCCTCCCAAGTACTGGGATTACAAGCCTGTGCCACCATGTCCGGCTCTGAGTCCACTCTGGTTTGCAGTGTTTCTCGCCCTGGCTGGATCGTCTGCAGGTGGCTGGGGGATTCCCAGGACCCTGGCCATCTGCCATGGGGTGTGCCTGGTGGCCACTGAGCTCAAGAAAGGCCTGGGTGAGATTACAAGCATGCATCACCACACCCAGCTGAGATCCTGTTTCAAAATAAAAATAAAATAAATAGGGCTGGGAGTGTAGCCCAGAGGTAGAATGCCCCTGGGTTTAATTCCCAGTACTGAAAAAAAAAAAAAAAAAAGTAATACCAGCATACATTTACAGAGCTTCTGTCTCTCTTTTTTACTTTTTTTTTTTTATACTTTTACTGGTACATTGTCATTGTACGTCACAGTGAGGTTCAAGGCGATACCAGCCAACACACTTGGTGTGTTTCCTTCTGCAACCCACGTGCTCCCCTCCTCCAGTGTGATCGGCAGGGATACCATTGCCAGCGTGAGCCAGGTGTGGTGGCGCACACTTGTAATCCCGGTACTTGGGAGGCTGAGACAGGAGGAACCAGGTTTGCAGCCAGCCTCAGCTACTTAGTAAGATCCTGTTTCAAAATAAAGAATAAAAATTAGGGCTGGGGATGTAGCTCAGAGGTAGAATGCCCCTGGGTTCTATCCCCAATACCACAAAACAAACAAACAAACAAATAAATAAATAAATGCATAAATAAATAAATAAAAATAAAACCCATACATCTTTAACTTAAAAAAATAATAATACCAGCGTGGAGATTCCTCAAATGGACACACCCTAAGGCTCAGCTCTCCCGCTCTTCAGGATCTTTCCAAAAGAATTACAGTCAGGACGCTATGGCGATACAGGTGTCCTCACCTCTGCGGCAGCACAGCTCCCAGTCAGCACGGAAGCGAGCTGGCTGCCCCTCAACACCAACAAACGCGTGGATAAAGAGCACGTGCTAAGTGCACTCGTGGAATTCCACTGGGCCGCAGAGAGCTCCTGTGTCCCGAGCAGCAGCCCCTGAGCACGTGGGCTGAGGGCCCAGCTCTCCGGGGCTTGCAGACCCCAGGCCCGGCCACAGGGCAGGTGGCATTTCCAGCTTGGCTAAGGTGACCTTGGCTAGCCCAGCGCTGGGTGTCCCTCCGGGGACTGAGCTCACCTCCCTGAGCTGGGCCCTTGCATGCAGAAACCAGGCTGGTGTCGGGTTCCACAGTCTTGGCTGCCAGCTGTTTGCTCTGTTGAGGGCCTCTCCTCCTCCTGACTTCTGGATGAGTCCTGACACTCCACCTCTCCCGCCCTCTCCTCCTCCTCCGGCCCTGCCGGGATTCCTGCCCCAATTCTCCTTCTTTAGCAGTGATGTGTCGGCACCCGCCGGCCCCTGAGAGCCTTTCAGCGGATAATGATTGTTTTTGCAGGAGGAACCCCGATGGTTTTTCCATTTCTGTTTCCATAATGTGTCCCGGAACCCACACTTCATTGAAAGCAGATGCGAAGCGTCCCCCGAGGTGCAGGGGAGACGCAGGGCGGGATGCCTCGGACTTGTCTGCTTTCGGGGGGCCCAGATGCTGGGGTGCCAGGGCTCTGGTGATGGGGGCAGGGGCTGGACACCCAGGGAGGAGACTCAGAAGACGGGTCTGGCGTGGAGGAAGCAAAGGGGGAAAAGCCAACGGGAGGGAAGAAATTGGCGCTCCCGAGGCCCTCATTCCCACGTCCTGAGTCTCCCAGTGTCAAATTCCTGGGAAAGCGGTGTGTGTAGGCAGACACCCCTCCAGAGGAAATCGGTGCTAAAGCCTGGGCGGCCGGGCCGGCCCTGACCCTTCTGCTCCTCTGCCTCCGCGGAGGTAATGAAAAGCATATTTTGCACCGCATCTTTCCCAAGACATAAACTCGATGTCTAAAACAGCTCTGTCTCCAAAAAAGGCAAAGAGAGGGCTTGCCGTTCCCCAGGCCGTCACTCCCCGAGCCTGGCGAGGGAAGCCCAGGGCCCCGGCCCTCAGGACACCTCTGCGTGGTCCCAAGAGTCCTTGCAGCCGCCGACGAGTCCCTCCGCCCCCAACCTCCAGAATGCAGACTCCACTTGCCTGTGGATGTGGGGACTCTCTGGACAGGGGTGGGAACCCAGTTCCCAAAAGACATGCAGGGCCTCGGGCCTGACCCAAACCTCAACCGTCTACTGCGGTGGAAACCCTCTTCCCTGCCCTTGGACCGGAAGGCCAAGCAGAGTTGTCTGCCATGACGGGTCTGCCCCTTACTCCATGTGCACCCGAGTGGGGGTTTTAGCCAGAGCCCGAGACAAAGTCGGGCTCCTCTCTCCAGGCTAACTCGGTGTTGAGTCAGCTCTTTCACTGCTGTGAGCAGGACACCTGACAAGCCCAGGAGGAGGAGCGGTGGGCTTGGGCTCAGCTCTTGAGCTTCAGTCCAGTCCACGGTTGCTGGCTCCGAGGCAGAACGTCATGGCAGCGGGCAGCTGCTCAGCTCGCAGTATCCAGGCAACAGACCCCGAGAGGAGCAGCCGGGAAGGGACAGGTGGAGTCCTCGCGCCCCTCGCCTCACCCCCAGGGACCCGGCTCCTCCAGCTCCACCCCGCTGCACACTTCACTACCCAAGAAGTCCATCCAAATGATCACTCCGTCAGCAGATTTATCCAGTGAGGCAGTCGGAGTCTGCATTCAGTTATTTCACCTCCAAGCATGGCCAACACATAGCTTCTTTGGTTTTTGTTTGTTTGTTTGTTTGTTTTTACTTTTACTTTTTTTTTTGTGGTACTTGAGATTGAACCCAAGGGCATTCTACTTCCGAGCTATATCCCAGCCCTTTCACTTTATTAACTTATTTATTTTATTTTATTCACTATTTGGTACTGGGGATGGAACCCAGGGGCATTCTACCTCTGAGCTACATCACCAGCCCTATGTTTTATTCTTTATTTAGAAACAGAGTCTCACTAAGTTGCAGAAGGCCTCACAAAGTAGCTGAGGCTGGCTGTGAACCTGCAATCCCCCTGTCTCAGCCTCCCAAATGCTAGGATAACAAGTGCTCAACACCAAGCCCAGCTTACACATGAGCAGGCCATGCTGGACACCTGGGAGCTTAGGGTGACTTTTCTCCCAGAAGGTACCTTAACTCCTCATTTGAAAAAAAAAAAAAAGAGGGAAGCCGGGCGTGGTGGCGCACACTTGTAATCCAGCATTTGGGAGGCTGAGACCGGAGGATCCGGGTTTTCGGCCAGCCTCAGCTACCTAGTGAGGTACTCCACAACTTAGTGAGACTCGGTTTCAAAATAAAGAATAAAAAATAGGACTGGGGGTATAGCTCGGAGGTAGAATGCCCCTGAGTTCAATCCCCAGTACTGCAAAACAAAAAAAAGGGGGGGAGAGGTTGGGGAAGACATGCCTTACCAAATGTTATGGTTTATATATAAAATATCCCTCATGAAAGCTCATGTGTAAGCCGGTTGTGGTGGCACATGATTGTTATCCTAAAATTGCTGAGGATCTCACGTAGTTACCGAGGCTGGCCTCAAACTTGTGGTCCTCCTGTCTTAGCCTCCCAAGTGTGCGGCACCACCTGCCTGACTCCTGATTTTATTTCTGATACAGCTAGTGTTATGTTGTCACCTCTCCCTGAGTCTCTCTGAACCCCGACTTGGGGCTAACCTGCGATGCTGGGTACCAGGGCACACAGCCAAGCGAGGAGGGGTCAGACCTGGCTCACTGGTGTGTTTGTTGACTGAAGACTGCTGTCAGCACCTGGCCGGGGTGTCCCAAGCCACTTCAGGAGACTGGAGGACAGCCTCCTCTTGTATCATCTGCCGTCCTCCTGGCCTCCTGGCGGCTGCAGCTCGGAAGGGAGAGCTCAGATTAACATCTGTTGCTTCCGCAGGCCAGGGAGGCCTAGCCGACCTTGAGCTTGTAGCACAAGGTGTCAGGACTGAAGTTCTGCGATAACTGTCTTTTTGTTCTCTCATCCAAGGCAGACTTTGTTCTTAGGCCCTGAAAACTGGCTTTCCTAAAAGGATAAGCGCACGGGCATTCTACTAAGCTACACCCCCGGCCCTATCTTATTATTATTTTTGAAAATTTTGAAGCAGAGCCTCACTAAGTTGTGAAGGGCCTCGTTAAGTAGCTGAAGCTGGCCTCAAACCTGGGATCCTCCTATCACAGCCTCCCAAGTCCTCGGATTACAAGTATGTGCCATCAGCCTGACTTATACATGTTTAAAATACATCAATTTAGGCTTATACATGTTTTTAAAAAGGCCAATTTAGCCGGGCATGGTGGTGTGTGCTTGTAATCCCAGGACTTGGGAGGCTGAGACAGGATGATCACAGGTTCAAAGCCAGCCTCACCAACTTAGTGAAGCCTTCTACAACTTAGGTAAGACCCTGTTTCCAAATAAAAAATAAATAAAATAGGGCTGGGATAGCCGGGCATGGTGGCACATGCTTGTAATCCCAGTACTTGAGAGACTGGAACTGGAGGATCCAGGTTCTCGGCCAGTCTCAGCTACTCAGTGAAGCCCTCTGCAACTTAGTGAGACCCTTCAAAAAAAAAAAAAAAAAGAATAAAAAATAGGACTGAGAGTGTAGCTTGGAGGTAGAATGCCCCTGGGTTCAATCCCCAGTACTTACTGGGAAAAAAAAGTAAATAAATAAATACATAAAATAAGCCAATTTCATGGCAGCAGTAGGAGACGGATATTGTTATTTCTCCCTTCTTTTCTGGTAAATTGAGGACTAGACGTGGTAAGTCTGCTCCGAGCCTGACCCCCTAAGTGGCCGGCGGTGCTGGGGTTGTCTAATCTCCGCCACAGGCTGCTGCTGGAGGTGCAGGGATCCGCGGGACCCTGGGTGGCCACAGCCGCTCCCACCTCTCCCTGGACTCCTGGGGGCTCACCGCTGCAGCGCACGCTCACCTGACCACCGCACCTGCTTTCCCTTGTTCTCACCCTCCCGCTGCGGGAGCTCCGGTGCGGGCCCAGACTTGAGCCTGGATAATGCTGTGCTCCGGGGCTCTCTCCGTCTCGGGAAATCACTGCTCATTTTCTGACGGGGACAGGGGCTGGGTCCCCTCAGGGACTTCCTCTGATGGCCTCGGGCAGATCCCTTACCAGGTCAGCCTCAATTCCCCCCATAAAAAGGAGAGCCTGAGCACCTGTCATCCCAGTACTCGGGAGGCTGAGATAGGAGGATTGCAGGTTGGAGGCCAGCCTCAGCAAGTGGTGAAACTTGCAATAACCTAGCAAGAGTCTGTTTCCAAATAAGAACTAAAGTTGGGCTGGGGGGTAGCTCGAAGGTAGTGAAATGCTTCGTTTGCGGGGTCTCCCGTACCCAACCCAGGAGTCACTGGTAAGTAAAACACAAAGAGGGAGTTTATTAACGGGCTCAAGACTGGACTACAGAGCGAAGGGCAGTCCTCCGCTCTAACAGCAGTAGTCCCGACTGGGGAGAGAAAGGTTCTTTTACAGGCTAAAAGGGAGTAAGGGAATTGGCCATTTCAAAAGAAGCAGGGAGCTTATTGGTCCTGGGGTAGGGAAATCTTCAGCTCGCAGAACAGGATGCAGGTGGAGCTTTTCATGTGGTTAGTTTTGGTCAATTAGAGCTAGCTCGCTGGACAGGTAGGGAACTTCCACCTGTTCCCAGTTACTGCAACTAAATAGGGCAAAGGGGCAAAGGTCAATTTAAGGATGAAGAACAAAATGGAGTCAGTTATGCCAATCCCCACAGTAGAATGCCTCTGGGTTCCATCCCAAGTACTACACACACACACACACACACACACACACACACACACACGGCCTGAGCCAGGTGTGGTAGTACACGCTTGTAATCCCAGTACTTGGGAGGCTGAGACAGGAGGATCAAAGTTTTGAGGACAGCCTCAGCAACAAAGCAAGACTCTCAGCAACCTAGTAGATACTGGTCCAATCTCCAGCATCAACAAAACAAAACAAAACAAACCCCCACTCTTCCCCTGGGTTCTTTTGTGTAGGACTCCATCCCTCTGGCCAGTGGTTCCTGGGGACGCTTCACATATAGTTTCATGTCCACTGAAGCCTAGGTACACTCTAGTTTTCATGTTTAGGTTCCCACGAGATATTCCTCAACAGGAAGCCCTATTATTTGAAGTAACTTGAGAGAGAGAATGTTCTAGCAAACAGAAAATAATTGAACATACTTCTTATCTCCATTTTTTTTTTTTTGGTTCTGAGGATTGAACCCAGGGGCATTCTACCTCCAAAGGTCCTTTTCTTTTCTTTCTTTAATTTTGAAACAGGGTTTTCCTAAGTTCCTGAGGGTCTTACTAAATTGCTGAGGCTGTCCTCGAACCTGTGATCCTCTTGTTTCAGCCTCAAAAGTACTGGGATTACATGTGTGCATTACCCCTCCCAGCTTCTTCCTTTCAAATATTCTATATATGAGAACGTGGCAGGTCCTGGACTCTGTGCTGACCAGCATCAACTGATACAGTTGACACTTTTAGGAACAGTAATTAGCTCAGGATTCATGCTGAAGAAAATATTCCTATCTCTTATGCTCCATTGAGGGTTTATTTTCATTTCCTCACTGTTTATATTGAAAGTTCCAAGATCTGTTGGTTTTGCAAAATCTGGGGGGGGGGGGAAGTCCACCGTCTAAACAAGTAGCACCATGCACTGGGGCGGTAGGATGCAGATGGTTTATTTTTCTGAAAAAATGGCTAACATGAGCTTGTGCATCTATCCCAGAGGTCGCACCCAACAAGAGCCAAGGCGCCACCGGGTAGCCGAGTTATCTGGGCTTCTGGAGCCAGAGGTGGAAGAGAACAGCGGCTCCGAAGCAAAGGCCGTTGTAGCCAGGGACTCTGCGGTCAAGTGCGGCCTCACTCTGAATGTCTCAGATTCTCAGAGTGGCCACAGGGCCTGGCCTCAGCTCTCGGCTACCACGTGAGGCTGTATTGCAGCAGCGGTATTATTATTATTGTTGTTGTTATTGTTATTGTTATTATTGTGGTATGGTACTGGAGATTGAGCCCAGGGGCATTCTACCTCTGAGCTACACCCCCAGACCTGTTTTATTCTTTTATTTGGAAACAGGGTCTCACTAAGTTGCGGAGGGCCTCACTAAGTTGCTGAAAGTTGCTAAGGCTGGCCGCAACCTGCGATCCTCCTGTCTCTGCCTCCCAAGTACTGAGATTACAAGTATGTGCCACCATGCCTGGCTTATTTTAATTAATTAATTTATTTGCAATACTGGGGATTGAACTCAGGGGCATTCTACCTTCAAGCTACACCCGCAGTCCTATTTTTTTATTCTTTATTTTGAAACAGGGTCTCACTAAGTTGCAGAGGGCCTCACTAAGTAGCTGAAGCTGGCCAATCCTGTCTCAGCCTCCTGAGTACTGGGATTACAAGCATGCGCCACCATGCTCAGCTTATTTTATTTTTATTTTTTGTTATTTTTTTTTTTGTGTGTGTGTGTGGTGTTGGGGATTGAGCCCTGGAGCATTCTACCTCCAAGCTACACCCTCAGCCTTATTTTTTATTTTATTTTGAAACAGGGTCTCACTAGGCTGATGCAAGTCTTACTACCTGCTGAGGCTGTCCTTGAACCTACAATCCTCCTGTCTCATCCTCCCAAGCACGGGCATGCACCACCACATCTGGATTCATCATGCATTATTTCGCTTGCAAATGAATTAGAGAAAATGATAGAAATAAGGTTAATAAAATGTAGTTCTTGCCAGGCGCCGTGGCATAAGCTTGCAATCCTATCTCCTAGGGAGGCTGAGGTAGGAAGAGTACAAGTGCGAGGTTACTCTCAGCAATTTAGTGAGATCTTGTCCCCAAATATAAAGGGGCTGGAGATGTAGCTCAGTGGCAAAGGGCCTGGGTCAACATCCACCACCTCAAAAAGAATAACATTAACCAGCTGTGGTGGCACACACCTGTAACCCCAGGACGACTGAGACAGGAGGATCTCAGATTGGAGGCCAGACCTAGCAATTTAGCAAAACGCTAGGCAACTTACTGAGACCCTGTTTCAAAATTTAAAAAAGGCAGAGGGAGCAGATGCGGTGGCACACACTTGTAATCCTAGTACTTGGGAGGCCGAGACAGGAGGAGGATGGGTTCTTGGCCAGCCTCAGCAACTCGGGCTCTCTGCAACTTAGACCCTGTTTCAAATTTAAAAAAAGCAAAATAGGGCTGGAGGTGTGGCTCAGAGGTAAAAAGCCCCTGGGTTCCATCCTTATTACCACAAAACAAAACAAAAGGGCTAGGAGTGTAGGTTGGAAGTAGAATGACCCTTGGTTCAAGCCCCAGCACTTTCCCCTCTGCCCCCAGGAAAATACTAAGTGACATTTTCTCTGCTTTCACACAGCCAATATTAATAAAGGTAGGACCTTATGAACACCAAAAAACAAGCCACCCTCCCTTTCTTCTTTCTTTTCTTTTCTTTTTTTTTTTTTTTCGGTACTGGGGATTGAACTCAGGGGCATTCTACCTTCAAGCTACACCCTCAACCTCATTTTTTTATTCTTTATTTTGAAACGGGGTCTCACTAAGTTGCGGAGTGCCTCACTATGTAGCTGAGGCTGGCCCCGAACCCCGATCCTCCGGTCTCAGCCTCCCAAATGCTGGGATTACAAGCGTGTGCCACCACGCCCGGCCCCCTTTCTTTCTTTCCCTCTCTTATTTATTTTTTTGCATGCCAGGGTTGAGATCCAGGTGTTGGAGCATGCTTGACCGCGAGCCACACCTCAGCCCTGCCACCCTCCTTTGTGAGTCCTGAGCCCAAGCCAGGGGTCTCTTCTTGGAAACTCCTTCCTTCACCCCAGGGTGGCAAAATTAAAAAGAGCTAGAGTGTCTTGGAAGATGGCTTGTGTGAGGCCTTTGCTCTGTGTGTTACCTTCCTCGTCTGTTTTCTGCGTGTTATGGACGGGAACGTGGGCTTACTGACAGTCGATGACTTGCCTGAAACCCCCGCCCCCCCGGCTAAGAATAGTAGCGTGTGGGCACCGTCTCAGGTCGTCTGACACTAAAGCCTGGATGAAAAGATTGTTTTTTAACTCAATTTTTAAATAGATAATAAATGCAGAACTATATATAGACTTCCTATAAAAACTCCCTCCTACCTATAACCCAGCTTCCCTCTCCAAAGGCAACCGATGTAGCAAGCTTCTGGAGGATTTTTTGAGAGATATTTTAATGGGTATACAAGTCAAAACACGTGTGCATGTGTGCAGGTGTATGTGTGTATTTTTGTAAACATTTTGCTGTGGGAAATGTCAAACGAATGCGAAAGTGGACAGAATCCTAGGATGGAGCCCCCAAGTTCCCATGGTCTGCTCAAGCATTACCAATTCAAGAAAGAACATTTTTTTCCCCCTTGGTACTTGGGAATTGAACCCAGGGATAGTCTACTTCCAAGCTAGCCCTTTTTAATTTTTTTTTTTTAAATAGGGTCCCACTAGGTTGCTGAAAGTCTCACTAAGTTACTGAGTCTGGTTTTGAATTTGTGATCCTCCTGTCTCAGCCTCCCAAGTACTGAGACTGCAAGTGTGCACCACAATGCCAAGCTCAAAACCAATTTTTATCTCATCTATATCTTACCATCTGGTCCCAGACATCATATCATTTTATTGATAAATATTTCTGTGTATATATAAAAAGGACAAAGAAGCTGGGCATGGTGGCTCACGCTTGTAATCCCAGCGTTTGGGAGGCTGAGACCAGAGGATCCAGGTTCGCAGCCAGCCTCAGCTACCTAGTGAGGCCCGCCGCAACTTAGTGAGACCCTGTTTCAAAATAAAGAATAAAAAATAGGGCTGGGGGTATAGCTCGGAGGTAGAATGCCCCTGAGTTCAATCCCCAGTACCAAAAACAAAAACAAAAGAAAGGACAAAGACTCTTGAAACAGAACCAAAATTAATCACCCCTAAATTAAATTTTACAATAATTCTTTTTTTTTTTTTTTTTTTTTTTTTGCGGTACTGGGGATTGAACTCAGGGGCATTCTACTTCCGAGCTATACCCCCAGCCCTATTTTTTTATTCTTTATTTTGAAACCGAGTCTCACTAAATTGCGGAGGGCCTCACTAGGTAGCTGAGGCTGGCCTCGAACCCGGATCCTCCGGTCTCAGCCTCCCGAATGCTGGGATTACAAGCGTGCGCCACCAGGCCCGGCTAAATTTTACAATAATTCTTTAATATCATAAAATATCTAGTCAGCAACAAATTTCCAACTGCTTTGTAAATGTCATTTATTATTTTTTCAGTTTGTTTATTGTAACAAGATTTAAGGAAGGTCTATAGATTGCAATTGTTGGTAGGTCTCTCTCTCTCTCTCTCTCTCTCTCTCTCTCTCTCCCTCTCCCTCTTCCTCTCTCTCTCTCATTGGTACTGGGTGGGAACTGAACCAGAGAGCATTCTACCTCTACCTCCAAGCTCCTTCTCCAGCTTTTTAAATTTATTTTTTTCCAGTACTGGGGATTAAACCCAGGGGCATTCTACCTCTGAGCTCCACCCCCAGTCCTATTTTTTATTCTTTATTTTGAAATAGGGTCTCACTAAGTTGCGGAGGGCCTCACCTCACTAGGTAGCTGAGGCTGGCTGTGAACCTGGACCCTCCAGTCTCAGCCTCCCAAATGCTGGGATTAAATGGGATTAAACTTTTTATTTTTATTTTAAAACAGGGTCTCTGAAGTTTCTGAGGCTGGCCTCGAACCTGTCATCCTCCTGTTTCAACCTCCCAAGTGTTGTAATTACAGGTCTGTGCACCATTTCAGGGAACCCTTCCGCTCCAGTCATTTGATTTACAAAAATAAACACCATATCTTCAGGTGAGATAATTGTGGTCCACAAATGGCTTATTTTAATCTGGAGTCTGCTCAGATAACAAGTGCTGAGAGAGACTCTAGGGACAGGACTCTCCAGGAGAAAAGGAAAGTCTTTGGAATTTACTTTTTTCTTTTGTCTTACTTTATCTCTCCTCCACTTAATTGCCCAAGGCCTCAGAGTCTTTGAGGAAAGCAGGACAAGTCTGTTCCTCTGATGTCTTATCTGTTCCTGGTCATTTTGCACTCCCGCAGGGGGTCCCATTAGGCTGGCCTCATCGCTCAAAGCCCTTCTTTCTGATCAGGAGAGTTTCAGCTCTAGTTGCTTTTATAAACTTCTTTTCTTTGGGTACTTGGGATTGAACCCAGGGCCATTCTACCTCTGAGATATACCCCCAAGCTCTTTTTATTCCTTATTTTGAAACAACATATTGCTAAATTCCTGAGACTGGCCGCCAAAGTGCGATCCTCCTGTCTCAGCTTCCCAACTACTGGGATTACAAGTGTGCGCCATCAAGCCCAGCTTTTATTTTATTTTTTAATAGAGAAAGGGCCTATGAAGGCAAAGAGCCCAGGGCCCTGGGTATTTTTCAGGGTTGGTGACTAATAATACAATAATAAAGTTAGATATTTACTATCTGTGGCCAGAGGCAGAAAACTTTAACCAAGTTAAACAAACAAACAGATAGGTAGATAGATGTCACCTTGCAAGAAGCCATTTGCTGCCTAAGCCTGCTGTGCTCGGGGTTTCCTGCTTTTCCTGTTTCCTCCTCAGTTTCTCTCCTGTGGTTTGGTGAGACAGTTGTCACCTTGGTCCTACAGTCACAAGGAGTACGTGAAAAATGGAGTTGAAACAACTGGCCCATAACCTGAAACATAGTAAGCACTTAAGAAATAGTCCAGCCAGGCGTGGTGGCGCACACTTGCGATCCCAGTACTTGGGAGGCTGAGACAGGAGGATCGCAGGTTCAAGGACAGCCCCAGCAAGTTAGAGAGACCCTGTTTCCAAATAAAAAATAAAACAGGGCTGGGGTTATTAGGGAACCCCTAATACCACAAAAGAAAAAGAAAGTCTTCCCAGTTTGGGGGACGCATGCTTGCAATCCCAGTACTTGGGAGGCCGAGACAGGAGGATCGCAGGTTCGATGCCAGCCTGGTAACTTAGCAAGGCCCTGAGCAACTTAGATAGATCCTGTCTCAAAACAAAACCTACAATGGCTAGGAGTGTAGCTCAGAGGTAGAATGCCCTTGGGTTCCATCCCCAGGGCCAAAAAAGAAAAGAAAGTCCTCCCTCTCTGTCCTGCTACCCCTTTCCACTCTTTCTCTTTCCCTTCCCTCACTTTGGACCTCACTGCCTCCTTTCCCCTCTGCCCTCCACTCTTGGGCAAACTCTACGACTCTGCCTGGCTTTTCCCGGCCTCCCTGCGCGGTGAAGCAGAGAAGACAGGAGCCCCGCAAGGCGCTGGGGCGCCATGGCGACCTGACCATGCTCCCATAAGCGAGGCTGTGTGCGCGCATGCGCAGCCCGCCCGCTGACCTTCCCCAGGGAGTCTTGTTATCAATTTTGGCAGAGTCCCTACCCTGCTGCTCTTGGAAATACCCTAACAATATAGGTTTGTGGCTTGACAGCAAGTTGAGAAAAATGGCAGCCAAGGACACTGACAGTGTAAGTCATAAAGTTCTACCCCCATGAAATTCGCTCTTGAGCCCATAAAACTGCAGGCAATGAAAAATAGTCATGGAGGATGAGCGTGGGGTAAATCAGTTACCCTTGGTATTTGGCCCCAATCTTGACTGCAGAGTGGGCTTAATCAAGCCTGTGTTGCAGAACTTCCAGTTTGTAAGTAAATATGACTTAGCCCCGCCCCCCCCCCAAAAAAAAGACATAGCTGAGCATGGTGGTGCACACCTCTAACCCCAGCGCATGGGAGGCAGACAGTGAGTACAACTGGCTGGAGATCAGCCTCAGCAATTCACTGGGATCCTGTTTCAAAATAAAAAATAAAAAAGGTTTGGTGATGTAGCTTGGAGTTCCATCCCCAGTACCAAAAAAGACAGAAGGTCCTTAGGTCCTTGGTAATTTTTTTTTTTGTTGTTGTTGTTGTTGTTGTTTTAATGGTACTAGGGATTGAACCCAGAGGTGTGCTAACTCCAAGCCGCACCCCAGGCCTATTTTATTTTTTGTTTTGAAATAGGATCTCAGTAAGTTGCTGAGGGTCTTGCTAAATTCCAGAAGTTGACCTGGAATCTGAGATCCTCCTGTCTCAGCCTCCCAAGTACTAGGATTAATGGCATGTGTAACCACACCCATCCCTTGCTACTTTTTTTTTTTTTTTTTTGTGGTGGTACTGGGGATTGAACCCAGGGGCATTCTACCTCCAAGCTACACCCAGAGGGCCTCACTAAGTAGCTGAGCCTGGCCACGAACCCAGATCCTCCTGTCTCAGCCTCCAAGCTTGCTAAATTTTTAAGCCTCTTCTGAAGGGCTATTTGGTCCAGTGGAAAGTTTAAACAAGTGAACTTGTATGACATAAAGATTTAACTTTAAAGTTACTTATAAAGCCGGGTGTGGTGGCGCACGCTTGTAATCCCAGCATTCGGGAGGCTGAGACAGGAGGATCCGGGTTCGAGGCCAGCCTCAGCTACCTAGTGAGGCACTCCGCAACTTAGTGAGATCTGGTTTCAAAATAAAGAATAAAAAATAGGACTGAGGGTATAGCTCGGAGGTAGAATGCCCCTGAGTTCAATCCCCAGTACTGCAAAAAAATTAAAAATAAAAATAAATAAAGTTAGTTATAAGCATTGAAAGCTAACTGGTTTTTGGGTTTTTTTTTCCCCCCCCGTGGGGATATGGGTGAACAGGTGCAAAACCACTGGATAGTTATCCTGGAATTGAACAAGGAAGCAGATGTATGACAGGTGGCAAGAGCCAGGTTCCTTATGTGAACTCGTGAGGTCACAGAGACGAGAAGGCTGGAGCAGCCGCGTAGTACCAGATGGGAAGTGGAGGCATCGGTGTGGACTCGTGTTTCCTTAGACACGGGTTAGCACACGCATGCATTCCTTGGTTCTGTCGGCTGAGAAACTTCAGAAGGAGCCACTGCCCAGTGCCGGCAAGCACACCCACCCCAAGCCATCAGGGACCAGATCTTGGTTATCAATACCGTTCGCCGAGAGACGGGACCAGGGTTTCTTGGCAAAATGGCTGGATGAGAATATGAAAGAGGAGCTTAGAGCACGTAGGTCTTTTATTTCATTTATTTATTTTATTTATTTATTTTGCAGTATTGGGGATTGAACTCAGGGGCATTCTACCTCCGAGCTACAGCCCCAGTCCTATTTTTTATTCTTTATTTTGTAACAGGGTCTCACTAAGTTGCAGAGGGCCTAAGTAGCTGAGGCTGGCTGCAACCCAGATCCTCCGGTCTCAGCCTCCCAAGTACTGGGATTACAAGTGTGCGCCACCACGCCCGGCAAGCATTTAGGTCTTGCTGGAAAGGAACAACAGACTCAAGAGGCATACACACACACACACACACACACACACACACACACACACACACACACACACCTGCCTATGGAAACTCAATGAAGAGACACAGGAACGGTACTGGGGATTGAACTCAGGGGCATTCTACCTCCGAGCCCTATTTTTTATTCTTTATTTGGAAACAGGGTCTCACTAAGTTGTGGAGGGCCTCACTAAGTAGCTACGGCTGGCTGTGAACTCGGATCCTCCGGTTTCAGCCTCCCAAATACTGGGATTACAAGTGTGTGCCACCACGCCCAGCTTCCCAGGCCTATTTTTTATTCTTTACTTTGAAACAGGGTCTCACTAAGTTGCAGAGGGTCGCACTAAGCAGCTGAGGCTGGCTGCGAACCTGTGATTCTCCTATCTCAGCCTCCCAATTACTGGGATTACAGGTGCGCCACCATGCCTGGCTTATTTTTTAATTTTGAAACACGGTCTTGCTAACTTGCCGCAGCTAGTCTTGAACCTGTGATCCTCCTGGTCTTAGCCTCCCAAGTACTGGGATTATAGTCATACACCACATGCCTGGCTTATTTATTTATGCATTTATTTATCATGGTACTAGAGATTGAACCCAGGAGCATTCTACCTCTGAGCTATACCCTAGTCGTTTTTCATTTTTTTGTTTTGAAACAAGGTCTCGCTATATTGCTGAGGCTGTCCTTGAACCTGCCATCCTCCTGTCTCAGCCTCCCAAGGTATGGAGGTTACTGGCAGGCAGTTAGGAATGCTCCCTCTGGTCAGGAGGGCAGAGGCAAGGGCTGAAGCTCACGTATCTAAAAGCCAATGATCAGTGGGAGCCAGCTACTCGGAAAGCATTTGCAGGCTGGCGAGGGATGGGACCTCTCTGTGGCACTTTCCCTTGGACGGGTGAGTGTTGGCGTGGGTCACCTCTGAGGAAACCAGGCAAAACCCCTAGGAACCATGTTTTCCTGGTCTCATGGTGACTGAAGTCTCTTGGCACCACCAACTCTTCCTTTTTTTTTTTTTTTGGTACTGGGGATTGAACCCAGAGGCATCCTACCTCTGAGCTACAACCCCAGCCCTATTTATTTATTTATTCATTCATTCATTCATTTATTTATTTATTTATTTATTTATTTATTTATTTATTTATTTATTTATTTGAAACAGGGTCTAAGTTGCTGGGAGCCTTACTAAGTTCCCAAGGCTGGCCTTGAACCTGTGATCCTCCTGCCTCAGCCTCCCAAGTACTGCGATCACAGGCGTACGCCACCATGCCCAGCTCCCTCCACTCTTCTAATACAAGGGACCGTGGCAACTGCTCCTGAAGGGCCGCCATGTCTAAGTCCACCGTGAGCCCCATGGCCTTGGGTGGGTGCAGGGGACCTCAGAGAGGCCCCAGCTGTGCGCTGTTTACTGTGGGAGGCCTGGAAGCCCCCACCCCCACTTCCAGTTCTTCTGGGAGGTGACTGGGGCCAGCCTGCTAGGATTACTGTGTTAATGAGATAAGATAATCTTTCGCTTATCTGCTTAAGAGGAGTGTGTGTCTGCCCAGATCCCAAAGCCTCCAGAGGAAACGCAGACCCTCAAAGGGGACTGAGCTTGTATCTGGATAAGGCCAGGCGTGGTGGTCCTGATGGCAGAGTCCTGAAGGGCTAGCACGGCTCTGGCTCATCAAGAACTGAGGAAACTCAGGAAACACAGCCCGAATATTCCAACAGGGCGAAGAAAGTCCTCCTCAAATGAGACATTTCACACCCATCGGTCCAGTCTTTTGCATACAGATGAATATTAAAAATCCTACAGACGGCCAGATGTGGTGGCACACGCCTAGGAGCCCAGTACTTGGGAGGCTGAGACAGGAGGATTGCAGGTTCGAGGACAGCCTCAGCAACTTAGTGAGGTGGTCAGCAACTTAGAGAGATTCTGTTTCAAAAAAAAAAAAAAGAAGGAAGGAAGAAAATAGGGATGGGAGTGTAGCTCAGAGGTAGAATGCCCCTGGGTTCAATCCCCAGCATCACAATAAATAAATAAATAAATTAATTAATTAAATAAAAATAATCCTACAGATGTCGTGTTGCAATTATTTCCACAGCCTGATCGGCAGGGATAGAGCTTCTTTGATCTGGGCACAGTCCAGTTCCTTCACTGAATGACTCTGTATGACAAATATTTTCTCTGGTCTTTGTCCCCATGATAGTGATTTGCTGCTATCAAAAAAGGGTCGTACTGTGGATATTTAGTTTTTGTAGGCAGGAAATGGGGAGTGATTCTCTAAGCCATATAGCTTTTTCTTTTTCTTTTCTTTTTTTTTTTTTTTTTTTTTTTGGTACTGGGGATTGAACCCCGTGGCATCTTACCTCTGAACTACACCTCAGCCCTTTTTTTTAATCTTCTATGTGGAAACTGGGGGTCACTAAGTTGCTTAGGGTTTCATTATGTTGCTGAGGCTGGCCTCGAACCTGTGATCCTCCTGTTAGCCTCCCAAGTTCTGGAATTTACTCTGCTCTGCATATGACTTCTTTTTATAAGATCTTTGTTGTGTGAGGTGAGGAGGGAAGAGGGAGAGATGACAGCGTCCTATCCTGGACCCAGTCGAGATCTATTTGGTAGATAAAGTTGACAAGACAGGATAGATTGGAATGGGGGCGGGAGGAAGAAAAAAGGAGAGATCAGACCAGCCAGAAGAACAGGGGGGGGGGGTCTAGGGCGCAGCGCTGGGCAGGCTCTGTGTGGATGCTGTGGATTATCCAAAGAGTGGGTGCTGGGTAGGGACTAGACACAGCTGCCGCTGGGGACGGGCACCAGGCCTGAGACGTCATGAAGGAAATATTGTAGAGGTCATATCAAGCTCAGATCCCCAAGGAGAGAGAGGGAGGAGGGCCCAGGACCCAACCTGGAGGAATAGCCAGGGTTAGAGATGAGGGAGAGAAAGATGACTCAATAAAGGAGATCAAGATGGCCAGAAGGAACTTAGTGAGGCCCGGTTTCAAAATAAAGAATAAAAAATAGGGCTGGGAGTGTAGCTCGGAGGTAGAATGCCCCTGAGTTCAATCCCCAGTACCACACACACACAAAAAAAGATGGTCAGAAGGAAAGTTAAGCTGGGTGTGGTGGCACACACCTGTAACCCCAGTACTTGGGAGGCTGTGAAAGGAAGATCACTGGTTCAAGGCCAGACTCAGCCATTTAGCAAGACCCTGTTTCAAAAATAAAAAATAGGCTGGAGTTGTAACTCAGAGGTATAACACCCCTGGGCTCAATCCCCAGTACCAAAAAACAAAATAAAAAGCAAAAGTTGGGCTCAGTTCTGACAAATGCTGCTGAGAATTCAAATAGGATGAGGCTGCAGAACTTTTTATTTTTTTTTTTCTTATTTTAAAAGACAAATTTAGCTTGTAATCCCAGCATTTGGGAGGCTGAGACTGGAGGATCCGGGTTCACAGTCAGCCTTAGCTGCTTAGTGATGCCCTCTGCAACTTAGTGAGACCCTGTTTCAAAATAAAGAATAAAAAAATAGGGCTGGGGCTGTAGCTCGAAGGTAGAATGCCCCTGGGTTCCATCCCCAGTACTGCAAAAAAAAAAAAAAAAAAAAAAAAAAAAAAAAAAAAAAAAAAAAAAAAAAAAAAAAAAGAAAAAAGAAAAAAGAAAGAAAGAAAAGACAAATTTATTTATCATAGTTTTGAAGGAAGCCAAGTCCAAGATCAAAATGCCAGGTCATTCAATTCAATCCAAGTGAAGACTTTCTTCCTGGCTTCCTGCAGGCAGCTGCATTCTCCCTGTGTGTGGAGAGAGAGGAGAGGAGAGGAGAGGAGAGGAGAGGAGAGGAGAGGAGGAGGAAGAGGAGGAGGAGGAGGGAGAAAATGAGAGAGAACAAGAACTGTCATTTTTATTCAGCAACACAATAGCACAGAAATTGCTGGGGATCTGGCCCTAGGCAGGATCAGACAAATGGTGGAGTGGGGGCCAGGTGGGGGGTGGTGGTGGAGATGACCCCCAAATCAATTCCAGATGAAATCAGAGTACAAATATAGGAACTGAACTATAAAAATACTGTGAGTACTGTTCCAGTCATGCATGGTGGGGCACACCTGTCATCTCAGTACTTGGGAGGCTAAGACAGGAGGATTGTAGGTTTAAGACCAGACTCAGCAACTTAATGAGACCCTGTTTCCAAATAAAAAAGTACTGGGGGTGTAGCTTGGAGGTAGAATGCCCCTGGGTTCAATCCCCAGTACCCCAATAAATAAATAATTAAACAAATAAATAAGTAAATAAAATACTATGAGAGAAAATATAGGAGGAGCCTTTTTATAATCTTCAGACAGAAGGCTTTTAAAACACTCAAATTAAAATACATAAAAATTTAAAAAGTTAGCTGGGTATGGTAGTGCACACGTATAATCCTAGTACTTGGGAAGCTGAGGCAGGAACACCCCAGGTTAAATGCCAGCCTCAGCAACTTAGCAAGACCCTTTTTCCAAATAAAAAATAAGATAGAGCTGAAGATGTATACTATAAGAAAAGATGCTCAATTTCATCAGTGGGCAGAGACATGCTCATGTCAGCGCCAGTACTAGGTGGGGGCTGGCTATTCTCCTACACATTCCATCGTGGGAGGGATTGTAAATTGGTACACCCAGGGTGGACAATCAATGCTTATTAACAAAGTCCACTGAATATAATATATACGTAAAAAATGAATGCGTGTACACTGGGTGTGTTGGTGCATGCCTGTAATCCCAGTACTTGGGAGGCTGAGACAGGAGGATTTGAGGACAGCCTCAGCAACTTAGTGAGACCTTGTTTCAAAAAAAATAGATCTGTGAGTGTAGCTCAGAGGAAGAATGTCCCTGGGTTCAACCCTCAGTCACACACACACACACACACACACACACACACACACACACACACGCCCTGCATGTAGATGATGATTTATTTCTGCTCTATAATAAACAGAGAATTGCCATCAAGACATCAGACATTTTTCTTCTTTCCAGAGCTCTGGGTCCTCTTCCAAGCCCACCCAAAGTCCAGTTTTGAGACTGCAGGACTGAGGCCCGTCTTCTTGATGAGGTAGCTTAGAAGTAAAAATGTTAGGTAGAAAAGAGGTATTGGGAAAATTCATAGAAATATAGTTTTTAGCCTTTTTAAAAATCCGGAGAGTGTATTCCACCCCTTGGAAATTTGTGGTTCGGCCCAAGAGAAATGTATAGCCCAGCCCACCGTAACCACACACACCTGGAAAGAGGAGGAGCCAAATCTCACCTGGAGCTCAACCTATGGAATACTTGGAAACTGAGAGAGAGGGGCGGGAAATGAGGACCCCGCCCTCTCATATACCCCCTGGAATCCCATGTGTTTTCCCTCTTGGACTCTTGCCCGGGACCGGGGAACATGCCCTAAGAATCGGTGGCCAGGGATTTCTTTCTGTACTCCCCGTCTTGTCCTACACCCCAGTTTTCTTCTCCCTGACCTTTTCCTAAAGAATAAACCTGCCAGATGTTGTGATTGATAAGTGTAGAAATTCTTTTCTCCACAAAATATCAAGAACCCTTATCCTTGGGGTACACGGTGCACCTCATCACATTCTCACTGGCTGTCAGCTGGGTGGTCTTCCTAGAGCTGCCCACGGTCCCTGGCCACGCGGCCCCTCACAGCACGTGGCTCGCTCCTTCCACGCAGAAGGAGGCCCCTGTCTCCAGTCGTCTAAGACCATCTTCCAGCACGTCAGGTAGTGAAGGGAGGGCTCTTCCCCTCAGGCAAAAGGGTCTGGGATCAAGGGAATTGTTAACGAAGTCAGGGTCGTTATTATAGCCTGGTATAAAGTAGACAAGCCTTTGGTCATTTTTGCTGATGAACTTGTTGTGAGGTAAACGCGGTCCCACTCGTGGGTCCTTGGCCTCCGTGATAAAAAGAATTTTAACACGCGCCAGTCAGGAACAACAGGCGGGTCTTTATTCAGGGAGCTCAGGAAAACGGGTAAGGGGAAATCTTTTGAGTCACAGAACAGGAGGGCAAACCGAGAGCCCAAGGGGAAAGGGGCATAAGGGGAAAGGCGCAAGGGAAAAAGAAAATGAAGGGCCGAGTCCTTGCCTCCCCAGTTCTTATATCCAAGGGGCTGGCCTAGCAGTCCGGAATACAGGTATAGGTGGTCGTCCAAAAAGAGGGTGGGCACAGGAAAGGTTGGATCCTCCTCTTTCTCAGGTTTCAAGATGGATCCTGGCCTTTGTCCTGACCTTGGCGGTGAATCTCAGGTGGGGGCAGGGCTTTTCGGGGATCAGGGTGTGGAAACTTCCAAGGGGTGAAGTTAGCTTAAAACTCTCCAGATTTTTTTTTAAAAAACTATATTTTTCCTTTTCCTCC
This sequence comes from Graphiurus murinus, assembly GCA_004027655.1. NCBI lineage: Eukaryota > Metazoa > Chordata > Mammalia > Rodentia > Gliridae > Graphiurus > Graphiurus murinus. Next base: position 29,586 of record PVLC010000718.1, read on the forward strand.
CAGTGTCTCCTTCCTACCTAAATTTTATTCCTTCTCTTCTACCTCATCAAACTCAGTTTATTTCACAGGCGCTGAAGAGTGTTAAAAAATAAAATCACAAGCCGGGCATGGTGACACACGCTTGTAATCCTAGCATTTGGGAGGCTGAGACTGGAGGATCCGGGTTTGTGGCCAGCCTCAGCTACTTAGTGAGGCACTCCGCGACTTTTTTTTTTTTTTTTCGGTACTGGGGATTGAACTCAGGGGCATTCTACCTCTGAGCTATTCCCCCAGCCCTATTTTTTATTCTTTATTTTGAAACCGAGTCTCACTAAGTTGCGGAGTGCCTCACTAGGTAGCTGAGGCTGGCCACGAACCCAGATCCTCCGGTCTCAGCCTCCCAAATGCTGGGATTACAAGGGTGCGCCACCACACCCAGCTGGCACTCCACAACTTAGTGAGACCCTTCCAGCTCTGCTTGCACAAGTGATTCCAGAGCTTCCTCTCTCCTGGAGAGCCCCGGGAAATGCTGTCGGAAGCAGGCTGTAGGCAGGGCTTTGCAACTCGAGCTTTGTTTTTCTTCTTCTCCACTGTGGATGAGCCCACCGCTGATGTAGGACTCGATTAGGGCCGACCGGCACTGGCGGCAGGGACGCATATGTCCACGCAGGACCCAGGATTTCCTGCAGAGCTTGTCCTCTTTGGAACACTCACAGTGGAAAATCAAACAGTCCCTCGCCCAGTTGCTCCCCGTGGCTCCAGCAACACAAAGCTGTGTTCTTTGGACCGGCTTTGCTGCCCCAGCAATCCGTAAGAGATTTCCTCTTTCTCATTAAACCCCCATCATGAGCAAATTGTTTTGTCAGTTGGCCAGGATCTTGGAACACTCACAGATCATGTTCGCAGGAAACCCCAGCTGCGCGTGGGGAGGTGGGGGCCAGGCCTCAGAGAAAGGTTCATTTTTATTTCAAGTTGTCATACTCTTTGATTGTCTTCAGCAACATTAAATGAAAATACATCCGTGGTTGTTTCTACGTATAGAATCAAGCTGTCCCCTGAGAACAGGTGGGGCAATTCCAGGGTGACTGGAGTATGATCAGGAAATCCTTCTGAGAAGCAGAGAAAGAAGTCTATATTACACCGTATGCTCAAAGAATAGTAGATGCAGTGCCAACCCCACAGGCTCCTGAGGGATAGTCAGACTGCCCCGGGTCCAGAACTCTTCACCGCCCTGCGGTCTAGCTCACCTGCTGGTCGTATCTTTAGACCTGGTCCAGCCCTGCCCTACCAGCCTCGCCCTGGCAGGAAGGACGATGAAATCATTAACCAAGAGTCGCTGATGCGTTGTGCTCTGGTCATCAGTACTGCTGTGGCTTACTTTGCTTGTTAAATCCCTGGACTTCCCCTGTGTGCTTGGTCAGTGTTAACTGTCCAGCCCTTGATCTTGGTTCAACCACTGTCGGGGGCCTAGCCTGGCCAGAAAGACCTCGCCTCTAGATGGCGCCTGGCAGAGTGCCAGAAGTGGCTGCAGGTGGTAACATTCTAGGGCTGCGCCACGCCAGAGCGCATGCACCAGCACGCCCGGCTCGTGGCCGGCCCAGGTGAGAGCTGTATGAGACGCCTCATGGCTTAGGCCCTGTGTGGCTTTAAGAGCCTCCACAGCCGGGCGTGGTGGCGCACGCTCGTAATCCCAGCATTCGGGAGGCTGAGACTGGAGGATCCGGGTTCGCGGCCAGCCTCAGCTACCTAGTGAGGCACTTCGCAACTTAGTGAGACTCAGTTTCAAAATAAAGAATAAAAAATAGGGCTGGGGGTATAGCTCGGAGGTAGAATGCCCCTGAGTTCAATCCCCAGTACCGCAAAAAAAAAAAAAGAGCCTCCACCTCTCGCATGTGAGAGAGAGGCTGGCTGGGTTGTTGCTGGAGTGGGTTGCTGGAGAAGTTCTGGGAGGAAAGGTTGTTGGTTGCTAGTGGAAGGTGGATTGCTGGAGAGAGGGGTTATTGGGAGTCTGTTGGAAAGGCACTATTTGGAGAGACGGCTTCTGTGCTGTGATTGTTACTGCTTGTGTAAGTGCCCTCGATCCCAGGGAGAGAGGTATAATAAAGAGAGGTTTGAATCAGCAACATTCAGGCAGTGTCTTTATTGGGGCCTCATGGTTGAGGGTTCAGCCTGGAGTTCCCGATAAACCACCTATGGGCAGACCTTTTTAAAAGTCTTCAAGTGGGGTGTGGTGGTGCACGCCTGCAATGCCAGCACTTGAGAAGCTAAGACAGAAGAATAGCCGGTTGGAGGTCAGCATTCAGTAATTTAGTGAGACTCTTTCAGAAATTAAAAAAAGAAAAAAAGAAAAGGGCTTGGAGTGTAGCTCAGAGGTAGAGGTTCAATCTCCAGCACCACAAACACACAAAGTCTTCATTGGTTATATTTATCCTAACCCTAAACTTTCCCTTTTAGAACCCAAACTTTTTGTTTTGTTTTGTTTGTGGTACTGGAGATTGAACTCAGGGGCATTCTACCTCCGAGCTATACCCCTAGCCCTATATTTTTTATTCTTTATTTTGAAACAGGGTACCCAGATCCTCCGGTCTCAGCCTCCCGAATGCTGGGATTACAAGCATGCGCCACCACGCCCGGCTAAACCCAAACTTTTTATTTATTTATTTATTTGCGGTACTGGGGATTGAACTCAGGGGCATTCTACCTCCGAGCTATACCCCCAGCTCTATTTTTTATTCTTTATTTTGAAACAGGGTCTCACTAAGTTGCAGAGTGCCTCACTAGGTAGGTAGCTGAGGCTGGCTGTGAACCCGGATCCTCCGATCTCAGCCTCCCAAATGCTGAGATTACAAGTGTGTGCCACCACGCTCGGCTTAGAACCCAAACTTTTGTCTCCCAGTCCTGGTGCCCAAAGATACTGAAAGCCCACCTGCCCGCTGCTGTCAGCATTTCAAATCAAGACACCTTCACCCCATCCTGGACTCGACTCTACTTCTCCTCAAAATGAATCTCAAAGCTGGGCGTGGTGGTGCACACCTGTAATCCCAGTGCTTGGGAGGCTGAGACAGGAGGATCACTGATCCGAAGCCAGTCTCAGACATTTAGCAAGATCCTTAGCAACTTAGCGACACCCTGTTTCCAAATAAAAAATAAAATAGCCTGGAGGCTGAATGCCCCTGGGTTTCATCCCCAGTACCACAAAAGCAATCACACAAAAACTCATGTGTTGGAAGCGTGGTCCCCTATGCAGCACGGTTCAGAGGTGGTGCTTCTAAGCAATGATTGGGCCACAAGGGCTCTGACTTCCTCGGTGGATTAATCCTGTAGTGGAAACTAGTTGGAGGAAGTGGGTTACCGGGGGTGTGCCCTGGAACGGTTCGTCTTATCCTGGCCCTCCCCCAGCCCTCTGCTTCCCAGCTCCTATGAGTAACCTTCCTCTGCCACACACTTCCGCCATGATGTTCCCATGATGCCTTGCCCGAGGCCCAGAGCGATGGAGCCGGCCAACCGTGGGCTGATCCCCTGAAACGGAGCCAAACAGAAAGATCTGGATCTGCTAGTCTCTAGAGCTGGATCTTCCTGGCTGACCTCAAAGGTGAGTCTCATTTGCGCAGTGGCGAATGCCTCTGTGAGTTATGCACAAGCTAAAGAGAGATTCGAGGTAACTACTTCTCAAAGGCCATTAGCGTGGGAAGAGTGAGAGTCGGCCCATCTGCAGGTGGTTTGCGCCCTTGTTATCCTCTGTAGTGCTGTGGGGTAGCTTTGAGGGGAACGGCTCTGTTTTCCATGTAACTCTCGTAAGTAGAGGCTGTACTTTCAGTGGAAATTCAATGTTTTGAGTCCTTGACAGGAGAATCCTCAGTGTGAGTTATTCTTCCACCAGAGGAAGTCACTTTGACTGGCTGGGCGTATTTTGGGGAGCTGGCCACGCTTAGCAGGTCTAGTTAGGAAGATGAACGAGCCCCAGGAGCATTGGCAGGTGTGGACCTCGTGCTGCCAGCCATGGGAGACCCAGGTGAGGTCACCGGCTCCTCCCGGTCTTCTCGTGCTCTGGGAAGTGAGCCTGAAGAAACCGCTGGTGACTCCCGCTCTGACCCCGGGCAGGAGAAAGTAGAGCGAAGCTGAGTCTCACTTGCCCAGGGCTGAGCGTTCCTCTTCCGTACACACAAGCTGAAGAGGGTGGGAGGTAAATACTTCCCCAAACAGACGGCACCATCAAAGAAAGGGAACTTGGTGGGAAGCCTCATAGAGAAAGAGCAGGTCCAAGTAAGTCAGTCTCGGGTGACACTTCTGAGTTCCACACGGAGGGATTTCATTTGAAATGCAATGTGACAAATTAAGCCTTATTTGTTCACATTCCTTTGTGGGAAGGGTTGACAGCAAGCTTGGAATGAGGTTCTGGCTCAGGTCAAGTGGAGAGATGGCAGGGCTCACGCGCCCCATCGGGAAGGGGTGAGGTGTTCTAAAACGGTGGATGGCGAGTGTCTGAGCTAAACATAACCCCTTTCACCTTTTATTTGTTTATTTCTTTGGTGCTGGAGGTCAAATCCAGGGACAACTATACTGCCAGACCCTTTTTATTATTTAATTTTGAAACAGTGTTTAGCTAAGTTGCGGAGGCTAGCCTCGAACCTGCGATCCTCCTGTCTCAACCTCCCAGGTATGGAGGAACAGGTGTGTGCCACGATACCAGGTCCTTTCACCTTTTGATCTAGAGTAGGGCACCTCACACTCGAGCTGCATCGGGGTTACCCGCTGGCTTGTTAAAGCACAGGCTGTCTCCCCTCCTCTGAGAGCTTCTGCTGCGGTAGGGCCGGGCTGGGGGCCTATAAATGCCATTTCTAGGAGTTCTCAGGTGAGGATCAGGCTGCTGACTGGTCCAGGGACCACACTTTGAGAACCGCTCATTCAGAGCGCTCTATTGGTTTGCTGTGCCTGGGTGCTGCAGGCTTGGTCACCGGGCTGCAGTGCTGTTGGGAGGTAGCAGAATCTGAGGGAGGGGGCGGCTGACGGGAGGAAGCTTGGTCACTGGGGACATGAAATGAAAGGGCAGCTGGACCCTGCCACGTGCAGCTTCTTGTTGCTTTTTTTTTTTTTTTAAGGTACTGGGGATTAAACCCAGAGGCATTCTACCTTTGAGCTACACCCCAGCCCGATTTTATTTCTTATTTGGAAACAGGGTCTCGCTAGGTTAACAAGAGTCTCACTTCTTGCTGAGGCTGTCCTCAAACCTGCGATCCTCCTGTCTTAGCCTCCCAAGTACTGGGATTACAAGTATGTGCCATCATGCCCGTTTTTTTTTTTTTTTTTCCCTTTTGGTACTGAGTATTACACCCAGAGGCATTCTATTTCTGAGCTACTCCCACAGCTCTATTTTTATTTTTATTTTGAAATAGGGTCTCACTAAGTTGCAGAGGGCCTCACTAAGTAGCTGAGTCTGGCCTCAACCCGGATCCTCCTGTCTCCACCTCCCAAGTACTGGGACCACAAGCGTGCATCACCACGCCCGGCTTCTTGTTGCTTTTTTTGCTCCTTTCACACTTTGCTGTGGTTGTTAAAGAAAATCCCAAGATCACATTAAAACCTTTGTACTCTATCCACAACCTCTAATTGCCAGGCAAAACAAATCACCAAAAAAAAAAATTACGAAATCTCTCAAATGTAATAAAAATAGTAATTAGTAGCCTGATGGGGGAGTTACCCTCTCTGCAGCTGGATAATAAAATCAAGTACACTCTAGAATATACAGAAAAATACAGGCATGAACTTGCTATTCATCTATAGGGACTGTTATGAGAAACTCCTGAAGAGCACAGAATGCAATGGTCTCTATCATTTTGCTCTTCCTTTGTGTGTGTGTGTGTGTGTGTGTGTGTGTGTGTGTGTGTGTGTGTGTGTGTGTTACTAGGGATTAAACCCAGGGACATTCTCCCTCCGAGGTAGGGTATTCCATTGAAACCTCAGGACACCCATCGAGCACAGTCACAGGACAGGTGTGGCCCCAGCTGTGCTGCTTGCTGGACCTTAGAAGTAAGGAAAGCCAGGCCGGGGCAGGCAGTGGCCCGTCAACCCCACGCAACCTGCACACAGGGGCCATCACGGCCTTTCAGAGCATCAGACCCAGCGTTTGGGCCTTCAGACAAAGCAGAAGTAAGTGGAAGAGAAACTTTTGTAGAGTCCTCAAAATTATTCATGACAGAAGTGTGATTCCCGATCGATTTGTGAAGGAGCCCCTGAGACCCCCAAAAATAACTCCAGAGGGACGGAGAGTGTTCTCATGGCACCATCTCCAAGCCCACTGGAGTCACTAGCATGCGGCAAGTGCTCAATAAGTGCCTCATTAAAGGAATGGCTCAGTGGGTTATCTGCAGTACAGCCAGGGGATCTTGGGCCCGAGGGAGAAATGGTCTCTCTCCATTGCCTGCCATGAGTTTGGGTTTTGAGGCTTCCAAACACGAACGATGCTTGCAGGAAGGGGACAGGATGAAGGAGCAAACCTCCAGGAGGGCTGAGACGGCGGTACCCCAATGCCGGACTCTCCTGTGCTCGTTGCTTTGTTCCTCTCTCTTCTGTTACTCTCAGCCTTTAGTTCAGCCTTCCAGGGCTTTCTCCACTGCCATGGGGAATAAATGGAAGGACTTCATCTCTGCATTTGGCTCAGAGCTGTAAAAAAGAACTGGTTTGTCTTTGTCTGTTTTCTGTTGCTGTAACTGAAAGCCACACACTGAGTAACTTATAAGGAAAAAATGTTTTGCAGCTCCTGGTTCTGATGGCGGGGGAGCTCAAGATCAGACGGCCACATCTGGTGAGAGCATCTTGCTACATGACAGAGGGCATCAAGTGACCAGACAGAGAGAGGCAGGCAGAGAGAGCTCCCCTTGATAACAAAGCCACTCCTTTGGTAACCCATGGATCCATTAACCCATAAATGGACCAATCCAGGAAAGATGGCAGGGATTAATCACCTCTTTTTTAATGTATGTGTGTGGTACTGGGGATGGAGCCCAGGGGCATTCTACCTCTGAACTACTCCCCCAGCTCTATTTTATTTTTATATTTTGAAACAGGGCCTCACTAAGTTACGGAGGACATCACTAAGTTGCTGAGGCTGTCTTCAAACCTGTCTCAGTCTCCCAAGTACTGGGATTACAAACATGCATCACCATGTCCACCTGACCAATCACCTTTTAACAGGTCCATCTGAGTTGGGCACGGCGGCATATGCCTATAATACCAGTACTTGGGAGACTGAGACAGAAGGATCACAGGTTCGGGGCCAGCTTCAGCAACTTAGTGAGACCCTGAACAACCTAGTAAGACCCTGCTTCCAAACAAAACAAAAAAGGCTAGAGGTACAGCTCAGAGATAGAATGCCCCTGGGTCCCATCCCCAGTACCACCACCACCAAAAAACAAAAAGAAAGAAAGAACAAGAAGGAGAAAAAAAACAACAACCCAGTTTCACCTGGCCCCACCTCTTAGTATCTCATAGTGGGGGACATTCCAACCATAAGAGTGTCTTACTAGGCTGCCCTAAGAGAGTCCTAAAAGGAGGATGATTTTCAGAGAGGCAGGCATCAGGATCAGCAGGATCCAGCTGTCACTCCTTGGGCGTCTTTACTGGTCCATTCTTTCACACTTTCACTGGCGCATTGTAACTATACATCCTGGAGAGGTTCCAGGTAATGCACACACCCAGCTCTGGGTGTATTCCCCCCTCTCCCCCCGCCTGTCCCTCTTGCCTCTCCGTACATGTTAGCGGGATTGGTGGTAATGCCTTCACTTGTGGACAGAGCGTTTTGAGCTGTTGGATTTGTATTTTTCTAGAGTTTTGCTTTGCCTTGCTGTCCTTGACCAAGTTGATCCTGGTACTTCCTGCAGTTTACCATGAACGGAAGTCGCGTAGGGTGCAGCGTCCACTAAACACACACGTGAGATGGACAAAGCGCCTGCCTCCGGCATCTGACTGCAGCCCCCCTTCAGCCGTCACTCTCACACGGGCCGGTGGAGACAGAGCCGCCCAGGAGACAGGAACCGGAGCAACAGTGGCTTTGGAACCTTGCCCTCCCGCGGGTGCCGTTGACATCAGTATCTTGGGAAAATCATCCTAGTAGCTCCAAGGGTATCCGTTAACCGTTAAGTGCAAACTTGGTTCGTGGGCACCCTTCTGACCTGCATGGTCTTTAAGTTAATTAAATCCATTCATTCGATCCTTCAGCACGCAGCTGTTTCCCAGATAAGAGGCCTGCACCCTAGAGTGTGATCTCTCCCCAGTTACTGACCCGACCTTCGATGGGTGTTGAGAGGCTAACTCAGTCCTGTGGCCGGCCTTCTTACGGTTACCAATCTCGTGTTTCTAGAAATCCTCTGATAAATCGGCGGCTGTGGCTGGCATTTAAAAATCTTTTTTGTGCCGGGCGTGGTGGCACATGCTTGTAATCCCAGTACTTGGGAGGCTGAGACAGGAGGATCGCAGGTTTATGGCCAGCCTCAGCTACCTAGTGAGACACTCCTCAGCTCAGTGAGACCCTGTTTCAAAATAAAGAATGAAAAATAGGGCTGGGGGTGTACCTTGGAGGTAGAATGCCCCTGGGTTCAATCCCCGCTACCCCCCCCCCACACACACACAATCTTTTGAGCAGGGAGCAGTGGTGCATACTTGTAATTCCAATTCTTGGGAGGCTGAGAAAAGAGGATCAAAGTTGATAACTCAGTGAGACCTTGTTTCAAAAAGGGCTGGGGGTGTAGCTCTGAGGTAGAACGCCGTGGAGTTCAATCCCCAGTAACGTGCACACGCAGACACACACACACACACACACACACACGTAACTCAGTAGATAACATTTCACAATTTTGAGTCTCGGGTTTGGTTAGAAACACCAGGTGCATGGCATCCTAGCTCTTTTCTTCAAGGGTGTGCCCCCACCCCCACCCCATGGTGGCCATCAGTTCAGAGGTGGAGAATGCAGGCCAATTCAAGCCAGAACTTGGGAGGTTAGAAAGTTAGCGAGACCCTGTTTCCACATAAAAAAATAAAATAGGGTTGGGTGTATAGCTCGGAGGTAGAATGCCCCTAGGTTCAATCCCCAGTACCAAAAAAATAAATTAATTAAAACTGTGACTCCAGAATGGACTGTGTGTTTTTGATGAACGGCCGCCCTGCTCTTCCACAAATCCTAAGCCACTTTCTGCCTCTGCCTGTAGGTCAGTGTGGACCCCGCAGACACCTCTGAAGCCCCAAGTCTGGCACCAACTGGGGCTTGGCCTCCTCCCATCTCTGACGTCAGCAGAGAGGCATGATTTTATAGGATAGACTAATTGCATTAAGGTTGAAATTGTTTTATAGGTGCTTATCATCCAAGGAGATTGCTGCTGATTCTAGAGCTAGAAAACTCAGGTGCAAAATCATAACGCCCACCCCCACCCCCACCCCAAATTGGCAAGCATTCCACACCAAGGCTGTTCAGGGGGAGGGGCGTCTTTCCTCTTTTCTCTGTATGAGAAAACTACTTTTTTTTTTTTTTTTTTTTCGGGGGAGGGGGTTGCACTAGAGATTTTTTTCAGGGGGGGGGCATTCTACCTCTGAGCTACACCCCCAGTCCAATTTTTTATTCTTTATTTTGAAACAGTCTCACTAAGTTGTGGAGGGCCTCTCTAAGTAGCTGAGACTGGCCTCAAACCTGCAATCTTCCTGTCTCAAGCCTCCCAAGTACTGGGATTACAAGCGTGTGTCACACCACACCTGGTTTATGCCCAGTCCTTTTAATTTTTTATTTTGAGACAAAGTCTCCCTAAGTTGCCCAGGCTGGCCTGGAACCTGGGATCCTCCTGTCTCAGCTTTCTGAGCACTGGGATTACAGGCGTGTGCCCCCTGGCCAGGCTAGGAAACTTTCATTTGGGCACTGGAGATGGAGACCAAGGCCTCTCATACAAGCACGTGCTCTCCCACTGAGCTGCGCCCAGCCCTAGAGGCCTTTGGGATTCCCTCCGCTTCCTGCCTTTCCTCTGCACTTCCTCTTCCTGCTGTCTAAACACCCTGACTTGTCTTAGAGGACAGGAGAAACGTGGCTTTTTTTTTTTTTTTTTTTTTGCGATACTGGGGATTGAACTCAGGGACATTCTACTTCAAAGCTACAACCCCAGTCCTATTTTTTTTTTTTTTATTCTTTATTTTTGAAACAGGGTCTCACTGAGTAGCAGAGGGCCTCACTAAGCAGCTGAGGCTGGCTTTGAACCTGTGATCCTCCTGTCTCAGCCTCCCAAGTACTGGGATCACAAGCGTGCACCGTCACCTCACCCGGCGTCACTGTGTCTTAATTTACTCTCCTGGCAAACGGCACGCCGGCGCTGCAGGGAGCCTCTTGGATTTCTACCGCCTCTGGGTGCATGTCTTTTTGTGTAACTGAGCTTTTCTTGTTGTTTACATTTTTCAACCTTGCAAAAATTGCCCTTGGATTTGAGATTTCCTCACAGACGCCCCTCTGCCTGCTCATTGCTCACAAACAGCGAGCAGAGGTTCTCAGCTCCCATTGTGTGAATGGCGAAATTGATAGCTGGATCTGCTCCCAGCTGATATAGTCTTTCCCTTTTCTTTCTTTCTTTCTTTTTTTTTTTTTTTTTTTTTTTTTTTTTTTTTTTTTTTTTTTTTTTTTTTTTTTTGATACTGGAGGTTGAACCCAGGGGCATTCTAACCTCCGAGTTATACCCCAAGCCCTATCTTATTTTTTATTTGGAAACAGAGCCTCTCACTAGGTTGCTGCAAGTCTTGCTAAATTGCTAGGGCTGGCCTTGAACCTGTGATCCTCCTATCTCAGCCTCCCAAGTACTGGGATTACAGGCCTGTGCCACCATGCCGGGTTCCAGGTAATGTATTATGAGTACTCGTATGCTCAGTGTAAGGAAGTGTAATGCAGACTCCTCTTCCCACCCCTCAAACTCGACCCGTCTGGGCCCATCACGACCTTGACCATTCCGCTCACAGACCGTCACAATCTTGATGGGACGGCAGCTCGGTCCCTGACCTCCAGATATTCCCATACCAACCTCTGTTTCTCCTCACCCTGCGTAACTGTTAGCTGACCTGGTATTTTCCTATAAAGGCTACACTTGTCCACCAGTGTTGAAGTTCTTTTGACCCCATCCCTGCTTTGCTTACCCTTCCTCCCCAGTCGCTTAATAAACTCCCCCTGCTTGGCCCCTCAGTCTCCCTCCACGTCCCCACCATCGCCCTCCCTGAAACCTTACATTAAGCACTGCACCAAACGGTGAGTCATTTAACCTTCCAGCTTCCCGAAGTATAGGCACCACTAGCTGTTCTGTTTTTCAGAGCAGAAACCGAGGTTCAGAGACACTAAGTACCTGCCAAAACTCACACAGCCAGGAAAGAGTGAGCTGGAACCTAAACTAGGTCTGTCTCCAGAGCTGGAGTATTCTATTTCCCGAGGGGACAGCAAGTTCTAGAAGTTTAGGTTGAAAAATGAAGAGAGAGAGAGAGCTAGCCAGGCATGGTGGCACATGTCTGTAATGCAGGACTTGGGAGGCTGAGACAGGAGGACCGCAGGTTGGAGGACAGCCTTAGCAAGGAGTGAGACTCTCATCAACCTAGTGAGACCCTGTTTGAAAAAATAAAATGAAATAGGGCTGGGGTGTAGCTCAGAGGTAGAATGCCCCTGAGTTCAATCCCTAGTACCAAAAAAAAAAAAAAAAAAAAAAAAAAAAAAAAGATGGCACGCTGACAGGGCCAGCTCCAGCCCGGCCCGAGCCCCTGCCCTGCCCCTGCCCCTGCCTCTCCCGGATGTCGGGTCTGAGCACACTTGAGCAGGGCTTCTTTGCTGGTGCTTGCGCCCATGTCCATAGCTGGGCTTGAGGGTAGCCCTGAAAACTCTCCCTGGAACTGTGTACAAGGTGTGTGTGTGTGTGTGTGTGTGTGTGTGTGTGTGTGTGTGTGTGTGTGCACATGTGTGTGTGAAGTGATTGCAGCACTTGAACCATTCTTGCGGGGGCCCTGACAGTATTAGGAACTCCTGGCCTTAGGACGTGGCCGAGGCCGGTTTCCTCCCTTGTTTTCCTCTGTGCTTTTCGGACATTCTCTCCCTCCCCATCACCGCCGTCCGTCACCGTTTTGTTGAACCAGCCCGGGGGCTGGCAAGGCGAGGCGAGTGGGCTGCGAGGTTCCAGCCTGGCTCTCCTGGAGTGGACCTTCTGGGGGCCATTTGCCTTCCCGTGAGCCCCCAGGGCTCCATGGATTCTGGACCATCTCTGATGGAGGCAGTGGGCACCGAACCCCAGGCCGCTCCTTGCAGCCCCTCAAGGGTGCACTGACCCCAGGGTGCCAGCACGGCCCCCTGTCAGCTGGCCGGGGTCCTGGCCTCCCTCTGAGCTCCGTGTAGGATCACAGGTGAGGTCTTGGGCTGGACGGAGCCTCCAGCCAGGAGGCCAACACTGCCCCGAGAGGCAGATGCAGGGGAGGAAGAAGGCTGGGCCTTGGCTGTTCTGACCCATTTTCTGGAGTAAAGATAAGCTTTCATACGGCGCCGACCCATGCAGCCTCACTTGGGGCAGAATGAGGGTTACGGAGGTCAAAACTCCAAACACAGAGCATTCCTGAGTTATCAATAGCTCTCTTCCGAGGGGAGCGCCTGCCAGGGGAAGTGCTCCAACTTACAGTCGCCAACACTCAGGAGCAAGTTATGGTGTCCAAGTTAAGAGGAGCCTTGGTGAAAGCCTGGACATTCACCTCCAAGATCTCTTTTCCAGAACAATCCAGGCAGCCATGAAGCCACCGCCCAGTTTTTCCGTTTGTCCTTGGTTGAGGAACACTGACCCTAGTCGTTGGGGAGCCACATTTTTTCCCATCATTTCTTTTTGTTTTCCCATCCTTACCCAACCTGAAGAAGGCCTGCGTTAGTGGATCCAGGGCACTCTCGGCAATTGCCAAAGCAAGGCGTGTTGAGCCGGGCATGGTGGCGCAAGCTTTTAATCCCAGTGCTTGGGAAGCTGAAACGGGTGGATGGCAGATTTGAGGCCAGCCTCAGCAAGTAGTGAGGCTCTCATCACCTTAGTGAGAACCTAGTTTCAGCCGGGCGTGGTGGCGCATGCTTGTAATCCCAGCATTTGGGAGGCTGAGACCGGAGGATCCGGGTTCATGGCCAGTCTCAGCTACCTAGTGAGGCACTCTGCAACTTAGTGAGACTCTGTTTCAAAATAAAGATTAAAAATAGGGCTGGGAGTATAGCTGGGAGGTAGAATGCCCTTGAGTTCAATCCCCAGTACCTAAAAAAAAAAAAAAGAATCTAGTTTCAAAATAAAATAGGGCTGGAGGTGTAACTCAGAAGCAGAATGCCCCTGGGTTTAATCTCCAGTACCAAAAAAAGAAAGAAAAGTGTGTGTGTGTGTGTGTGTGTGTGTGTGTGTGTGTGTGTGTGTGTGTGTGTGTAACTGGGGACTGAACCCAGGGGTGCACAGCCACTGAGTTGCATCCCAGCTCCGCTTATTTTTGACTTGTCTGGTTGTACCTGAAGCCAGATGTGAGCCGAGTTCTCTGCAGTATCTGATGAGTAACAATAAATCTATCTGGAAGTCCTTTCCTGGGCTGGAGTGGCAGGGGCTCTGGTTTGCTTGAAACTAAGAATAGATTTTTGCCTTGAGCTGCCTTAAATCCTTGTTGGAGCAAGGCTGTTGGAGGGAAATGAAGCAAGGCTCGGAACCTGCTTTGTCACGGAGGTGGATCCTGAGCTGGGACCAGGAGGGGGTGGAAGTCCCACCCCTCTCCAGGCTGTGTGCCACTGTTGTCGCAGGACTATTTGGACAGAAATGGGAAGCGATCCTGGGAAACAGAGAGGGACTGGAGGAATTCTTTTCTTCAGTCACAAGTTTTACAATTTATGAAGAAGAGAATATGGTGATTTGTGCTAACACAGATGAGCCTGAAAACGTTATGCCACTTGACAAAGGACAGTCAGAGAAAGACAGGAACTCTGCAACAGTGAAACTCACAGAAACAGAGGGCGGAGTGGCGGTTTCCAGGCGAGGGAGGCAGGTGGGATCTTTGGGAAGATGTGTTTTAAAGATAGGAAATTTCAGTTGGTCGGGGTGGCTCATGCCTGTAATCCTAGTCCTTGGGAGGCTAGGGACGGGAGCATTGTGGGTTCAATGCCAGCCTCAGCAAGTTCATAAGACCCTCAGCCACTTAGTGAGACCCTGTTTCAAACTACAAAGAGCTGGGTTCAATGCCTAGCACCAACAAGAACAAAAAAGGAAATTTCAGTCACAGAAAGTTCCAGAGGCCGGGCGTGGTGGCGCACGCTTGTGATCCTAGTACTTGGGAGGCTGAGACCAGAGGATCCGGGTTTGCGGCCAGCCCCAGCTACTTAGTGAGGCCCTCTGCAACTTAGTGAGACTCTGTTTCAAAATAAAGAATAAAAAATAGGGCTGGGGGTGTAGCTCGGAGGTAGAATGCCCCCGAGTTCAATCCCCAGTACCGGAAAAAAAAGAAAGTTCCAGAGATCTATTGTAAGGCATGATGAGTATGGTTAGTAGTAATGTATACTTGAAAATTGATAAGGGGTTAGATCTTAAGTGTTTTTAAAACACATGCATACACACACACAAATAAGTATGTGAGATGGTGGATTATGTTAATTAGATAATTTAATCACTTCATGATGTATACATACATCAAAGCAGCACATCGTATGTCATAATATATACATAATTTGTATTTTTCAGTTAAACCTTAATGAGTCTGGAAAAATATCTAGTTCAAATAAAGCCCTCTCACTCCTCATTCTTGCCTCCTTAAAGTACAGGGAGTCAGAGGTAGGAAAGGAAATGAAGAACAAGAAAAGCTTGCTGCTTGTTTAAAACTCAAATGGAAAGCCAGGCTGGTGGCACACGCCTGGTATCCCAGTGCTTGGGAGGCTGAGACAGGAGGATCGCAGGTTCACGGCCAACCTCAAAAACTTAAGCAAGGCCTGGGCTGGGAGTGTAGCTTAGAGGTGGAATGCCCCGAGTTTGATCCCCAGTACCTCAATCAGTCAATCAATCAACCTAAAATGGAGGTGCAGGTTCTTGTAATGAGTTAGCAGGGGACCCTGGAGACCAACTTTGGAGCCCCAGAGCAGTTCTGCCCTCGCCCAGACGCGACCTTGGACAAGTGACTTGCCCTCTGTGTGCTGCAGTCCTTTCCTTGTAAAATGTACCAGGTACTTTACCTGCTGGGCCCGTTCGGAGTTGCAATGAGCTCTGGGTAAGCACTAGGGAAGGGTCAACGGTGATTTGTGCTGCTGCTACCACTGCAAAAATCTCCTTGCCAGGCACGGTGGTGCAGGCCTATGATCCCAGTCTTGGGAGACTGAGACAGGAGGATGGCAGGTCAGAGGCCAGTCCCAGCAACTTAGCAAGACCTTGTTTCAAACTAACAGTAAATAAATAAAATGGAGCTGGAGTGTAGCTCAGAGGTAGAATGCCCCTGAATTCAATTTTTTTTTTTTTTTTTATTGAACTCAGGGGCATTCTACCTCCAAGCTATACCCCCATCGCTATTTTTTATTCTTTATTTTGAAATAGGATCTCACTATGTTGCGGAGGGCCTCACTAAGTAGTTGAGGCTGGCTGCGAACTGGGATCCTCTGGTCTCCACCTCCCAAATGCTGGGATTACAAGCATGCGCCACCACACCTGGCTCTGGATTCAATTCTTAGTACTGAAAAAAAAAAAAAAAAAAAAAAAAAAAAAATCCCTTCCACAGTTGGTCCGAGATAAAGCTGGGTAGATCTTGAAGGGAAGGGTGCTATGGAGCCCACCCGCCAGATTTCTCTCATTTCAGACAAAAGTCCGTTTCCTTCATCTTAAAGTCTCTGAGAAAGGAGAATCCTCTAGATTCCTGAGGGATCTGATCTGTCGGAATCCTTCTAGTGAGAAAGTTTTCCTTAGAAATCAACTGATCTCTTTTCTGGAAGCGATAGCCGGTCCTCCCTGAAGCCACGCTGAACCGGGGCGCCCTCGTCTCCGTCAAGAGCTCCCCTTTAGTTAGACGGTCTGCCAGCCCCTTTGCTGGCTTTGCTTTTCCTGGAGAACGGCCATCTTCACTCTTCTTGGGGCCTTGTGTCTATAAAACGACTTAAACTGGTCTTGTTTGCCATTTGTCATTCTTAAAAACCAAAACCACAGCGGAAATGAGTAAAATGTGACAGTTCTTGCTGTGGCTACAGGTAAGGGACAGGTGAGGGACAGGTAAGGGACAGGTGAGGTGACAGGTGAGGTGACAGGTGAGGGGACAGGTGGCTGCGTTGCTCTTGTCTATTCCATTTCTATTTAATCTTGGCTTCATATTTTTGTTGTTTTCTTTGTTTTGTGTTTGTGGTACTTGAGATTGAACCCAGGGGCGTTCTACCTCTGAGCCCTACCCCCAGCCCTATTTTAGTCTTTATTTTGAAACAGGGTCTCACTACATTGTGGAGGGCCTCACTAAGTAGCTGAGGCTGGCCTTGAACACAGATCTTCCCATCTCAGCCTCCCAAATGCTGGGATTACAAGCATGCCCACCGCGCTCGGTACATGTCTGCAAGTTCTGCTTGGCTGAGAATCGCTGAGTCAAGTCCCACTTTCCTTGGGACTGCTGTCTGTGAATATTGTTCTTTTTTATTTTTATTTTTGCGGGACTGGGGATGGAACCCAAGGGCATTCTACTTCTGAGCTACACGCCTCAACCCCGTTTTTAAATTTTTATTTGGAAACAGGGTCTCAGTAAGTCACAGCTGAGGCTGGCCCCGAACCTGTGATCTTTCTGTCTCAGCCTCCCAAGTACTGGGATTGCAAGTGTGTGCCACCACACCCGCCTGTGAGTAATGCTGTTAAATATCTCTAAGTCAGATCCCTTTCTGGCAGCACACATAGGTGTCCTCCACCCTGAGCAGCTGGCCTTCCTCCCTGCTCCCTGCCTCGTGTCAGTTCTGAGGATTTGCTGGTGCTTCAGGGATGTTCTGTGCCTTCTGCTTCTGGGGACATTCTACACTCAACATCAAACACACCCTAAGCCCTCTTTTCTCTGTTATCTTCTCCTTATGCATATGTACAAGTTTCAGCTTCCTAATTACTCAAGATCAGAGGTAAACAGGGGGAGCCCTCCTCTTCTAGCCTGTGGTTTGGGCTAGAAGAAAGGGCATTAGCCCCAAGTTCCACCAATTCCCAGAATCAACTGACTAATTTTAATAAAGATCTATTGAAGATGGGCATGGTGCTGCATGCCCGTAACCCCAGTACTTGGGAAGCTGAGACAGGAGGATCGAAGGCGGGAGGTCAGCCTCAACAACTTAGCAAGACCCTCAGCAACTTAGCAAGACCCTAATTCAAAATAAAAAAATAAAAAGGGCTAAGAGTGCAGCTCGGAGATAGAACGCCCTGGGTTCAATCCTCAGTACCAAAGCAGGGAGAGGGGAATCTACTGAATCAAAACCAACAGAGGTGGAAACCAAGAATGTGCTTTTTGAAAATAGGTTGAAAGAGGTAAATCTGATAATAGGTCAAGTTTGAGAACAACCAAACAGATCTGAGAGGAGTTGATCTCAATCACGTTCTTGGCATTTCCATGCTGGAGACGCTGAGAGCTGGGCTCGGTCCCCCGGGTACAACACGGCTTTCTTCCGGGCTCTCTGCAAGTTCACAGTCCTGGGGTCCAGGGGGACATCTGGCTACTACGGTGCTGCATAAATTGACATATTGACTTTCTGTCCCCTGGAGATATTGATGGGTTTACTTATTTTTATGTCTTGCAACAAATCCACCTCCAAGCTAAATACTGCTTCTCGTACCAGTTAATCAATTTCGTGTCAAGGTAAAGGAAGCTTTGCTTGGCAACCCTCATTTTCCATCTCTGTGGGCTTTGTTCACCACAAGGTCGTCCATCCAAGCTGGGTAAGTCCAATCCCCAGTCTTCGTGCTCACACATTCATTGTTCTTTGCTCGGGGGCGAGAATTAAAACATGCTGTTGGGTTGAGGTGCGTTCTTTGTCACCCGCAGTTGTCCTGGCCTCAGGATTTAACCTTTGGACTCACAGCCAGCTGAGCTCAGGTGGTTATCCGAAGCCGTGGAAATCTGTGGCTCGACCTGTCCCATCGCCACTAGACTTGTGTCTCCCATGCTTTTTCATCTGTCCACGTGACACATTTTTCTGGACCCAGAGGCATCGACATCAAGTTTTATTTTCCATTTAATATATTTGTTGTATTTTGAATTACTGGAATATGTGATATTAATATAAATAAAACCATTTATTGAGAAGTTAATCCGCTATGGGTAATGTACAGGGTACGTGCTGGGGATTCAAAGACGCATAAAATAAACTCTGTGTCCTAGAGAGGATGATACTCTGATGGGAGAGACAGAAAACCATTAACAAAAGTCAACTTCAAGGTCAGACAGCAGATATTACATACCAAATGAACGGCCCGGCTACCAGCCCCCATTAGCCTTTGGAGGGAGGGTTGACCACGGCGGGCAGGAAACCATTATGAGGAACTTACTCTAACATGGGGCTCAAAAGTACCTACTCACTGCCAGGCGTGGTGGCACATGCCTGCCATCCCAGTTCTTAGGAGGCTAAGATGGGAGGATCATAAGTTCAAGCCCAGCCTCAGCAACTGAGTGAGACCTTCAGCAACTAAGTGAGACCCCATTTCAAGATTAAAAAAATAAAGAGGTCTGGGGTGTTGGTCAGAGGTAGAAGAACCCTGGGTTCAATCGTCAGTCCCTTCCCCACCTACACACACACACACACACACACACACACACACACACACACTAACTGGCATTTGAATATCAAATGACTGGATAATGAAAAGATATGAACTGTGCCTGGAAATAGAGGTAGGAATTAGAGAAAACACACACACACATGCACACACACACACACGTATACACGCATGTGCACACAGGTATTTTTCATGAAGGAGGCACAAGCCTGTTTTTATTAGGAAGGTGAGCTACTTAGGCACACACCCTCCTGTTGAGCTTAATCTTTGTATTATTGGTGGTGTCATTTCCAAGCAGTGACTAAGTTAGTAGCACTTACTGGATATTGTTTGTACTCGGTATACAGAGTAAACAGATGCTGTGCGAATTCACTGATTCACAGTATGACAGGGAAATGAGAGAGACGTCTACACAGTCAGCTGAGCCTTATGCAGGAATTACCTGATTTATTTTGCAATCAACGAATTTATGTCCCACATCCTTCCAAAAGAGATGTGATGTCAAACAATTTCCCAAACCCAATATATATATATAGGAAGCAAGATAGAAGGGAGTTGGAGGATGAGGAATGAAACAGGAAAATATTTTTAGAGAAGAACTTGGGAGAAGTTGGACTAATTGAGTCTCCTTGCATCTTAGGCTACGAAGAAATCACAGCCGTTAGTCAGAACCAGGAAATAAGAAAGTTTGGGAGAGAAGAGAGATAAAACCTTCCTCCTGATCCTAATTCTTTCCTTTCCCTTCCCTTCCGTTCCCTTCCTTTCCTTTCTTTGCTACTGGGGATTGAACTCTGGAGCATTTTACCTCCGAGCTACACCCCTCACCCTATTTTTTAATTTTGATTTTGAAACAAGAGTTTCGCTAGGTTGAGGAGTCTCACTACTTGCTGAGGCTGTCCTCGAACCTGTGATCCTCCTGTCTCAGACTCCCAAGTACTGGGATTACAAACGTGCACCACCACGCTCAGCTTCCCCAGCTGTGGTTTATTTATTGTTTTGAAACACGGTCTTGCTAACTTGCTGAGGCTCTTGCTAAGTTGTCGAGGCTGACCTTGAACCTCTGATCTTTCTGTCTTAGCCTCCCACTGGATCCTGATCCCGACTTCTGAAGGAAAATTTGTCTTGGGATACATGTAATTCCAGCCTCTTCGTTAATTGTGTCAATTACTATTTTTACTACTAGCAGAACCCAGTTAACTATTGAGATGGTAGATATCAGGCAAAATCCTAGACGCATATTTTTAAAACCGTAACCCTACGACTGCCTCATAAGCAGTGTTCGCTCTCTGCCCACCCGGGACGGCCCCTTTTGTGAGCAGTTGTTCAGATGGTTGCTGGGTGCTGTTCTTCAGCGGGCCGGCCTCCTCCAGCCTGGGGATCACACACAGAGGGCCAGCGGGCTGTATCCAGCAGGAGCCTCCCAGCAGACCCTTCTCTAGAAATCCCACGCCAAGAATGGGTATGCAGATGGCGGGAAAGCCCAGAAGCTCATGGGAAGGACCAGGCAATCCAGAGAAGGAAACAGTGAGAAGCCACCAGAACCCGGTGACTGAGTGGAGGGCGGAGCCAGCGGGTCCAGGGGCGTGTCCAGGGCGTGTCCAGGGCGGGGCCTACTGGGGCGGGGCCAGTGGGTGGAGCCAGTGGGGCGGGTCCCAGTGAGGCAGGTGGAAATAAGGTGGTAGAGAGGAGACCAGCAGGGAAGGGAAAAAAACTGACTTTGCATCAGCGACACTCTGTGGACATCCTCACCCTTCACCTCCAAACCTGTGCTTCTCCAGGCCTGAATCCTTTTTTGTTGTTTTATTTTTGTGGGTTTTTTAAATTTTTGTTTTTGTTTTTGTTTTTGTTTTTGTTTTGGGGGTTGAACCCAGGGGCATTCAATCTCTGAGCTACACCCCCAGCCCTTTTTATTTATTTATTTTGTTATGAAACAGAAGCTTGCTAGGTTGCTGAGAGTCTCACTACTTTTTGAGATTGTCCTCGAATCTGTGATCCTCCTGCCTCCACCTCCCAAGTACTGGGATTCCAGGTGTGGAATCACTTGGCTCAGGCCGAAATTCTTAAAAAGCCCTGAGTCTTAGAGCATTGTGAGTGCCGATAACTAATGCCTGCATACATTGCTAGTTTACATTACTTATTTTTTTGGACTAAATAAAGCCAAGGGAAAATATTGCTAGAAACTTATGGGATGGGTGTATCCCAAATGTTATCTATTGCCTGGCTGATGTCGCCCGGGAGATGCCGGAAGGGCGAGACCACTGCGACCCAGCCTGTGTTCTGTGGTCAGGAGAACGGACCTGGCCAGGCTGGTCGCCCCCCCTCCCCCCTCACTTCCTGTGTTCTCTGTTTACACAGTTTCCTTTCAAAGAGGAGCCCAGCTGGGCATGGTGATGCACCCTGTAATCCCAGTACTTGGGAGGCTGAGACAGGAGGATTGCAGGTTTGAGGACAGCCTCAGCAAATAAAGACTCTCAGCAACCAGGCAAGGCCCTGTCTTGTTTTAAAACCCCCTCCCCCCCCCTCCAAAAAAAGGTATAGGGTATAGCTTGGAGGTAGAATGCCCCTGAATTCAATCCCTAGTGCCACAAAAACAAAACAAAACAAAAATAAATAAATACATCGGAAGACCAGGAGACCATAGCCAGAGACAGGAGGATCGCAGGTTTGAGGCCAGCCTTAGTGACTTACTTGGCAAGACCTTCAGCAACTTAGCAAGACCCTATTTCAAAATAAAAGGACTGGAGGTATAGCTCAGAGGCTAAACGACCTTGGGCTCAATCCAAAAACTAACTAGCTAAATAAATAAATAAAACAAAAAAGAAGAGTCCACGGCTCCAAAAGTGTGTCTCAGGCTCCAGCAGTCCCACTTTCCCTTGAGTTTGTATCTTGCTCTATTTCTTGCTTTCCTGAATAAAAGTCCTTGCTTTCTTAAGTGAATTTTTGTTTGTGCCTCTTGGACACAAACTGAGAATGTTTTCTGTGGCATTAAGTCAAGAACTTCCGCCAGAAGGCAGGTATGGTGGTGCATGCCTGTAATCCCAGTACTTGGGAGGCTGAGAAAAGAGGATCACAGGCTTGAGGCTAGCGTTAGCAACTTAGCAATACCTTCAGCAACTTAGTAAGAACCAGTTTTAAAATAAAAAATAATAGCTGAGCATGGTGGCACATGCTTATAATCCCAGTACTTGGGAGACTGAGATAGGAAGATCCAGGTTCATGGCCAACCTCAGCTACTTCATGAGGCCCTCCTCAACTTAGTGAGGCCCTGTTTCAAAATAAAAATTAAAAAATAGGAAGCTGTGCATGGTGGTGCACACTTGTGATCTCAGTACTTGGGAGGCTGAGACAGGAGGATCACAGGATCAAGGCTATCCTCAGCTACTTAATGAGTCTCTCTGCAACTTAGACCCTATTTCAAAATAAAGAATAAAAAATAGGGCTGGGGATGTAACTCAGAGGTAGACTGCCCCTGGGTTCAATCCTCAGTACTGCAGAAAAAAAGAAAAAGAAAAAAGAAAGAAAGAAAGAAATAGGGCTAGGGATGTAGGTTGGCGGTAGAATGCCCCTGTGTTCAATCCCTGGTACCACAAAAAAGTAAAATAAAAAATAAAAAGGGCTAAGGATGTAGCTTGGATGTAGAATGCCCCTGGGTTCAAGCCCCTGTACCAATAATTAAATAACCTTTCGGCGTTGAGCTGAGGCCCCTTCTCCCTCCGGGGGGGGGGGGGGGCTCCTCGGAGCCGGTCCAGTGACAACGCCATGGAGAAGGGAACGTAGAGATGCCGATTGAGGCAGAGCCAGGGGGAGAGGGCTCCAGCTTCCCCTCCTGCAGCCGTCCTCCCCCCAGGAGCTGGTGCTGCAGAGGGAGGCCCCGCCGGCAAGGCGAGGAAGGGAGCCTGAGGCACACAGACCAGGGGTCAGTACAAAACCACCCCACCAAACATCACTGCACAACAGCACCGAAGCCAGGAAGAACAACCTGCAGGAAGAGCTGGCGAGAAAGCAGCAGCAGTCGGAGGGCTCACTTCAAGTCCGCACAGCAAGGAAGGCTGGGGCAGCTCGCGCCAGAGCACCCGCCTGACCCTGCAGAGCGTGGGCTCCCACCCCCGCCCCAGGAGCAAGCAACTTCTTTTTGGTTCTAGGCACGGGACCCCTTTTTAAAATGTATTTACTTTGAAACAAGGTCTCGCTAAGTTTCTGAGGGTCTTGCCCATTTGCTGAGGCTGGCCTCAAACTTGTGATCCTCCTGTCTCAGCCTCCCAGGTGCTGGGATTACAGGCATATGTCACCATGCCCAGTGTTCCCGTCAGCATTCTTGCAAGCATAATCTGAAGACCTGACCACACTGCTTAAAGCGAAGATTTATTTGCTTATGGTTTCTAGTTCAGTCCACGTGAGGCCGGAGACCGAGGATCTCAGAGCATGAGGCGGGTGGCAGAGGCAGAGAGAGAGGGAGAGAGAGAGAGAGAGAGAGAAAGAGAGAGAGAGAAAGAAAGAGAGAGAAAGAGAGAGCGCACATGGGCTGTGCTCCTCAGATCATGGAGGTCAGAGGCAAGACACAGAGCAGGAGAAGGAGGAGCCATTTATATAATCCCCAAGGCTGCACCCAACAGGCCTACATGGTACTACCCAGGTAAGTCCATTATGATGGTTTTATCCACTGCTTAGATGACGACCCTCATGACTCCACTGTATCAATCCTGAATATTAACAACTGAGCCCTTTAGGGGCCATTTGATATCTAACTCTAATACCCAGTGAGAAAATACTTAAGAGCCCACATCAGCCATGCATATCTGGGTTCTAAGTTGCAAACAGGACTGCTCCCTAGCTGGAGCCGGAAATGAGAATGAAGGGGTGTGTGTAGGTGGCAGAATCTCTGGAGCCCAGAGGAAAGGGTAAGGAGCTGTGTGACCAGCACAGGATCCAAACGAGCTGCGGGTTGGGAGGTGGGCTGTCGCCATCACTGCAGAGGCAGGGCCAGGGTCGAGACCCCTAGGACCAGCCTTCCCTGGGGCTGCCCTGGAGGCTGACACCTCCTGCAAGGTGTCAGCCTCCTGCAGAGTAGATGCAACTCCTTTTGGCCTCCTCTAGGTTCACTGAGTTGAGGTTTGTGTAGCGAAGGTGACCTCTGCCCGTGACCCTAGCTGCAAAAGAGGCTGGAAAAGAATTCTGATGTCTGCTTTGGAGACGGGGGCACTCGAGCGGGCAGTTCAGCTCATCAATGGAAGACTGTTTAGCTGGGCGGCCATGCGGGTAATCAACCTTCAACTTCTGTCCCCTGTCAAATGTTCCCAGGTGCCACCACACTTGTAACCTTGGCTATGAACACAGGAATGATGGCACCGAAGACAAAATGGTGCAAGGTCAGCCGGGTGCAATGGTGCACACCTATAATACCAGCACTTGGGAGGCTGAGACAGGAGGATCTCAGGCTCCCTGTCTCAAAATAAAAAATAAAAATGAAGAGGGCTGGAGGTACTGTTTGGAGGTAGAATGCTCTGGGTTCAATTCATAGTACCCCCCCGTACCCCCACAAAAATCTGTACTGAGCATTTACAATTTTTTTTTTTGTGGTACTGATGATTGAACTCAGGGGCATTCTACCTCTGAGCTACATCCCCAGTCCTATTTTTTATTCTTTATTTTGAAACAGGGTCTCGCTAAGTTGCAGAGGGCCTCACTAAGTAGCTGAGGTTGGCCGTGAACCCGGATCCTCCAGTCTCAGCCTCTCAAGTATTGGGCTTACAAGTGTGCGTCACCACGCCCAGCTATAACTTTTCTTCTTGTCTTTTTTTTTTTTTTTTTGGTGCTGGGGATTGAACCCAGGGGCATTCTACCTCTGAGCTACACCCCAGCACTATTTTTTATTTTTAGTTTGAAACAGGGTCTCACTAGGTTGATGAGAGTCTCACTACTTGCTGAGGCTGTCCTCAAACCTGTGATCCTCCTGCCTCAGCCTCTCAAGTACTGGGATCACAAGCTTGTGTCACCACCATACCCAGCTGTCATTATTTCCTAAGCAGCTACATAGCATTTATATCGTGTTAGATATTATAAGTCATCTAGAGTTTGTTTATTTATTTATCTACCTACCTATCTATCTATCTATTTATTTATGATACTGAGGATTGAACTCAGGGGCATTCTACCTTCGAGCTACACCCATCCCCAGCCCTATTTTATTTATTATTTTTTTGAAACAGGATCTCACTAAATTTGGGGGAGCCTCACTAAGCAGTTGAGGCTGGCCCCTAGCCTGTGATCCTCCTGTCTCAGCCTCCCAAGTACTGGGATTACAAACATGCGCCACCACACCCGGCTCATCTAGAGATTGTTTAGTTTACAGGAAGATATGCATAGATTATATGCAAGCACTATGCCATTTTATATAAGTGAGTTGAGCATCATAGATTTTGATTTCTAAGGGGCTGGGGGTCCTGGAACCAATCCCTTAAAAGACATTGAAGGGTATCCATGAATGAGCATGATCGCATACCAATAAAACTTTATCGACAAAACAAGTAGTGGGCATGATCTGGCCCAAGCAAATGCCAAGCATGGATCTGCAGGATCCGGCTTGAAAACCATCAGCATCTTTTCGTTTTCTAGCTCTTTTCTGAGGGCACAGTTGGGTTTGTGTATAGAGGTAGAACATGGAGGAGAGACTGCCAGGGGAGGGCACCTGGCGACCCAGGAAGAAAATCGAGGAGCGGAATGGGAAGGTTTCCACCTCGCTTGCCAGGAGGAAAGGCGCGGCTGTCAGGGCAAGCTCGCCACCCCTGTCTACCGGCGGCCCTGTGCTGACCGGCTGCCCCTCGGCCAGCTGCTGCTAAGCAGGGCTGCGTTTCGTCCTGAGAACTGTGTACATAATTTATACATTGGTGCAGAAGCTCCTGCACTGCTTTGAGATGAAAGACTCTATAAAACTGAATTATGACCCGGCTCAATGCGAGCACGGCCGAGTCTTTCCAAAAGCAGAGTTAAGCCTCGTCTGCACCGGCATCTGCGAAGGGTCCTGGGCAGGCTGGCGGCCGGCCGGGCTGAGCTGTGGATTCTGTGCGTACTGTAGCTCTCCTCCAGGTCCAGAGGCAGCATCTGCGTTTGCCAGGATACTAAGGAGGAGATTCCTGATGGTCTAGGCTGGGGCTGCATCTTTGTTTTTTAAATTGTTTAGGTGGTGAGCATGCACAGGCACCTGCACACACACACACACACACACACACACACACACACACACACACACACACATGTTAATCCTCCATTAATTACATGATATTCTTTTGTCATAACTTCCTATGAATTCTTGTGACACTGGTTTTCTTTCTACACCAAAGGTTTGACTTGGTTGTGCTCTTTGGTCATTTATTATTATTATTATTATTATTATTATTATTATTATTATTATATTGTTGCATTTTTTGTGGTATCGAGGATGGAACCCAGGGACATTTAATCTCTGAGCTACATCCCCAGTTCTATTTTTTATTTTGAAACAGGGTCTCCCTAAGTTTCGGAGAGCCTCACTAAGTAGCTGAGGCTGGCTGCAAACACTCCATTCTCCTGTCTCAGCCTCTCACGTACTGGGATTACAAGCATGTGCCACCACACCCAGCTGCTGCTCCTCCTCCTCCTCCTCCTCCTCCTCCTCCTCCTCCTCCTCCTCCTCCTTCTTCTTCTTCTTCTTCTTTTAACTAAAGGGTTCCGTTTACCCGGTGTGGTGGCACCCATCTATAATCCCAGCACTTGGGAGGCTGAGACAGGAGGATCATAGGTTCACAGCCAGCCTCAGCAACTTAATGAGACCCTGTGAGACCTTTAGCAACTGGATGAGACCCTGTTTCAAAATTAAAAATAAAATAGGGCTGGGATATAGATTGGAGGCAGAATGCCCCGGGGTTCAATCTCTAGTAATGCAATAATAATAATAATAATAATAATAATAATAATAATAATAATAATAATGGCTCCTTTCTTTGCAGAGCCCAGCTATCTATGGCAGGTGTGACTTTCCCCACCCCAAGCCCAGGACCCACGGCCAGGGAACAGGGTTCAGTACCAAGCTTTTCTCAGACGCTATTCCACGGGGCATGCCAACATGTCTTTTTTTAGAAAAGACCTTAAGTGTCTTATCTTACTCCTTTGGAATTTTCCATCACTATTTAACCTCTAGCTTAGGAGAGGAGTTGGTCGTGGGTTCTTGCAACCTCCTGAACACCTCGCTTGGCAGAGGCCCTTCGCTCCAGGTGGATGGACGCTTCTGCTGTGGCTGGCCACCTTGTCGCCCTGTCACTGGCTCCCTCTCTCCCGACTGGGAGCCTTGTGGTTAAAATAACACACAGCCTCTATTCAGCTCCGGCTCAGAGCTGCCACCGGAGGAGGCAGATTTTGGATTGAGAAAACTCAGCAGAGGCATCCAAGTTGCTTCTGGAAAAATTCAATGTTTTCGGTTCTCGCCAAGAAGCCAGAGATAGTTCTTGCAGGTTAGTGTTTTCTTCCCTTTCTTCGTTGTTCTGTGGAAAAGCCGGTGAGGAAGCCTTGGGGGAAGCCAGTTTTCTGGCGTCTTCCTGATGAACAGAGCTAGTGTCTCTTCCTCTGAAAGGGGGCTAAGGGACGAAACAAGAATTGTGTGAAAGAACACTGTGGTGGCGTTCTCCAGGGAGAGGGCGGGTGTCTTGAGGAAGGACAAGCTTGCGGGTGTGACCCGATCACATCTGCGGGGTCCAGGTTGTGCAGGGGTGAGAAGCGGGGTCCAGCAGGGTTTTCCGTCTGGGGCAGTAGTGCTCCGGCTGGCTACGTGACTGCCTCTCACCGGAGCAACTCAGCACTGTGTGTGAGCATCAATCTGCTCTTAAAAGAGGAATCTAAGCTGCTTCTTTCTTCCTCTGTGGCCCCCCTTGAAGTAATCGGATGCACGAGAGCCATCTCTATTCCACTTTTAAATGTTTGTGAAACTTGCTCTATTAACTTCCATTTTCATATTTGTTAAACTCACACTTTCCTCCAGCGATTGATCATTAAAGAGTTGTCTGAAATCTATTGTGAAACATACTAATGCTGGGCGTGGTGGCGCACGCTTGTAATCCCAGTACTTGGGAGGCTGAGACAGGAGGATCACAGGTTCTCGGCCAGCCTTGGCTACTTAGTGAGGCCCTCTGCAACTTAGTGAGACCCTGTTTCAAAAAATAAAGAATAAAAAATAGCGCTGGGGTGTAGCTTGGAGGCAGAATGCCCCTGAGTTCAATCCCCAGTACTGAAAAAATATATATACTAACATTTTCTTTGAATACCAATAACTACAGTCTTCTGAATGAAAAGGACAGTTCATTTGTACAATGAAGGGTTTTTTGTTGTTATTATTGTTGATTGTTTGTCTGTGTTTTGGGGGGGGATTTGTTGGTTTTTTGTTTTTTGTGGGTTTTTTTGGCGGGATTCTTTGGAAAATCTGCCCCATCTCTCCCTTCAGTCTTTCTTAGATTGCATGATTTTTTTTTTCTTTTGTAAACATTTGAACCCATGAAATCTTTCAGTATATCTCATTGTGGCCAAATCAGGCATTCACTGGCCAACTACTGCTTTCTCTCCCTCTTGAGAGATTATTATTTTCCTTTAGAGATTTTATTTGGCTGGATGTGGCGGCACATTTCTGTGATCTCAATACTTGGGAGTCTGAGGCAGGAAGATCACAGGCCTTGGCCAGCCTCAGAAATTTAGCAAAGCCCTCAGCAATTTAGTGAGACCCTATTTCAAAACAAAAAAGAAAAGGGCTGGCGGTATAGCTGAGGGATAGAACCCTTGGGTTTACTTCCAGTACCAAAAAAAAAAAAAAGAGAGAGAGAGAGATTTCATTTGAAGCGTGTAACTGTGGCACAGTCCTGTAATCTCAGTACTTTGGGATGCTGAGGCAGGAGGATTGCAGGTTTGAGGGCAGCCTCCACAACATAGTGAGACCCTGTTTCAAAAAATAAAATTAAAAGGGCTGCTGGTAGGAGGGAGTGTAGCTCAGAGGTAGAATGCCTCTAGGTTCCATTTCTAGTGCCAAAACAAAAAGCAAAACCCCAAATATTTCATTTGAATAAAGTTTTATTCCTATTTGATACAGAACCCATCAATCAGTTGTCAGCCAAATATTTATTGAAATTCACTCTACATGCTTTACGTTGGAATCGCCGACAGAGCAGGAAGAGGCGGTTTCAAAGAATATCATTACAAGCCTTGGTGTTTATCAAAGATGTCGACTCTCACCTATATTCATGAAATAATTACCAAACATTGGGGTGGGCATGGGAGCGCGTGTCTGGAATGTCAGTACTTGGGAGGCTGAGACAGGAGGATTACAGGCTGGAGGCCAGCCTCAGCAACTTAGCAAGACCCTGTTGCAAAATAAAAATAAATAAATAAAAAGAGCTGGGTGTGGTGGCACGTGCCTGTAAACCCAGTATGTGGGAGGCTGAGACAGGAGGATTACAGGCTGGAGGCCAGCCTCAGCAAGTAGTGAGAGTCTCATCAACCTGGTGAGACCCTGTTTCAAAATAAGAATAAAAGAGGGCTGGGGGTGTAGCTTGGAGGTAGAATGCCCCTGGCTTCGATCCCTAGAACCACCAAAAATAAATAAATAAATTTTAAAAAATGCAAATTTCAATGTCAATCTTAGTGCTATTTATGGGAAGGAGGGAGATGGGGAGTTGGGGGGCACCAAGGGCTGTGTGCATGTGTGTCATCATCAACATGATTTACAGTGTGATGTGAGACGACAATGCACCAATAAAAGCACATAAAATACATACATAAGTACATACATACATATATACATACATTTGGACAATTTAAAAAAATGCACCCAAGTCAGGTGCGGTGGTGCATACCTGGAATTTCAGTACTTGGGAGGCTGAGACAGGAGGATTACAGATTCCAGGCCAGCCTCAGCAACTTAGCAAGAACCTGTTTCAAAATAGTAAAATTGAGAGCCGGGCGTGGTGGCACACACTTGTAATCCCAGCATTTGGGAGGCTGCGACTGGAGGATCTGGGTTCATGGCCAGCCTTAGCTACCTAGTGAGACCCTCTGCAGCTTAGTGAGACCCTGTTTCAAAATAAAGAATAAAAAATAGGGCTGGGGGTGTAGCTTGGAGGTAGAATGCCCCTGAGTTCAATCCCCAGAACTGCAACAACAAAAAAAGGAAATTGAAAGGATGGGAGGTGGCTCAGAAGTAGAATATCCCATGTTCAATCCCCAGTACCAAAAAAAATAAGAAGCATCCCCAAAGCAGTGGTCCCTGGGCTGGGACCAGCGGGTCATCAGGCATTCAAACGGAAGAAGGAGCCGTCCTGCGGGCAGGCGAGGGCAGGCAGAGGGGTCCAGGGTGTCTGGGGGACAGTGCAGCAGTGCAGGTCCATGGAGGAGGCCGAAAAGGAGGTTCTGGACAGGGAGGCCGGGGGGTGGGTGCTGGAGGAGCCACCGAGGGGAAAATGGAGTCAACTGGGGGCTCCCCCAGTCTCACCTGGTCTCCCAGGTTTGCCTGTCATGACCGTCCTGTTCAGAGACCACCCAGCACCACCTTCTTTAACCTCCTTTCAGGATTGTGGCAAAATACACATAACACGCCATTTGCCAGTCAGCCATGTTTAAACTGGATACTTTGTTGGTATTGGGGACATTCGTAATGTTGCGTGAGCTCTGCTACTGTCTAGTTCTAGAACATTTTCATCATCCCGAAGGAAACCTTCTGAGCACCAGGGGCTCACTGCCCCTCCCCCCAGCCTCGGGAAACCACTAATCCACTTTCTTTCTTTCTTTGCAGTACTGGGGATTGAACTCAGGAGCTACTCCCCCAGCCCTATTTTTTATTCTTTTATCTTGAAACAGGGTCTCACTAGGTTGTTGAGAGCCTCACTAAGTAGCTGAGGCTGGCCAAGAACCTGCAATCCTCCTGTCTCAGCCTCCCAAGTCCTGGGCTCACAAGCGTGCGCCACCACGCCCGGCTCACTAATCCACTTTCTATCTCTGTGGATTTCCCTGCTTTGTGTAGAATCATACAGGGCGTGGCTGCCTGTGGCTGGCTGAGTTTTGCATAGCGCGGTTTTCAGCGCTGCCGAGGCCCCATCTCGCCTCTGCTGTGTTCTATGGCTGAGTGACAGTTCGTGATATTTCATCGGATGTGTGTATCACATTTTGTTCATCCACTCCTCAATCGTCATTTGGGTTGTTGCCACCTTTCGGGCAACGCGAATGCAGCTGCCAGAAATGTCGGTCACCGTGTGAATTTCTACTTGTGCACGTGTTTTCGATTCTTTGGGGCACACGCGTGGGAGGGGGGCTTCTGGATCGTGTGGTGATGCTATGTTTAACTCTGAGCCTCGCCGTTTCCACAGCTGCTGCCTCGCTCACAGCCCAGTGCAGTGTGGGAGGGCTCCATCTACATCCTGCTTGCCTGCCAGCGCTTATTTCCTGGGCTTTTTTTTTTTTTTTTTTTTTTTTTTTTTTTGGTACTTGGGAACCCAGAGGCATTCTACCTCTGAGCTACACCCTCAGCCTGATTTTTATTTCTTATTTGGAATCAGAGTCTCACTAGGTTGCTGAGAGCCTTGCTAAGTTACCGAGGCTAGCTTTGAACTTGTGATCCTCCTGTCTCAGCCTCCCAAGTACTGGGATTACAAGCGCACCACAACGCCCGGCGCGCGCTCTCTTCTTTCTTTCTTTCCTTCCTTCCTTCCCTCCCTCCCTCCCTCTTCTCTCTCTCTCTCTCTCTCTCTCTCTCTCTCTCTCTCTCTCTCTCTCTCTCTCTTTTTCATATATTTAGCCCTTGTAGTGGGTGTGATTGGTATCTCACTAACTAGAGCGTGAATCAAAGATGACCTCAAGGTTTTTTTTGTTGTTGTTTCTTTTTTTGTTTGTCTTTTTCTTTTTTGTGGCACTGGGGATTGAACCCAAAGGCATTCTATCTCTGAACGACTCCCCCAGCCCAATTTTATTTCTTATTTGGAAACAGGGTCTTGCTAGGTTGACGAGTCTCACTACTTGCCGAGGCTGTTCTTGAATTTGCAATCCTCCGGTCTCAGCCTCCCAAGTACTAGGATTACAAACAAGCATGCACCCCCACGCCTGGCTCAACCTCAAGTCCTGAATGGGGAAGATAAGGACACTAGCCCGTAGATAAGGAGGTTAGGAGCAGAGGGAAGGGAGGGCTTGCAGGGATGTGAGTTTACACACACAGCATGCAGGTGGGGTACAGGCCTGCAGCTTATGGGGTGCACGGGACTTGACAAGACCAGCTGGGGACCCCCAGTTGAAAGTTGAAAGCGAAGCACCAAGATCAGCGAAGATGGGAAACAGGCCAGCTTCCTGAGAGAGAAAGAGAGGAACTGGCCACTGATGGGCCCTCTCCCTGCCCCCCCCCCACAATCCCCTGAGACGCACCCCGGTGGCCCCACCCGGGACCCTGCAGCCCACGGGCCCTGCGAGGTGGTTAAAGAACAGGGGTGCGCTGGGACTTGGGAGAGTTTGCAAAGATGGCGGACTTAGAGACAGCCTTTCAGAGCTCTGGCGGCCTCTCTGGGGCACGCGGAGAGGGGACCCTGCCAGCCCGGGCACGCAGCAGTGACCAGTGACTCCAGGCTGTCTACGGTTCCAGCTGTGACATTCCAACAGGGCAGCTTGGGCCAAAGACTCCGGGCTCTGCCCAGTTACCTTTCTTTGTTGTTGACTCTTTTGAATTAAATTAAATTTTATTTTATTAGTGTGTGTGTGTGTGAGTGTGTGTGTGTAACTCGGGATTGAACCCAGGGGCATTTCTACCTCTGAGTTGCATCCCTGGCTCCATTTTTATTCTTTATTTTGAAACAGGGCCTCACTAAGTAGCTGAGGCTGGCCACAAACCTGCGATCCCCCTGTCTCAGCCTCCCAAGTACTGGGATTACAAGTGCGCACCACCATGTCCAGATCTTAATTTATTATTATTATTATTATTATTATTATTATATTATACAATAAATTTATTATATATTATATATAATATATAATACATTACATATTATAGTATATATAATATATTATACATTATAATAAATTTATTATATATTATAATAAATATTATTGGGTATTATATAATATAATAAATTTGTTATATATTATATTACATATAATATATAATACATTACATATTATATATAATATAATAATATATTATATATTATAATAAAATTATTATATTATAATAAATATTATTATTATTATTATTATTATTTTGTACAAGGGACGGAACCCAGGAGTGTTCTACCTCTGAGGTACACCTTCAGTGCTAATTATTTACTTATTTTATTTTTTGGTACTGAGTATGGAACCCAGAGGCATTCTACCTCTGAGCTACACCCTCAACCTAATTTTATTTTTTATTTGTAAACAGGATCTCACTAGGTTGTGGAGGGCCTCGCTAAATTGCTGAGGCTGGCCTTTGAACCTGTGGTCCTCCTGTCTCAGTCTCCCAAGTACTGGGATTACAAGCGTGGACCACCAGCCCTTTTTAGTTTGAAACAGGGTCTTGCTAAATTGCTGAGGCTGGTCTTTTACCTGTGATCCTCCAGTCTCAGCCTCCCCAGTACTGGGATTACAGGCCTGTGTCACCACGCTGGGCTGGTTATTTACTGCCGAGCGTATGAAGGCCCTCAGCCTTCACGGGAAGTTTTCTCTCCCGTGGAGGCGTGGGCTGCAGAGAGAAGTCTCCTGAGAGCCCACAGCTCGTTGCCCTCACTGCACAACAGCCGCCTGACATGCTGCCACTCACGTCACAAAACAACTTTTGAGTGACATGTTTTCAGAACAGAACCTACTGACTAAGCATTCCAGCATAGAGTGCTGTGCTTTTTTGTTTGTTTTTGTTTTGTTTTGGATTGGTACTGGGGATTGAACCCTGGGACATTCTGTCTCTGGGCCACACTCCTAGTTTTTTTGTTTGTTTTCTGAAACAGGGTCTCGCTAAGTTGCTGAGGCTGGTCTCAAACCTGCAATCCTCCTGTCTCAGCCTCTCAAGTGCTGGGATTTACAGGTGTGCACCACCACACCTGGCAGGAGTGCATATTTTATTGAGTGGTAAGGTAGAAAAACAAAAGGTTCTCTGGAGTTTGTGCTTTAAACAATTTGAAAGCTAATAAGAATTTTTTGTTTTCATTCCGATATGATGGGACTTCAAGACTTACTCCCTCTGATGGAGTCTCTTTCTCTCCCTTCCTTCCCCTTTCTTCCTTCTTTTCCCTCTCTCTTTCCTTCTTTCCTTCCTCTCTCCTCTCTCCCTCTCTTTCTCTCTTTCTCTGGTCATCTTCTTCTTCCCTCTCCCCTCCCTCCCCTCCCTTCTCTTTCCTCCCTCCCTCCCTCCCTTCCTTCCTTCCTCCCTCCCTCCCTTCCTTCCTTCCCTCCTTCCTTCCTTCCTTCCTTCTTCCTTCTCTCCAGTACGGGGGACAGAACCCAGGGCCTTGTACACGCTAGACACCCAACAATGGAGCTATACCCCCCAGCCCTCTTTTTTTGTCATTGTTGAGATATAACAATTTTATGTCTAGGAAGACTGAGAACTTCTGGAAAATACCATGGAAGAATTTAAAGTATAATGCAAAATATATTCGTTAAACCTAAAGGACTTGAAAATTATAAGATATTTTAGAATAGAATTATAAGCTATTTTAGAAGTGATGTGGTCTAACATTGCCATTCAATTGAATGCATGCAACGAAATGCATGTTTCTTTTTAGTTGTCTTAAAATTTCAAATTAAATTAAAATTTTTTTTT